>JAWNPA010000047.1:600000-971021 GCA_035045345.1 Drosophila hamatofila
GAATGAACCATTGTTGCACAATATTTCTCAAGGAGTTATAATTAGTAACCATTCTTTGGTTCTTCAAGGCGTTACTAGAGATACCGCTGGCAATTATACCTGTGTCGGCTTTAATGCAGAAGGGGAAGGTATCAGTGAGCCGTTCATGCTGAATATTTTATGTAAGTTCTCAAAATACCGACAAATGTACATATGTATTTAATTATATATACATAAGAGTATTATTCCCGAAGAACTGTATTTTCGAGCATGCTTGTTTAGCAGACCTACTATTTAAAGGGCATTACTCCTACCTGTAATTGTACCCAGAATTCGCGGCTTCTATTCTAATAATATAGAACTTATATAATATTTAATATATTTATAATATAATATTAAAGCTCTGCGAATTTGAGTATAACTTATATAGATAATATATATTTAATTTATTCAAAAACATTTTCTTTTCTAATTAGATGCTCCAACTTGTGCTCAAAACCAGTCGAGAATTTATGGTGTTGCAAAGCATGAAGAGGCTCAAATAAAGTGTCTCGTTGATGCAAATCCTCGTGAAGTCGATTTCAGTTGGACTTTCAACAATTCTGCAGAGAGCATAGATGTTGCCACAAATCACATATATCGTCTAGGTGAATTTTAATACTTCTATCTACAATGTTTTCTTAAATGATTCCGAGTTTCTTGTTAGGTACCACATCTGTTCTAACATACACTCCAGTTACTGAACTGGACTATGGGACTCTGCTATGTGTAGCCACCAATAAGATTGGCAGACAACGAGTACCCTGCATATATCACATTATTGCTGCAGGTATAACAGGTTTTCAATATAATTGTAGAATGATGGTATTTAAAATATTCGAAATATTTCACTGTCTATAGGTCGACCAGATCAGGTGCACAATTGCACATTATTGAATATTTCTATGACCTCACTCACGGCAACTTGTAGTGATGGTTTCAATGGGGGCTTGGCCCAACTATTTATATTGGAGCTACAGGATGCAAATACCAAGGTGAGTACGAATATGTTGCATATTGACATTTAAATATGTATTCTTTGATAATTCTCTGGTTGACTAGGGATAGTCTTACACTCATATTAGGATATTCGTATGCTCATTCTAATATATATTTATGTTTTCTTTAGGAATTAAAAGCAAACATCACATCATCTGTGCCAAGGTTTACAGTTTCTGGCCTTGTTCCAGGGAATGTATACGTTTTATCAATTTATGCATTTAACTCAAAAGGTCGATCTGATCCTACAATAGTTAATGCTGCCATGTTAAGAATGCCGGAAAAACAACTAACATTTGAGCAAAGTAAGTTGAAATACAATCAAAGTGAACTTTCAGTATATCTCCTAGTCAGGCAGCTCGACTAGATCTTTTTTGGTTAAAATAAATTTTTCACATGAATAGATTTTGCTATTGGTTCTTGTTCACTCTTTTGTTACTATTCCTATCTATCCCTACAATCGAGATTTAAAATACACTTTTTTTTTGTTTATTATTCTTTATATTAATAACATATAACAAATTACTTTATTTCAGCAAACAAACCCCATGCTGAATTATTGTTCTCGCCAATGATATCGCTAACTATTGGATTGACTTTGGCAGTTTTTATTGCAATTTTTGCCATTGTACTCGCATTGCGAATTCCATGCGCCGCTAGTTCAAGGAGGCGACAAAAGACGGTATCAAATGGCAGTGAGTCAAGAGATGTGTCGCCCGGCCCGAGCATTCAAAGCGTTGGAAAAGATATGGACGAAAGTGATGACAGAAATCCAGATGTGGTGCCCGAAATGATTGATTATGATGAGCAAGTGAGTAACATAATAAATATACATATGTAAATGCATAATCAATTTAAATACCATATATGCAAGTTATTTTACAATAACTATCATTGGGATTATAAAGTTTCATGTTAGATAGTACGGACAGGAAAAAAGTCAAGTCATTAAGAGTAGTAAATTAGTAAAAAAACAAGTAAGAAAGCTCTAGTCGAGACTGCTCGACTACGAGATCCCCTGAACCCTTCCAGGAACTAATATTTCAATAATTCGACGTTCCACTTCTACTTACACATGCACACACACATACACACATACACATATACACACATACACACATACGCACGCACGTATAAACAGGCATGGGCTGCCATGTAGGCTTACTTTAGGCACTTAATTGTATAATAACTTTTTTCATAGACGGACAATTTTGATAAAACTTTTAGACCGTGATTAAAACATTAAAATGTGTATATGTGCCAAAGCACAAGTCTCTAGTATTTGAAATACGCTTTCTGCAAACTTGTAGGGAAGGGGCTGTTTTGGGGGGTGGGGGGGTAAAAAATGACAAAAACCGAAAATCTTAAAAATACACATAATTCTACATTTTAAATTTGGAGATTCTATCTTTAAAGGTGTAGAAGATAAAATTTTATAACTGATTTTCGATAAGGTTTTTTATCGATAACAAAAAAACAGAAGCAGTTAGCGATTTTTAGAAATAAACTTGATCTGCGCGTGCAATACACGGACCTACAGCTTCAAATTTCAAGTCTCTAGCTCTTATATCTTCTGAAATCGACGCGTTCAAGCATACGGACAGACGGACAGACAGACAGACAGCCGGACAGGGCTAAATCGACTCAGCTCGTCGCCCTGATCAAGAATATACATACTTTATGGGGTCTGCCACGCCTCCTTCGGCCTGTTACATACTTTTAACAAAACCATTATACCCTGATTTCCCATTTTCAATGGGTTCAGGGTATAAAAACCTTTTCTTTTATTGCTTTACCTAAAAAATCAGATTATTTGTAGTAGGTTTGTATTAGCTTATTCAGCAAACCGAGCTAGCCAGCATACTTATAAACAACCCTCATCATAGTAAAGCATTATAGACAATATAAATACGGACAATACAAATACTAAATGGATGTAGAAAGCAATTTGAAATGTCAGTAAAAAAAATGTCTTAGGCTAAGTTCTGTAATTCATTGTAATGTAGTTGTACTTTAGAAGTGTTTTGGGAATGGCATTCAGATTGACAATCGGAAGTTTAAATTAATAACGATAGTTGCCTAAAGGACTTGATATAATCTATCTATTGACTAATCCAACTAATTACTATTTATAATTTAACCTTGTTTATAATAACTATTTGAAATGTAGAGGGAATGTGCCCGAAAACGACAGCTTATATCTACAATCGACACGACTAGCTGCAACCCTCGGAGGAATCTTTTAGTTAATGCTCCGCTGGAACAGAGTGTGAATACCTCAGATGGAGTTTTTTGTGCAGCTCATAACATTGGCTTTTGCACCTTACGCAGTGACAGGCAGAACCCGGCAAAGCAACCGATCAGAACTTTACCAGTGGTAAGTATTTCGTTAAGCAAATCTAAGCGGCATGTATGCCTCAGGCTTTCCCTGGGTGTTATACAAAGTTGTCCTTGAGACACAAAGAGAACATATGTATGTACATAAATGCCCTTCTTACCGTCAAGTCATTTCCGTTTGCTCACAACTTTGAATGGATCAAATATATTTTTAATTAGATTGTTTTCTTTTAAATAATGATTGAATTATGAATTATTTGCAGAATGTAACTCCACACGTTTATTCGAATGCCATTGCTCAATGCACTCTTCCCCGCCAGTCGTATCGTAATGATTGGGCCAGATATAAGACTAACGTTGCCGCCACCAGCCATGTCGCACTAAATTCAACATTTCATCAATTACCGACCACATCGGAAAAGTCGAATTTGCATCTTACCCGAGAAGCGGCGGAGGAATATGCTGGCTCATCATCATCTGTATCTAATAGTTCTATGATCTCAACGTCCAAAGCAATTGCTCAATCTCGTTGCCGAACTATTGCGTTACACCACATGACCCAGGCTCAGGCCGGCAGAGTCCCAGTTGGACCACCAGTCAACGTAATTAACTCAATTGAACAAAGCCAATCCGACGATGAAGTTACCGTCCAAACTCCATTAATGATAAAACGCGATAGTTCCGTATGACTATAGAACTGCCACGGGGCTTACAAGAAGGCCCTGTGATGCTCAAAATAATCATGTCATTTTAATAAAGAAACAAAAAATAACACATTTATAACGTAGATTTTTTGTATCACAAAATTTTACAATAAATTTTTAAGAATATTTCAACCGCCAAATTATCCTTAAGACAGTGTATTGCAAATTTCCTATTTGTATATTTTAAGCAATGAAAGAAAATGTGTTAGTTACATTAATACAATGTTTTTGTTCCTTATCTGTTTAAACAGAGGACAATGTGTCAAATTTTTACAATTGTTAAGAACATTTACGTTTAACTCTTTGTTTAACTGAAACAATTAAAACAGAAAATTACATATATTTTCATTGTTATATTTTATTGGCTAATTCAGTTAGCAAATATCTATGTACTTATGCATAATGTAAACTGATAATCTAAGTCAACTTAAAGGCATATACTCCACATTAGTAATGCCAGCTACCAGACACAACCAAAATTGTATCGATCGACACACAAAAATTGGAAATAAAGCCACAACGGAAATATAAAAAAATATATTAGTGCTATATTGTCGGAAGTGCCCGACACTTAAATACCCTGGATCCTGCGTCAATGTTTTAAGTATTGAAGTTTATTTTATTTATTTATTATTATTATTATTTTTTTTTTTTTTAGATTTTTAAAGCAACATAATGTTTTCGATCGGATTTTGGATACGTTGCTCAATTCCCTGCGAAATTCAGAAAACTGGTTTCATATGGTAGAGTTTTGTTCTTTGGTCGATACTGACAAGTGGATGCAACAGAAAAATCACCTTGAGTTTATAGATAAAAATTTAAATGGAATAACTGATTGACGCTTAGTTCAGGGTATATACATATATACATATATACTAGTCGTCCGACCAGCGCACTAACTGGTTTTTATGTATTTCTTTATTACAATATTCTATGTAATAAAAAAAATAAAAAATAAAAAAAAAGTAAAAAACAAAAAAAAATGTATTTTAATTATTTTGACCATGATTGTATATATTTCTAACAGTTAGATACATTGTCTATGCAATATACAATTCTTACAATGTAACCAATTTGGTTTTTAGATGAAAATAAAGAAAATAACCAAACCAAGCTATTACTTTGTTTAAACTGAACAACCACAAAAATAATTAAAGAATGATTGATAAAACAAATATCCTGAGTTGACGTTGCAATAGCCCCGAAAAGTAATGGATTTGTAAGAGTCTTCGACCGAGGAAATATCGTGAAATCTATTTCCTTTTAAGAAAGCTGAGTTTTAATTCAGTGACTATTCGCTTCTTGTAGCGGTCAGCGTAGAATTTATAAAATTTTGAATTATCGGAAATCTCAAGCTCCCATTGGACGAACAGAGTCCTCGCAAACATACATACAATACAATACATACTAAAAAAAGTTTGTTTGCTTCATTTAATTCAACCAAACTGTCGGAGAAAATAGAAAATCATTGAAGAATCGACGCGATCGGTTGCTCTCTGAGTTTTTCTCAGAGTGTCAGTAAAAAACAAGTAAGAAAGCTCTAGTCGAGACTGCTCGACTACGAGATCCTCTGAACCCTTCCAGGAACTAATATTTCAATAATTCGTCGTTTTACTTCTACTAACACATGCACACACACATACAAACATACGCACGCACGTATAAACAGGCATGGGCTGCCATGTGGGCTTACATTGGGAACTTAATTGTTTAATATCTTTTTTTGTAGACGGACAATCTTGATAAAACTTTCAGACCGTGATTATAACATTAAAATGTGTGTGTGTGCCAACGCTCAAGTCTGTAGTATTTGAAATACGGGTTTTGAAAACTTATTGGGAAGTGGGTGTTTCGAGGGGTGACAAAAACCGAAACTCTTAAAAATACATATAAATACACATTTTAAATTTGGAAACTCTAGCTCTAAAGGTGTATTAAATATATTTTTTTACTGGTTTTCGATAAGGTCTTTAATCGATAACAGAATATTGGGAGCAGTTATCGATTTTTAAAAACAAATTTGATATGCGCGCTCTATATACGGACCTACGAAAAAAAAATTTCAAGTCTCTAGCTCTTATATCTTCTGAGATCGACGCGTTCATACATACGGACAGACGGACAGACAGACAGACGGACAGGGCTAAATCAACTTAGTTCGTGGCCCTGATCAAGAATATATATACTTTATGGGGTCTGCCACGCCTCCTTCTGCCTGTTACATACTTTTAACAAAACCATTATACCCTGATTTCCCATTTTCAATGGGTTCATGGTATAAAAACACTTCTTCGCATACATCGAGAAACGGTCAACAGTTATTTACGAGCTGTGCTATAAACTGAGTAAACAGTCTGCAGAATTCTAAAGTACTACTCAGTGTATATTATGAACTGCCAATTTACTTGACAGGTTTTATATATGTAATATGTATAATGTGTACTAAATTAATTTTGATATTCCTATATGCTAATGATAATATGGCATCTGTTTCTGCTTTTCTTACATCTCAACACTATTTATAATTTATCGGATGTGACTATGAACGCAAGCAGTAGGTACTCAAATCATCGTTTGTTCGTGTAATCGATAGAAATGTTCGAAAAAATTACAATCTCTAATCTAGGGCAAAAGGCGTCTACCTAAAAATACAAGTGACAGAAAATAGTTTGTGGAAAATATACGAATTTTCTTTAAAAATGGGCACCCTATCTGATTTCGGTCAAATAGCTTTAAAATGGGATCCAAAAAATTTAGAAATCCGCACAATGTCAGTGGAGAAAACCTTAGAGCCATTAGTTTTGCAAGTAACAACGCTTGTGAACACTAAAGGGCCAAGCAAAAAGAAAAAAGGTGAGGCTGCTATACAAATTTCTTTTTTTTTGTGTGTAATGATTCAATAAAAACATCTATTCAGCCTATATTGACAAGTTATATTTTTTAATGCAATGTGTACAAATGTGAAATGTTTTGGTGGACAACATAAGTTTCTTCGTGTAAAATTATGTATGTACATATGTGTGTATATTGAATAGCAAATACATACATATGTACATAAAATGTATATAATTAGCATATACATGTATATAATTATTTTCTTGAGATTGCTGAAAAACATTTTTTAACAGAATGAGTAAACATTCCATTTGGAAAACAATGTGATGTTTGAATGTATGAATAAAATATTTGCAAAAGCATAAATAATATATTTACATACTTAATTAATGAGAGTATTGTGCCATGTCTCATAATTACCGTGTCAGTTGTGAGTTACAAAAACTAAATACAAATAAGTTGACATGAAATATAACAAAAGTTTTCCCAAGCAATACGCAGAATCAAGAAAATCGACCTATAACAATTACAATTGCAAGTGTTTTTTACGAATGTTCATATCGACAAATAATATTAATAACATTGCTTTGGAGTACCTGCATGCAATTCAAGCTGAACTTAAACTTCACTGACTTAAAAGGCATTTACGGGAAAAAGTCATTCGCACTTTTCTGACACTGATTATGAAAGTATACATACATATACATACATATAGTGGCTTACAGCATACAATGACCCAAAAACTCCATTCAATGTCTGAAATGAGAATTTTGACACTCTTCACAAAAGTATGCGTACACACGGGTATGCACATATAAAGAGGCTTTTTCTTGCTTTATTGGACATCTATAATAAAAAAAATGAAATTAAAATTAAATTAAATTAAACCCTTACACGGGGTATAATAAGTATGCATACACAGTCGCTCAAAAGTTAATTTTCCTTTAAGAATAACTTAAAACTTCCAAAAGCCTTGAGTTATAAGGAGAAACTCATTTTATAATTAGGTTCTTGCTCCTCGCAACTATAAAACAATTGTTTTAAAAATTCACAAACCAAATCCAATTCAGACATTTGTCAAACGTTAGTATATCTTAAAAAAAAAATAAAAAAAAAAAAAAAACAATAATACAAAACCGCAACAAAATATATTGTTTTAATTTTTAGCTTTAAACTTTTTTATTTCACTCAAATCGACTATTAGTGGTACATTTTACATTTCTTTTTAATTTGGCCTGATTTTTAATATATGAAAGTCAACGTATGTATGTATATTCTTAAAATTTTGAAATATGTTTGAAATACTAAAATTTGCCATACATCATATTTGCATACAGGACATACCTACCTATTTATTTTTACCATCGGATCAACTTAATATATGCATATGAATCCAATCATTATTTTTTAAATATGACTATAAAGTGCTCATGTATGTTATAAAATGTAAACGATACCATTATTCTGAACACACGTTAACAAACAAATATTCAGGAATTGAATTGAGTTTTTAATGTTATTTCCCTTTCTTCTTTGAAAGTCTTAAGAAGATCGGATATGCAAGACGAAAATTATTCAATATAATCCCTTCATAAATATATGTATGTAAAGAAAACTAGTTGAATGGTTGAAATACCACTTGGCTTAGGTACTTTTTACAGCTTTGAGAATTTTTCATAATTTTCCTTTTTCTCTTTTTATTTTTATTTTATTTTATTTTTTTAATTTTAGGCAAATCCAAGCGTGCAAGTGCACTAGTTGCTGCTGTTGAGAAAGCTACAGAAAATTTTATTCAGAAGGGAGAGCAGATTGCCTATGAGAATCCAGATATTACACAAGAAATGCTTTCTGCCGTTGATGAGGTGCGCAAAACTGGAGATGCTATGAGCATTGCAGCAAGAGAATTTTCAGAGGATCCATGCAGTTCTTTGAAACGAGGGAACATGGTTCGAGCAGCGCGAAACTTGCTGTCGGCAGTGACGCGCTTATTAATTTTAGCAGATATGGTGGATGTGCATTTGTTGCTTAAATCGCTTCACATTGTTGAAGATGATCTAAACAAGCTTAAGAATGCATCCAGTCAGGACGAGCTTATGAACAGCATGAGGGTAAGAATTCATTCACTTCGACAATTAACAGTTTTCACAAACTATTCTAATTGATTAACTAGCAATTCGGTCGTAACGCTGGCGAGCTCATAAAACAGGCCGCAAAGCGTCAACAAGAGCTTAAGGATCCTCAATTGCGAGATGACTTAGCTGCTGCACGTGCAATGCTCAAGAAGCATTCGACCATGCTTCTGACCGCATCCAAAGTGTACGTTCGTCATCCGGAGTTGGATCTGGCCAAAGTCAACAGAGATTTTATCTTAAAACAAGTTTGCGATGCCGTCAATACCATCAGCGATGTGGCCCAAGGCAAATCATCACAGCCCACGGATGTTTACAGTGGTGCAGGAGAGCTTGCTGCGGCTTTGGATGATTTTGATGTGGGTTTCTTTGTATTAGTAAATTTCGCAGTTGTCTAATATTTTGCTTTTATACATTATAGGAGGGCATTGTAATGGATCCCATGACATACAGCGATAAGCGTTCACGTCAACTGCTCGAAGAACGTCTTGAGAGTATTATCAGCGCTGCTGCACTGATGGCCGATGCAGACTGTACAAGGGACGAGCGCAGAGAGAGAATTGTGGCCGAATGCAATGCTGTCCGCCAGGCTCTACAAGACCTCTTGTCTGAATACATGTCAAACGTAAACTACTTTGAAACCAATCGGCAAATAGAGACATAACTATAATACTTAACATTCGTATATTTTCAGATGGGTCAAAAAGACAACAGCCCCGGGCTGGATCGTGCAATCGATCAAATGTGTCGCAAAACGAGAGATTTGCGTAGACAGCTGCGCAAAGCCGTTGTTGATCATGTGTCGGATTCATTTTTAGAAACAACTACGCCCTTAATTGATCTAATTGAGGCCGCTAAATCTGGCAATGAAAAACTAGTTCGGGAAAAGGCAGAGATTTTTACGAAACATGCTGAGAAATTAGTTGAAGTTGCGAATCTCGTGTGCAGCATGTCGAATAATGAAGACGGCGTAAAGATGGTTCGATATGCGGCTGCCCAAATCGAAAGTTTATGCCCCCAAGTAATCAATGCAGCATCAATACTCACGGTTCGACCCAACTCAAAGGTTGCCCAAGAGAACATGGCCGCCTACCGGCAGGCATGGGAGGTGCAAGTTCGAATATTAACAGAAGCTGTGGATGACATTACAACCATTGACGACTTTTTGGCTGTCTCCGAAAATCATATTCTTGAAGATGTAAACAAATGCGTCATGGCCCTGCAAGTAGGGGATGCTAAAGATTTACGCGGAACGGCTGGATCTATTCAAGGACGATCGTCACGTGTGTGCAACGTTGTTGAGGCTGAAATGGACAACTATGAGCCATGTATTTATACGAAACGAGTTCTGGAAGCAGTTAAAGTTCTACGCGAGCAAGGTTTGTATTAATGCAATAAGAATATGTTATTGTCGACGCTTTATTGCTGTGCTGCAATAAAGTTGTCTAGAATTTTCAAACATCTGAAAAAAACTGTCTTAGACCATAATAATCGACCATTAGCTCTCCATTCAACTTCATATTTGCTGGGTCCCTTACTTTAATTTTCGATCATCGAAAATATTCGATCATATAAAAATATTACTCTGCTCTTTGCTATATTAAATATGTGCACTTATATAAACAGCAGTGTAGAACAATTTAAATATGTTTACCAAGATATCTTATTTCTTTTTTTTTTTTTGAGAGAAGAGTGTATTAATATCATGAAAGGGATTTCCACGCAATATAATATAATAAATAACTAATCTTATTAAGAAACTGAGATGTAATTGTTCTAAATATTAACCAAAAAATTATAATCTTTCTTTTTATTTTGCAGTTATGATTAAGTTCGAACAACGAGTTGATGCTGCGGTCGAGGCTCTCTCGGCTAATACCAATAAAAATGTGGATGAGAATGACTTTATCGATGCTTCCCGATTGGTTTACGATGGCGTACGTGAAATTCGACGTGCAGTGTTAATGAATCGAGTAAGACCAAATTTATTTGAATTATATATATTTATAAACAGAACATATCTTTTTGAAGAATGTAAATAGTAATTCAATTCGAATTGTGCTTAAGATTTTCTTTCAACTAAATATTATTTATAATGCATTAATACTAGGCACAAAATACGCTTAAATCTTAAATCACCAAATTATTGAAGCCCTAGAAACTTCTCCACAATGGATTTCTGATTGTTTAGCTATATCAATATTTTCAAGTAATAACCTAGTCTTTCAAGTATTTCTTAATCAGCTATACCTTTTGCAACTTTTATGTACAATTGACATTAGTTGTGATCCCATTTTAGGTAGTTGGGTACTTGAATCATCTAATGCGTTCGTTTTTATACCCTGAACCCATTGAAAGTGGGAAATCAGGGTATAATGGTTATGTTAAAATGTATGTAACAGCCAGAAGGAGGCGTGGCAGACCCCATAAAGTATATATATTCTTGATCAGAGCGACGAGCCGCGTTGATTTAGCCCTGTCCGTCTGTCTGTCCGTCCGTCCGTATGTATGAACACGTCGATCTCAGAAGATATAAGCGCTAGAGACTTGAAACTTTTTTTCGTAGGTCCATATATAGAGCGCGCATATCAAGTTTTTCTTCAAAAATCAATAACTACTCCCGTTATTTTCTTATCGATTAAAAACCTTATCGAAAACCAGTTAACAAATTATATTTCCTACATCTTTAAAGCTAGAGTTTTCAAATTTTAAATGTAGATTCATATGTATTTTTAAGAATTTCGGTTTTTGTCATATTTTACCCCCACCTCTTAAAACACCCCCTTCCCTACAAGTTTGCAAAAACCGTATTTTAAGTACTAGACCGTAGATCCGTAGTCGAGCAGTCTCGACAAAAAAGAAAGCTCTTTTTTTGTTATTTTTTCAGTCATTAGGCAGTCGTTAAGTGAAAATTTAATTCTCATTTTTATAATATTTTAAATTGAAACTAGTCTTTTTCAGAGTAATTACACTTCTGACCATCAGGGATTCTATTTTACTGTTTATTTCCTTTGTTATATTATTGCGATTGCCCAACAATTTCTAAAGACTTCTCCATTTTGTTTAATGACAAATATTCCAATTACATAGTATTTATAATAGCCACCCCACATTGCCTTTCGACAGCTTATGTATCTCTTTTTTCATATTTATATTTTCGTCTAAAAACTATCTAAATAGATTTAATTTATATATTCATTTTCGATACGTTCAGTTAAAAAAATCAACAATTATACCGTCTCATATTAATCTTTATTTTTTATTTTTATTTTCATTCAGAGCTCTGACGATCTAGATACTGACACAGAATTTGAGCCTGTCGAAGACCTAACATTGGAAACTCGTAGTCGATGTAAGCATATTGTTACTCTACTCAGATACTATATTGTATATATCATATTGAATGCACTTTATGCTGATATTAAAGTGTAGTTTTATTAGAAATATATTTAATTGGCTAAAAATTTCCTTTGCAGCGAGCGCTCATACTGGGGATCAAACTGTTGATGAATATCCGGACATTAGTGGAATTTGTACTGCTAGAGTAAGATAATCAGTATTCAGAAACAATATTGGATCTTAATGCTATTTTATTTTAATTAATTAGGAAGCGATGCGTAAGATGACAGAAGAGGATAAGCAAAAAATTGCCCAACAAGTTGAGCTATTTCGTCGTGAAAAACTCACATTTGATTCAGAGGTCGCAAAGTGGGACGACACTGGCAACGACATCATTTTCTTGGCAAAGCATATGTGTATGATCATGATGGAAATGACGGACTTCACAAGGTAATTTAATAATTTACAATTAGAGACTGTAGCTTACAATTTCGACCTACATACAAATATTGTACATATGTATTACTTTTTAAATTTTTTGACCAGCAAATCCAAGGATAGTTTAGATATGTATTCTCTTATAGAGCACGCAGTACGTATCTATCCTATACCAAACTATTAGAAAATTCTAGACCCATTAAATCTTCAGGGAGTGATCAAGGACTCTTTCTAAACATGTTTACTGAACATTGATAGAAATAGATTTTACTTGAACCTATTTATACAACTATATCAATTTGCTTTATCAATTCGTATTGAAAGTTTCATTGAGCCTTTTATAACTGACAAAGCAAAAGTAAATATATAATAATATATTTATTTTAGATATATCAAAATTATCATCAATAATGTCAACTAAACCAATCCTATCTTCTTCAATTTTATAGAGGCCGTGGCCCATTAAAGACCACCATGGATGTCATCAACGCCGCCAAAAAAATATCAGAAGCTGGCACTAAACTGGATAAGCTAACACGTGAAATAGCTGAACAATGTCCTGAAAGTAGCACTAAAAAAGATTTATTAGCCTACTTGCAACGCATTGCTCTCTACTGTCATCAAATCCAGATAACTTCAAAAGTCAAAGCGGATGTTCAAAATATAAGCGGCGAATTAATCGTTTCGGGGGTAAGAATTCATGATTTGTTTTCTGTTCTCGCCAATTATTAGAGCTGTGTTTTGGGCATCTTTCAGCTGGATAGTGCAACCTCTTTGATCCAGGCAGCAAAGAATCTAATGAATGCGGTTGTGTTGACCGTGAAATATTCTTATGTGGCGTCAACTAAATACACAAGACAAGGCACTGTTACTGTAAGTTTACCTACTCAATTTTTTCCTTATTTTGATTATCTAAGCTAATTTCTTATGTTTGTCTTCTTTTCCTTTTTTCAGTCTCCAATCGTCGTATGGAAAATGAAGGCGCCAGAGAAAAAGCCACTGGTGCGGCCTGAGAAGCCAGAGGAAGTTCGGGCTAAGGTTCGAAAGGGATCGCAGAAGAAAGTTCAAAATCCAATTCATGCTCTTTCTGAATTCCAAAGTCCTGCTGATGCTGTTTAAGGGACATAAATTGAATATTATAATTTAAAGTATTATATACCCACTTGATACAATTTTAATATATAAATGTACTTCTAAACGGTAAAAGTTTAATGTTATCATCAAAGATATATATTTTACGATTGCCCATAATAAATAATTATATAGTAGTTTTTTTCTTACTCACTGACTAGATTTAGAATCATTTTATTTTATTTGTAATGCGTACTACCTTTGTGTTATTTTATTTTTATTTTTTACAATTATACAGATGTGGATGTTGATGTAGATTTTGAGTGGATAAATATTTGCATTTGATAATTGGTTAATCATTACAATAGGGGCAAGAAAAATGCAAATGGTTGGCCGATGATGGAAAATGCTTTACGTTGTCTTCAGCCGGAAATAGAGTGAAATATAAAAAGAGGAAGGTCAAAGGATAATGATTACGGTTAGCTTGAAGTCCGCTCGATAAAAAAGAAGGGGATTGAGTGTGGAGGTGGGTGGCACAATAATATATTAGTTTACATCGTTATTCGTTTACATCGATAACAGCGAAAATTTATTGATTATAAATGCGAACTCCAAGACACTTAAAAATTAATGTAATTTTTTTGATTTCATATGGTTAAATTAGTTTAAATATTCGCGTGAAAGGAATTTATTTCGCATCTGTTAGCTTTTGTCTGCATGCATTGTACACTGCTTGCTTTTGGTTGGAGTCCCAGCTGACATTTATATACAGCCGTAACCAACTTAAAATCTTCAATTTAAGATTGTCAGTAAACTAATAATATTGTGCGAAATAAGCTATATATGTATGTCTATACGTTTCGGGGTCGATTTAAAAATGTGATTAAGTGCAACATTAGCAAATGTAGTTTTTAATATGCATGCTATCAGGCGTCAACTGTAGACCGGCCAGCTAATTGCCTATGGCGGTAAAACACATGCACAAAATATAAAATTAAATAACTTTACATGGGTCAAAATGTACTCAAATTTCATGTAAAATGCGATAAATATTTCTGATTTGTAACTTTACTTGTACTAATATCCCTTTCAAAGGATTCCAATTCCCGTTCGATCACCAACTTGGTCAATTTTGCGGAGACAGGAAGAGCTATCGATTATTTGAAATGAACTCAATTTTAAATACCTAAAGCAAAGACATAAACAAATTCATATATTGACATTTTAGTTTTTATGTTCAAGCATCCTATAAAATTCAAATGATTAGCTCATATAAAAAGTTAAACCAATTTTTCTATAACTAGAGTTTTTTACAAAAAAATAATCAAGAATTACGGGTGTAGGTTTTCATTTGGTCTGCTAAGTCTTTTTTTGTATATGAAACACAAATGAAACAAAATGCACTCAACTTGAAAGTATATTTTAATTGATAAATACTACATAGTTTGATCAATATATCTTACAAAAGTGGAAAATGAGCTCAAATGTTTTTGGACGCAGGACATCGCTAGGCAGTTACTTTCATTTCCACTAATCAAGTTTAAAACATAATTTAAGTGATGATTGAAGGATGAATAAACACGTTCATTAAAAATAACATTGAAATTAGAATAATTATTTAGTTTCATGCTTCTTGAATTACAAAACTACTACTAGTTAACGGGTTCTCCTCATTCGGCACACTTCGAAACTCCTCTTTTGCGTTGTTGTCACCTGAAAGATCAACGAGATAAACATAAGAATACAATAAATGAATATATTAAAATATTTTTATTTTTATGACGTCATCTTTAACTGGCTTCACACTATTTAAAGCTTAAAGAGATTCAACAATATTTTTATGATAGTATAGAGTTGAGAGTATTTGATATGAAATATACAAAGAAAATTTAACTTCATCTTTTGCAAGGCCTAAATCAAAAAATATCTTTAAGTTACCTATTAATAGATATCTGATTTACTCTGTACATTAATAGGACGCAGATGAGGAAGGGAATTGTATGGAATATCTAAAGCCTAGCGCGCTTTTTGTGAAGCTCTATCGAAAATGGGAACTCTAGTTATATGTAAAATGAAAATTTAGGCATGATCTAACCCTTCAAATATACATTTCTTGCTCGAACCCTTTCTTGTATAGAAAAGCATTTGCCGGTTTCATTTATATATATTTAAATATAATATGGTATCCAATTATGTATAAAAATAAACTAACGAGATACCTATAATAATAATTATCAATTAAAAGAAATCGAGACAATGTTGAATTTGATTTCAATTAAACTTGATCCGCTCTTATCGTACAAGTTTTTGAATCTGTACATATTGGGTATTTTAAGTAATGCAAGGCTAATCCTAAGAAACTTGGGATTGATAGCTTACTTATATGGGGTATAACTTACATGTGTCTGGAATGTCGCTCTCCATATGTTCTTTACTTGATTTATTTTCGTAGATGCTGCTGTCATCTAACGAACAGTCGTCATCTATGTGACTTGAGCTTTCAATCTTTCTTAGTTCAATTTGTAAATCTTCTCTGCGCCGTTCCATTAGGTTTTCCAGCTCGTATTTACTTTTGGCGAGCAGCTTTTCTGTTTGTACCGTATGCATTCGAGGTTGAAAATATATGTGAGGTTTGCTCTTTGTCCGAATTTGATTTTGTTGATAATTCATTGATGATTCCCAAGCTTTAAAGTCTCTGAGGCGAGCCATTTTCTTCTCTAAGCATCTGATTTCGAGTTGCTTACGCTTCCTGTCTAAAAATAATGTATCACGCTCCTTTTGAAGCAGAGCTCTTTCTTGTAGCTCTTGATTTTCTAATTTTTTCTCAATTAGGGCCTTTTTTTCCTCGGTTTTCTTCAACCGCGATTCTTCTTGGCAGAATTTTTGTAATGTTCCCAAAAGTGAACCAAACATGCGACGGTTGCGTGCTCTCGACTCGGAATCGATTCCTTGAGCCTCAACGATTTCCTCCCTGGAGGGCAATTCTCGAATTACACGTGAATTCAGCCGAGGGGTTGGTAGCCACATTTCGTCCTTGTCCGAAATCCGATTGAAAACCAATTTTCCATCGTGTGTACGCCGTTTTTGTTTTAGCGGGTCGTGCCGTTGGCTGCTTTTATCTTCATTTTGTTCATTTTTTTTGCTTAAGATATCTGGATTATATTTCTCTACTCTAAAAAATAAATACTCGTAAAATATATTTGCTAAGATGTTTTCCAATCAATACCTAGGTTCCTTTAGTCCCCTTCCAACAAGTCGGCGAATGTTGTCATTTAGCGAGATTAATGACTGTCTGGCAGAATTTAATTTTCTCTCCAAGTCTCCAACAGAGGATGAAGCAATATTGTCTTCCATCTTAAAATAAAATAATACTTGGATAGATGAATTTTACTAGATGAGGGTGACAGTAGCTCATACGATAGATTTATCGATATTTTAGTGCTGGTTTATCTTTTGAAGGTTTCTGAAAGGCATTCTCGATAAAAAGTTTCACATATTTTTCAAAAGCCATTAAAATATATATCAACTTATTTATTACATAAATATTTTAATCATTACCAAAAAAAATATATATATCAATTGGGATAGTAGATCAAAATAAAAAAATCGTTCTTTTATGCTACGGATTTATACACGGATTTTTTTAAAAATCTTTAAAATGAATTATTTCCGATAGTTTGATATAATGTTTGATTTGTTTGAAAGATATGTAGCCTAATTTTTTTTAAGATAATTTCGAACAAAACCGAACTAAAAAAAAAAATATATTTCAGCGCACTCACTTAGGAAGACATCTTCGACAGCAGACTAAATATTATATATATATTCTGAAAGGAAAAATGGTGAAACGACAGTAAAGAGTGCTACAATAGAGTGGCATAAGGAAAATTAATTTAAAATGAATTTAATAACAAGTATAAACGAAAAAAACGTTGATTATTGACGGAGTTTTAGTTATATATGACTACAAAAATGATTATAAAAATTTATTTTAAGATGTACGATTAATAATTGAGAGATTGTTAAGTGAATATTTCCGTACCCTTGCCTTTTCCATACTCATCGTTCCAAGCCGACGCTAGCTTTGTAAAGTCTACGCGATATTTTATGTCCGAATTGTATTTTGTTATCGATTTTCTCTAAGCGCAAATATTGTTTTGGTCATAATTATATTTGAACAAAAAAATTTCTCACATCAGTGATTTTATGTGAAATAAGTGCATACGTTGTATTATATAGTTTTTATAGCATATAAACAATATAAAGGAACAGCAATGTCTGGTTCAGATTTACTTTCGACGATTGTACTGAATGATTTAAAGGAAATCGGAATTAAACATAAAGGAAAAAAACCAAAAATTATAAAGGTAATAAATAATATATAAAGATTTCTTACTCTAAATCAAGTAATGTGACGTACATACTTGTAGCATTCGAGCGGTCAGCGGTTGTTTCATCAGGGATTGGAGCATCTAAAATTGACTGACGCATTTCTTGCAAGCGGCACTGTGGTTCAGGTGCCTCAATTCATCACAGAAGCCTGTAGCTATATTTTGGAGAATTCTGAAACAGAGGGGATTTTCCGTAAAGCTGGTTCTGCTGCAAAGCAACGAGAAATTCGAGTAAAAAAGATATATTTCAATTATTTGTGCTGTTGCAAATTATTTTTAATTGCAGAAATATCTCGAAGCTGGTCAACCACTGGGAAAATTATATCGCGTGATTGATGTTGCCAATATTGTTAGTTATTTTTTTCGAGAACTTCCCGAACCGCTTATACCAGTGGAGTTGCATGAAACACTTGTGCGATGTCTGATGATTGGTGAACCCAATCGCATTCGATCAATACAGTTGGCATGCTTGTTGATTACCCCACTAAATGTCCATACTTTGGCATATTTTATGCAATTCCTGCAAACCATTACACGGCATGTGAAATACAATAAAATGAGTGCTGAAAACTTGGCAATTGTAATTGCTCCCAGCATTATGCCCTACCGCGATATAAATAGTGTCAGGTTTAAGAATCATATCAAATTAGTCGAATTACTAATTAAGAACTCAAACATTATTGGAACGATTCCTCCTCATATTAAAGAGAAACTGAAAAACATGTCGAATTTAGTGCAAACCAAAAAGACTGTCGGCGTCCACTGTTCAGCCATCAAAAGCAAAATGCGGAGAAGTCGTAAGTAAACAAATATTTACTTTGAAACAGCAATAAATCATTTCTCTTCAATTAGATATATTCAATGGCCTCAAAACCATGGTTGGCTCATCTGCTAATGCGACAGGACATGCTCACTCGCCTTCAAAATCTGTTGAAAAACCGAGAGCGTTGCATAAAGCCAAATCGCAACAGAATTGTATGATTGAGCCCATGGATACTTCCCCTAGAATATGCGCTAATTCAGAAACGTTCACTAAATCTGTTAGCGCACTCAATGTAAACGAAAAGTATGTCTAACCTGTACTATATTTCAATGCAAAATATTTGATTATACAAAGTTAAGTTATTTAAGCTGTTTGAAAGTTTTGAGTTCTAAAAGAAATGAGAGTGTGTTATGTTTACAATTAATATAAAACTCGAACCGAGATACTCAACAGGCAACTTTAATATTTATATAAATATATTTGATATTTGCAGAAGACACAGACGGTCAACATTGCACGCAGCTGGAAATGAGGGATCTATTCAACCAAGCTCATGTCCAACAACTTTAAGTGGCACGGACCGAAGATGGAGTCTTATTAGTACCGGATGGGCAAAGTGTAAAAAGAGGGAAAAGTTGTTACACAATCTTAATGGCTCAGTTTCCGATATATTGGAAAACAAAGATCCTCTCAGTGAAACCCAATCAAAAGTGAATCCAAGTATTTCAAAAAGAGAATACGACGCTATTACCGATCGTCTAGCGACAATTAACACTAATGTTCCCCAACAAAAACTGAGCTATGCCAAAATCCCTAACAGTAGCCAAACTGATTTAGAACAAAACAATGAAAAATCTCAACGGCAAATTCGTAGGAGTATCACCAGAAATTATGCGAATTCACCAGTAAAACTAAGAACGTTACAGAAAGCAAATACTCCCACAAATATTATCAGGCACAAGACCTGGCATCTAAGTTCAGAAGCTAAGCTACCTAGTAAACTGCCCGTACCTAAAATACCAGACTCAGATATAGTTATGACAGATGTTGCGAACAGAACGGCTAAGCAAGAAGAGCCTAAGTGCGAACAATGGTTGCCAGCAAATATATTCTTTCAAAATTCTGCTGTAAAGGAAAATAAAGATAAATTTTGCACACAAAGTCAGGATTCAGAATTATTACAAACTCCGTATTCCCATTTCAAAAATAAGAATCGAATCAAAACTGTAACTGGTCCATTCAAAACACCAACAGGCCATAAGAAATCGTTGGCCTTTGGTTCGGCTATTCATATGTTTGATGTGGATCAAGGGCGCGAATCGATTGCCCGTCTTCGCACTGAAAATGCTGGAATGGTTTTAGCAAAAGCAAAGTTATTCGATGACTTTAGCAGCTAAATTTTAAATAAAAAAAAACACATATTTATGAAATGCTTTTATCAAAATTTTAAGTCATGCAGATAAGCGTACAAAATTTAACTACACTAAAACAAGTCTACGCCAAGTCGATGTAGCAAAATACTATCGTTACTTATACAAATCGTTTAATACTATAATTTAATAAAAAATAGCCAAGTTGTCTACTTAAATAATATCAGAAATTCAATATTATATTATTCAAAATTAAGTGTAATAGCTACATACTGTTCGTATGTTGTTTATGTTCTTGCATGAACATGGCATTTTTTAGGAAATTTTCAATATATAAAACGATCGAATATAGGGACATAAGTAAAGCACTTAAGCCTACGCCGCGGGAGATCATGGCAATAGAGTTAAGATATTTTTACTTGTAAGAACAAGTTGAATTTTCAATAAAAGTCGTCGCTCTTCGGGGTTAAGATGAGTTCAGCGTAATCACTTGTCTCTCAAATGTGTATGTGTATTTAGTATACTTGGTCGATCTTATTTTAAGCACAACAGCTCTAAATCGAGTCATTTAAGTAATTTGTAAAAATAAAATGATTTTCTCAAGGTCATGGCTTTACATGAGGTACAGTTAATTTTTTGACCATATTTCTCCTATTATTTATTTCAAACTATTTTTGGATTGGCCATACTCCAATGGGCAGACTATATAACTTTAGGTCTATCTGCAACATCAGTTCAATAGTTGTCTAATGTCATTTGCCATGCCTTTATTAGGCGAAGGTATTCCGAATACGTTGTTAATCTCACGTTGTTAATCTCTTAATCTGGAATCACCTATCAAATTTTGAGCTCTAAATCTTTGCAAGATATAGTATTTATCCGATCCTACAGATAACTTAAAATAAATTAATAAAAGAGACCACCAGTAAATCAGATGTCACATTTTCAGTTTCTATTTGTAAAACTGTAGCTAAAAAGCTCAAAATAAAACACAGAGTTTTCGTCTGTCAAGCTTTCAATTTATTCACACAATTTGCTATAAAATATGAATATGAAATTACATACTCTTACATGCTCATTCCTCATAAGTGCTCGACTTCTACCAATCTTGATTTTTAGCAAACTGAAATGATTTGCTGTTGTCTGTGTAGAACTGCGAATACCATTTTCTAAATTTTTTTAGGGGCGATTCTTCCGCTACGAGCAGTGGGTTGCTCCGATACATCTTATGATTCCATACATTCATATCCCGCTCGAACTGAAATAAATACCAAATATTATAATTATATCAACAATTTGTAAGTTCAATTTTCGTACCATCACAGTTTCCCCGAAAATAAGAAACTTCATCAAGGGAGCAATTTTTGGGCTACCATAAAATCTATGAACTACTCTTTGTAAAAGTGGCTCTACTGGAGTAACTGTTTGAAATATCTGAAAGCTTCCGATCGATGGTGAGTGCAAAGTGAGATGAACGTAAGCGGGTCCAATCTGGGAGAGAAGTTCATTTTGTTTAATGTGTTTTTTTAGAAATTGCAGAAAATATAAAAAACAATTAGAGATACCTGTTTTCCGATTATAGTCATTTGAAAACATTTAAATTTTCCAAATAGTTCAAACATATGACTCATTTGAATTTCACCTATGTGCTTGACTTCTGAAGAGTTCCAACTGAAATAAGATTATATCACTAAATTTAAGCGTTAAGATTCGTTTCTTCATATATACCTTGCCTGCCATTGATGATATCCGAGCCAGCTGAATATACTGTGCTTTTGATCAGAGGTACCAGTTATAATATTATCATTGTGAATTGCCCTGAAGTGCGCTAGGTCAGCACCATTTTCCGGTATCTCTTGAATATGACAGCTTACGTAGAATTCATTGCGACCTTGGTAAACTAATTCGTTGCTTTCCACTTCCATTGACTTCGGAATATCCCAAGGCAATTCAGAAGCTTCCGCACTATACCATACGAATATGTACCCGTTCGCTTCTTTGCAAGTCCATTTCTTAATTTTTGTGGCCGGAGGTACTGCAATGAAAATTTAAACAATGGATTAGGGTTGGTTTTTTTATATATGTAAATGATAATCATGCTCACCGCAAGTGCTGTAAGGAATGTTGGTACACACTCCATCACTTCCTCTAAAACTCCAGTGGTGAAAGGGACATTCAATATTGTCCCCAACGACTCGGCCGCCAATGCCCAAATTTGCTCCCAAGTGGGGGCAATATGCATCCACAACAAATACTTCATTCTTTAGAGTCCGAAATGCGACAAACTGCTCTCCTAGGCAGGATATATGTGTTGATTCACCAGGACTAAGCTTAGAAGACTCAAGAATTCCATACCACCCATTCGGGTAGGGAGGAGGCAACTCCTTTGCTCCAATTGTTCGCGATTTTCTTAACCGATTGACTGTATCTCGTTTACCATTGCATTTTACACCTTTTCCAGTTTGATCTATATCCTTTAATATGAATATAAAAAAAAAAGAAATCGAGCCTCGTTATTCAAAAATAAAATAAATTTTTGTACAATTGGAATACAATTTTCTTTAATTTTTGACCCACCAAAGCTGATTACATATCCCAAAAATTGAACAATACTAAAATTCTACTATATAGAATAGCTATTAAGAATGTTGCAGTCAGTCGCTACCGACTATAAATTAGTCGGTCACGATCCAAAAACACTAAAATAGTTTTGATAGCTCTCAAAAGGGAGACATTATTAACTTAACTATTGAATTTAGAAGCTTCAAAAGCCTGGGAGACATCGATTTTTCCGATTTGTCACACCCCCAATAGGCCTATATGTATGTAGAGTATATCAATAGTAACTTAGTTGTAAAATTTTAAGTTTGGAGCTGTAGAAGACACACAGACAGGGCGGAAATAAATCCACTATACATTATCTTAGATTGTCAACTCGAGTTTTTAGTTTCTAGCACTTAAATTTAAAGGGTTTCCGATATGTAACAAGTAGTCTTATAGTACATATTGGAAATGTCAGTCTTTAGCTCCGACACCGGCGAAATGGTATGGCGGAAATACAGACAGACATTGCACAAAACCAATATACTCTTTTCACTGTGTGAACGAATATAAACTTATATTTTGATTTAACAAGAGACATACCTTTATCCAATTGAGAGGCACAAAGATTAACCAATACAGAAAAACACAGAGAAAAATCAGTGAACAAATCACAATAATAGTTTTGAGGTCAATATGTGATAATATTATTAGCCACTGATCATACTTCATTATCGATTTCAAGTCGAACAGAAATGATAGCACATTATTCTTTTCAATATCCATCATATTTCTTCTTTACTTTTATTTTATGTTTGGTATAGAGTTTTTATTGAGTTAGCATTTGTGTGTGTCCCGTTGTTTGTTGTTTTGCCAGACCTTTTGAAAAGAATGCTAGCCTGTTTTTAAATGAAAAACAAAATAATTCAATTCGTATATAAATGTTGTCCGGAAAGTTGGTATGCAAGTATAATTTGAACGTTACAAATACTATTGACAGCCATGGACTATTAGGAATACATTGGAATAAATAAAGAACCAATGTTCTTCGATGTTGAGCTGCTAAGCTGATACTCTTCTTCCTATTCCGTTTTATTCGAAACTTAAGCCATGAACCCTCCTATTTGCCGGAGTCTGCTGCATCTCGATCAGAGCAAACGTTATTTAAATGCAGCCAATATTTTCGAAAATCTCCTACTAGGTCAGGCAATTTAGGTATGATTTTATGAATCGCTTGATTGATATATGATATTTGGTCAGTTACAAACATCTGCACCAAATGAATATACAATTTCTGATCTTCTACTATCTGTAGGTACACCGTATTCAAATTGAACCGACAGATAAATTACAAATGTATGCGATAGAAATAAAATAAACCGAGTCGCAGTAATTGTCAGAATTTGGTGTTTTCGATGGTAATGACGTGATTTACTTGGCCGAAACTTATGCAATGTGGTGTCCTATTGATTATAGTATGAAAGTCATTAAAATGTTGCTTATCACCTCAACCACTATGCAGATAAGACGTGCAGCAAAAGCTTATCAGCAAGCGTGTGATAAACAAACACCAAACTAATAATGAACAAGAAAAAGCCAAAAACAAAAAACAAACCCGAAACAGTTACACCGGGCTAGAGTCCAAGGCAACACCATGCCGAACCACCTGATTGAAGAAAATCCAACAACACAGAGCTTATCAAATTCAAATACATTGTATTAACATGAATCGACAATGAATCATACTCGTAATCAACGATGTATCACCATTAGGTATACAAAAAATCATAGACTATGTCTGCGGCGGAGAAGGCTCACTCCTTATCAAAACTAAAAACTGACACTCTAAAAAATGACACACTTTACGAAAGGTGTAATATACTGCAATGATATAATTAACATAAGTGAAATCCAACATAAACTAAGAGAAATATGTTCTCTGTGAAGTACGCAAAGTTCTAATAAAAAAACAACACAAACCAAAAATCACTCGCAGAAACACGACTTTTTAAAATACCGAATCAATCAAAAGTATCTAGAAAACCGTCCGTGTGTGACCTTATATCCGCCTTCCAATGCGATGCAATGCCAATCACCATCTGTAAGATTTGATATATGAAGAAACTGCTCCGAAGGGAAACACACAAAGGAATTGGAACCCTCACAGACTTGCTTAAACTGCAAGTACTCGATTTCAATTGCCCCACATTCCTCAAAAAACAAGAATTAACCGTAATCAAATCCACCGAAAAAATCTATCACAAAAACGCACTAGTTATTCATTACAAAAGACACAATCAACAGTTGATAACCATCCCAAAAAAAAAGAAAAGAAATCCAATATACCCGATTCCCCATTTTTTTAAGTTCAGGGCATATAAACTGATGGATTATGATGAAACTGATGGTGGCCTTTCTACAGAAAAAACAAATATTATACATCACAGCCTACTAGTACTTAGATGAATTTCAGAATGTAAATCTAGCCCTAGCTACTTATTTAAGCCCTACAAGACCAAAACAAGTAGAAAACCCTCTAACATCAAGCAGCAACCAAAACAAGAAGAAATAAATAAATTTTACTTTAAATTAAATCGAACTCACTCAAACTCAAAACAAAACTAAATAATTATTTAACTTACTAAAATTAAAGCAATAATACTAATACTAATACTAATAGTAATAATGGATCAAGTAAATAATACAATGGAAACGAAAAGGATGCACAAGCAACTACAATGAACTCTCAACTATCTTAATTTTTACTGATAAAGGGTGTCTCAAAAGTTATACAAGAAGTAATTTTGACAGAAAACAAAGTTTTTTTCTTTTAATTGTTTTTTTTTTATTGATTTATATAGTAAACAGTATAGGGTTAAGAATGAAATAGCACCCCGGGTAAATGGCCCACGCAAGATTTGAATTTTCATTGGGGTTCTCTGAGGTCTAAGGCTTATGTCAACGAGCTTACGACCATCCACGCCTTGAAGGAGGAAATTGAGCGCTGTATGGAAATTCAGCCACATTTATACAATGCAATCATGGAAAATTTCAACAAAAGATTGCGTATGTGCTAGCAAAGTCGTGGACACCATTTACACGGGGTGCTATTTCATACTTAGCCCTATACTGTTTACTATATAAATCAATAAAAAAATAACAATTAAAAAAAACTATGTTTTCTGTCAAAATTACTTCTTGCATAATTTTTGCGACACCCTGTATAAAAATACTCATATTTCTCAAAAAAACTCACAGTTACCACCCAATTATGTTGTATGGATTGGTGGACTAATATGGCTACGCCACCAAATTAATTCGATGTTGAGTCGATGAACCGTCACCGTCTCAACATCCAATTAATTTGGTGGCGTAGCCATATTACGATGAACCGTCACCGTCTCAACATCCAATTAATTTGGTGGCGTAGCCATATTAGTCCACAAATCCATACAACATAAATAATCTCTCCCAGGAAAACCTTTTCACTTAAATGCTTAAGCATTTAGACCTTTCCGCCTACCTCCCCCGTTTCACAGGAATTAACCAATGATATAATTGAACTGGTGGCATGGGACCCTGATCAAACTTAGAGCAAATAAATTTAAAATGTGACAGCCCTTCAAACGTATCTGCCGAACTGATAATCTCCGTAAGAAACAAATTCTGAACCAAACAAGGTATATTACAATCAAAATTGCCTCCTACGCACTAAAAACCAGAAGCACAAAACTTTCAACACCATATGCAAGGACTTCATCTCACAATCCTATAAAACCAGAATAGTTATCAGTAAACTAAAACCCAATTCCCACACAACAGTACAAACCCATAAATGCTGCCAACACAAAACACTTTAAATTGAAAATTTAAGTTTTAACGTTTCCTCTAATACTCTCTATCTTATCATAGTATAATAATATCACTTATGGCTATGGGGCATGTCTGTCAATGGCTGGTCTTGCAAATAAAATACACCCATCGGGTTGGTGATATTATTGATTAGACGTGCTTAGGTTATCTTTAAGTTGAGTCTCGTCTTCTTAATCTCCATTTTTATTAATAGCTGCATCTCCAACATATCATGAAAAAATTTACGTATTCCGTCAGTCCTCAACTGATAAATCCTAGGAGTAACAGTAAACAATAAATACAGATGGGATTCACTAGTAAAGCAAATTCAACCAGCCTTAAGCAAGAAACTTAACGCATTAAATGTCTGTCAAGCCTTTAAATGAATTGCAAGAGATTATATCTCTTAAAAATGTATTAAAGTCAGCTCTAACATCATAAATAGACAAGGTAGTTTTTATTTAAGACCAGGCCCCTATCAACTCAACTATCAATGAACGCAAGCCGTTGCTTATCGGAATAATCCGCATATCACTTGGAGCACTGCGCACATCCCTTATACCCAACTTGATGTGTTAATCAAGAATACACACAATAGACGAAATAAAAGATAAATAAAATCAAAAGTTCAAAACCATCACTTCACAAATACAAATTACCGTCAACACTAATAAAATCAAAATGACGCTTATCACCTCCCACTTTCCAGCAAAACAATCAACCCTTCAATGGTTATTTCCCCCTCACTTAACGAAATCGTAAAAAGATCCCTTCTACTTCAATACTTATCCATCCTATCTGCTGAAACCGTAGTCATGATCGAATAAATCTTTTGCAAAATGGACCAAGCGAAATAACAGTAACAATAACTGAAATTCCCCCGTACAAAATTGCTATTTGTCTTTATAATAACTGTATCATCAGCTATTTGTTAGCTTTACTACTAAAAATTAATAGCAGCTTTTCTTTGAGTCCATTCTTCTTAAAATGTAATATGAACAAAAAATTATAAGTTTTTTTGGAAGAAAATAAGTTTAATAGATTAAAAATCATTTAGGAAAAAGAAAAAGAAAAAAAAAAATAGCAACGAGCCTAAACAAATTTTATTTAAAAAATATATCGTACTCTACATACATAGAGGAGAAAACTTAGCAATAAAGTATTGCTACTTATTCCGCTTACCAAATAGTAAGATTTTGAAGATAAAAACTAAGCTGGAAACAGTAGATCCGTTGAAGATCATTGTGGTATCTCAAATTCCACGAATATGTTTAATATAATATAAGACAAGACAAGGCTCATCAATGCTATAAAGTTCGCAAAGCAATTTAAAGCCAGTTTATAATAGTTATTCCAGGTTTTGCCTTGCCCCCACTGAATTCGATAAAAATGGCTAATTATCACGCTTTTAATCTATAAAGAAAATTGCTATATGTATCACATATCAAGTTTTGGGCTTCTAACTGTAAAGCAATTAAATATATAGTTCTTCCCGTTATACAAAATTTCAAGCTTCTAGCGTGAATACTGTAATTTATAATATTATTTGTAATGTGAAAGATTCAGTAATTCCTGATTCCCTTACTTGGTCTATCCGAAAGTCTTAGCACATAAGAGAGGCATAATAAAGCCTTTGGTAGCTTCAATCGTTTCGAATTGAGTTGAGTCTGAGAACCAATATATGTAATTAAATAATTAGATAAAAAAAAATGCATAAAATCATTTGTATTGTGATGAGTCGTAGCAATTTAAAGACTCAATAAAGATTAAACAATCTTGCGGCTCTTAACACAGCATTTTTAGTCCTCCAACAAAAAATTATTTAAAATTGGAACACAGGACGTAGACCCTAACATAATGAAAAGAAACAGGCTGATACCATATTGTATATATCAACAAATTACTGAGTAGATTGAGAAGACTTTGTGATGTGACGACGACCGACGCGATTTATTTTCAAATTTCAACTAATTACCAAAAACATAATGTATTACAGCTAACGCTAGCCCTATGCTCTAAAAGTGCTGACTCCTCGCTTCGTGCAGAGTATCACTTGTCGGGCCATAATGTCACAAAGTATTTCCCGCATTGTTGCTCATTGAAGCTTGAGCTCCTGGTTCCGTTTTGTAATATGATACGATATGTGGCTATGCATAGTCAATTATCGGTGAACAGTG
Source organism: Drosophila hamatofila (assembly GCA_035045345.1). Taxonomy (NCBI): domain Eukaryota; kingdom Metazoa; phylum Arthropoda; class Insecta; order Diptera; family Drosophilidae; genus Drosophila; species Drosophila hamatofila. The sequence continues at coordinate 628,965 of JAWNPA010000047.1, forward strand.
ATTAGCGATCAATGAAAACTTAACTTATATATCTCTATCGATCTGGGTAAATACGCCATGCAAATATTTTAATTGTTTTTATATTATTTTTTCTTACCTACAGAGCATGGAAGAGCCAACTAATAATGTTTATTTTTTCATAAATTTCAATGTTTTCTGTAGGATCTTGGCGTTATTTCTGTGTTTCCGCACCAAAATGACAACTTCTTCTTATGTCGGTTGGGCAAACAATCGAGAAAGGACAGGAAAAGGGGTATCAACACCTTGCCTATAATATCAGTAGTAGAGGCATGAGATACTGGAGGAGCTTCGATATTGTGCTTTAGTAACAGATCCCAAAACGTCAACAGTTATTGTGTTTTATCTGACTGTCGCCTACCACTTTAGGATAGAAAATAATCAGTTTGGTCTATAAAGAGTATTTAATACTATTGGCAGACCAAGATGAAATGTTTTTTTGTAAGCTAATGACTTTACGGAAATTCAGATCCCTTCCCTCAATAATAGCATGCCCAATTTATACGTCCGTTTGCAGTCGCTCTATTAATATCAATGTCGATGAAAAAAGGCAACAAGATTGATTTAGTCTATTTGATTAGTAAAAGGCAAAAATTTACACAATCGATGTTGATAATAAAAATTTTATATGACAGATTTAATTTCGTTTAGTGTAATATTCTATAGAACTAAATCACTGGTATGATTGCTATAGCATTAGCTCAATTACTATGAACTATGAATATATTTATATATAAACTATATAAATAGCCAAGATTAAGATAACTATAAAGATTCGGAACTGAATAAAATACATATAAAAAAAATCCTTCAGCTCTGAGTTTGTCTTCTTCTCATTCGATTGTAGCTTACAAACTTTATATTTTATTTTTGCTTGAGTGAATTATTTGGATTTTAAAAAGAAGCGTGAATTTCCTTCAATAAAATATTACCAGGAATTAATTAAAATTTGCCATAGCCACGTATTAAGCTAGCCTATAATTTCATTATTAATAAGTTAGCTCTTAAATAAATTAAAATTATCTTTAAATAAAAGAGTATGATATTTTTTCTATTTTAATTGAATCTGTATTTTCAGAACTTTTTAAAAACAAAACACAGTTCTTAAAAACAAACAAACAATCAATAATAGCAATTAATCTTAATCGCAAATGTAAGGAAATGTGTGAAATGTGAAACGATCTAAAAATGGTCTATTACTTCTATTGTTAGTCTGAATACGATATTTTCTGACTATATTTCTCATGGAATTTCAAATTTTTGATACCTGTTCGCTAGGTGCAACATTGACCAATATTTAGGAAATTCTATTCTAACAGCTTGTTCTTTTGCTTATATTATTAGTATTGTGTTTTATGATAAAGAAATCGCATAATCGCAATTTTGAAATAAGAAGTAAAATTTTTAGTTTAATTTCTTATAAAAACGTTTTCATTTTCATTGGATGAAAAACAATCTCTGTATTTCCATTTTTTTAAATTCTGATCTTAAGGCGTTTTGTTATTTAATTGATATATTACAGTAATGCTTAGAATTATATAAATCTAAGTAGTTGACGCTCATCTAAATCTTATCTAATTTGGATCCAAGCATTTGCATTGCGTCATTTGATATTTTTATCATAATCAAACATTATTTATTATATGTCCTATGTAAGTCTATTTTGGACTAATCTGTATCTAATAATATAATCTTTATATAACAAAATTTGAGTTTCACATCAACAATTTATTAATTTCAATTAAAAATAACCAAATATTTGAAATATAATAATAATTTAGGTATTTGGGTAGGTAAAATAAATAAATAAAATATAAAAAGTATTATTTGTGGAAGTTCAGCTTTGTTCAGTTTTTGGCACCACTCTAAGCCTTAAACTGTTTTTTTTTTGTATGGAATACGAAATCATGTGGCTGAAGTTAATATATACATATCGATACGATACGATTTATGTATATACATATATATATATATACGCGCACGAAAATATGGATACATGTTCTCGTAAGGCTGGACACGTGTGTGTGTATGTATGTATTTATACATTTGCTAAACGAACAGTTGCAGTATAGGGGTTACTAGCTAACTTTCATGCAATTCTGATTATGTTTGAGCACCTCGAAGCTATCAGATATGCATATAAAATCATTGTATCAGCAGATAGCTTACCGTTGTATGGAAATATATACACACACACATATACAGAGGAGAGACACCTTTAGATACGTACGTAGATATCAGAGTATGTACATATTTACAATGGGACATACATATTTATGAATGTACTTGCGGGCATTCTGACTTCTCGGCACTTGAATAAAACGTAAGAAAGAAAGTGCTTTGAAAAGCAAATATTCTTCGATCGCGAGGCAAGAACATTGCTCGTCGCTGCTGGTGCTAAATATAAAAGAGAACAAGAAAATCGTGGAACGTTTTTATTTTAGTTTAAAATAAAATACGAATTAAATAATTATTAAAAAGCAATTGTTATTGAAATTAAACCAAAGACATCGTATTAGAAGTAAAAATGTTTTTCCTAATGTTCTATGTCATAACTGGAATATTCCTGGTAGCCATAGTCGCATCCTATGCTATAATAATTTTTAGCTGTCAGAAAAGAGCGAATCTCAGAATCGAGAATGAGAACTCAATAAAAGCCAAACGCAAACTTCTACAAGCACCTGGTCCACGTCCTTGGCCGATAATCGGAAATTTAGATATTATTGGCCAATTTAACAATCCGTTCCAGGGCTTTGGAGCATTGACAAAAAGCTATGGCGATATTTACAGTTTAACACTAGGTCACACGCGTTGCCTAGTCGTCAATAACTTGGAGTTAATAAAAGAGGTCCTGAATAAGAACGGAAAATTCTTTGGAGGGAGACCAGAGTTTCTGCGTTATCACAAGCTTTTCGGAGGTGATCGCAATAACTGTAAGTATTTCTGAAGCCATTATATCATTATAAGAAGTGTAGTAAAATTTGTATATGCATTTGAAAACCCTTTAAAATATATAGTAGCTCTCTAAAAGTTACAACAATATCTTTTTAAAAGTGACAATGTGATGAAAAGTGTGTGTAAAATCATTAAACATTTAAAAGATACTTGCAAGTAAATCTTGACTGCTAAGTCAATTTGTCCTTATTAGACTTCATTTTCCTTTATTATTTTGGTTTATAAAAAAAACGAAAATCTAAAAGCTATGCTTATAAAATCCGATCAAATACAAGATATTGATAGGACAGCACAAAGACTGTGCATTAAAGGGATCTAATATTCCCAAAAGTTTCGACATCCCTTATATTTTTTACTCTTTAACAGTATAGTATGGGGTGTAAGAATATCTCACATCAAATAGTAATGGCGGCGAGGTCTATACTTGTCTCCCGCCTTCGTAGAATTGCTTAAAAAAGTTCGTTGCTCAAAATTAATTTTGATAAAGTATTGCATAGTAACTAACTCTAGTTATGCCATGTCAGCGTTATATATTTGAAAGGGTTTGTAATAACTATTATATATTATAAAGGTAAAAATATTAATTGTATATGGAGGCTTCATAAAAGTCGCGTAGACTTTTTAAGAGAATTTATAACAATTTGTTCTATTACATTATTTTAATTACAAATAAAAACTATTATACACACTTAAAGAAAAAAAAAGAATTTTTCGGCACTTTATAAAACAAAGTTTGATATACATAGATATACAATTATTTGAGGACGTCTTATATGTCTAGATTTGGACTAACCAAACTTGGTGTTTGTACCCACTGAAAATAGCTCCTTTTTATCCGTTCTGTTATAAGTGTAAAATTCTAATTTCTGAGAATAATTTGATTTAAAAAAATTATATATACAAATATTTATACTCCAATAAATATATTAAGAGATGTCAAAATAGATAATATTATTTGTATTTTATTGCAGCTCTTGCTCTTTGCGACTGGTCACAGTTGCAACAAAAACGTAGAAATTTAGCCCGACGACACTGCTCGCCGCGATCGTCATCCTCGTACTTCGCAAAAATGTCCCGAATCGGCTGCAATGAAATCACAAATTTACTGGATAATTTAAAAGCATCTGTAGAGCCTGGAAAGCCCTTCGACTTAAAGCTGGTTATACTTAAGGCATGCGCTAATATGTTTAGTCAATACATGTGCTCAATGCGCTTTGATTACGAAGACAAGGAATTTGAACAAGTTGTGCAGTTCTTTGATGAAATCTTTTGGGAAATTAACCAGGGACATCCATTAGATTTCTTGCCGTGGCTCTTTCCATTTTACATCAATCACACCCAAAAGATATGCCACTGGTCAACGACAATTCGGAAATTCATTTTGGAACGGGTTATAAATCGAAGAGAAATCAATATCGATTTGGATGAACCCGACGTCGACTTTACAGATGCACTCCTAAAGAGTCTTATTGAAAATAAGAACGTGTCGCGCAACACAATTATCTTCATGCTGGAAGACTTTATAGGAGGTCACTCAGCGGTTGGAAACTTAGTCATGCTATCCCTCGCCTACATTGCCAAGGATCCTGAGATTGGCAAGAGAATTCAATGCGAAGTCGATTATGTGTCCAAAAATAGCCAAAGAAGTATTAACTTGCATGATATGGATAAAATGCCCTATACCATGGCAACTATATTCGAAGTTCTACGGTACTCATCGTCTCCGATCGTACCCCATGTAGCCACCGAGGATACGCAAATATCAGATTTTGGGGTTACCGCGGGTACCATTGTTTTTATTAACAACTATATGCTCAACATGAGTCCGAAGTACTGGAAGGATCCCGATCAATTTAAACCCGAAAGGTTTTTGGAAGAAAGAACGAACACTTCGTCAACCCCGCCCATATTTCACGGAAGGCGAAGGTGCTCCGAGGAATCCGATTCAGGTATTGAGTTCGAAAAGGAGGCAAGAATATACAATTCATCTATTGAAAATCGATATACTAATAAACTTATTGAACAAGATACAAAAGTGAATTCTGAAACAAGCAAATTGCAACTCAAGAAAAATATTCCACACTTTTTGCCTTTTAGCATTGGAAAACGCACATGTATAGGACAAAATTTAGTGCGTGGATTTGGATTCATTTTGCTAGCCAATATTCTACAGAACTATAATATAAATTGCAGTAACCTCGAGACGATAAAGATAAAGCCAGCGAGTGTCGCACTCCCTGCAGTTTGCTTTCCATTAGTACTGACTCCAAGAGCATAAAGCTCGAATTTATAATTCTAATAATGGTTGAAATGGTTGTATCACTAAATTATATTAGATATTAGATTCCAATCGCGTAGCTTTTTGAGATAGATATATTAGAAAATCAATATAATCAAACTTTATAATTCGATATATTGATTATTTCTTTTGACAGTAACAATAAAACAATAATTTATTAAACATTAAAGTAATTCTCATAAATATATCATTAGTCGATACATATAGCGACATCACGTCTTTATGCAATCTTTTTATGCAATATTTATACTTATTATATATATATATATATATATCTAAAAAATGTCTGGAAAATCTTAGTCTCAATGATTAAAGAAAAATGGTTTCTTATATGTATTATATATTGCCTATATATTGAATCTCTAAGTACTCTTAACATATATTCCATATTTTAGTTCTTTAAATCGTGTCCATGCGTAGATACTACAATAAGAGTTCTTCGAAAGACTGAAAACGTGTAATTATTTATGCATTTAAGTATTTAATTAGTATACTAATAAAATGTATTGGAACCTTGTAATTTGTACAATGAGCGTTCATTCAGTTTATCATCATTCATTATTATAAACGTCTAATCGATTACGACTTATGTTCATGAAGCATTTGCAATCTGGAATAGTGCCATCTATTTTGATTCACAGTTTATTCGTTCCGCAAAAGGTATCAATATGGTATCATTCTACGTACTTGGATCATATGAGTACATACATATATAAACTTTACTTAAATAAATAATAATGCCTTCATAATGACAAAAATAGAAACCATAACAAAGCTATACACAAAGTATGGAGGTACCATGTGGTGTCCTTTATAAAGCAACGATCACATCCTTGGTGCTTGAGCTAAAGATTCCAATCTGGCACTTCTTAATGAACTACACCTAAGTCGGTAGATACAACAAAATGACCTAGTTTGTTGTACATTCAGTTTTGCAAATGAGATTGCGAGTACTGATTTGTTTTGCATCACTGATCAGTTTACATACTCGTGTCAAATTTATTTTCTAGCTTTAAACAATTCTAACCCATTTCAAATCCTATCGTCATTCAATGTTCTAACCTACATAAAATAAGATAAAATTACTTATTTCGTTCTGATTATAAACAGAAGTAATTTCAGAACATGTTTGAAACTCTTACTTCTCCACTCAAATGGTAACAACTAAAAATTTTTAGCATGAAACTTCGTTATAAACTTTTTTTATTTACTGTCAAATTCATATTTAAATTAACATGATATTAGTAGAACAATTCAATTCTTTTATTTCAACTCATCGACAAAAGCAGCCTGCAACTCAGCAATGTAATCATCGTCATCGCTTTTGCTAAGTTTTGATTCAGTTGAAATATAGTCTGGTGTGCTATGATTAGTATCGATCGATACTTTCGCAGACTCTTTTGAAGTGGTTTTTTGGGTAGGTATAGGATTATGGATTTGTGGAGTTTCAACATCTTTTACATCTGCTTTTTGCAGAATTACACGTTTGGTACTTCCAGGACTTTCCAAAGCCTCTTTTTCAATGTCGGCTTTCTTATTTGTTTTATTATCTTTATTTTCCGAAAAGGTACGAATTCTTTTCGATACCGGGTTACGTGGCGTTTCTTCATTTAAATTCTCTATGGAAAGAACGGTAGTCAAAGGTCCAGCCTTGTTTATTTGTATGTTTTCAATATTGTCTGTGGATTGTTGAGTGTCAGACGCGCATTCATAAACTGTATTTCCGTTTAAATGTATCGTAGATGTACTCTCTTGATCTTCTTTGAAAATTAAACTCTCTCTTTGAGGATGCAATGTTTTTTCAATTAAGGCGATCATATTTCTACAATTAATCCGTATGTCAGAGCTTGGGTCTTTTTTGCTAGATTCTTCAAGTATGTACAAAACTATCTCCGAAGGAGGAGGGCAAGGTATATTTCTCAATTTTATAAATGTGAATAGAGCTTTGTACAACTCTAGGCGACAGGTCCACTTATTGTAAACGTTTTCCTTCCACACACGCTTCTCATATATCTGAGTACTGTTTTCCAATAGAGTGCTCAATATATTCTACAAAAAATTTTGAAATACATGATTATTATATTACAATTTAAAATGTTAAATATTTATATCTACTATAATTATTAATGCAAAAAATTAAATAGTCGATATAATGTTCTCGAAAATATTTGGAAAGTCTAGCAAAATTATGCCGTAATCTTTGTTATCCGCCGCCAATCTTTGATTGTAATACAATGTTAGGTTTATATGCGAAAAATTGGCCCCATTTCTCTATTTATTTTAGATTTTCGTAATTTCTTTCACTTGTTATTGAAAAATTAAAAATAGAAATTCAGGGTATAATAGCTTTGTATAAATGTTTGTATGAGATTTAACAGACCCCATAAAGCTGTTGAGTTGATCTAGACCTATTCATCCAGATGTCTGATCACGTCGATCTCTGAACGTAAGATACAAAGTATGGAATATGGTTAAAAAGTTCCGGCAACCCCGATTAAATCTTTCTTACTTGTGACTTATACTTTTCAAAGAAGGCTAGGAACAACGATATTTTATCTGTAGATGCTTAGAAAATCACATATGACAATAACAAATTACTTTTTAAAAACAGATAGACAGATAGATGGATATAACTAAATCTATTCAGCAGGTCGACTCTGACGTTGTATATTCTCGTTTCGTTATACTATGCTTACCCTTAGAAGTTGTGGTTTCAAAAGAAAGCCAACAGAATCCAAAACTTCTTGTAAACATTGTAATGCTTGCTTACAAAGAACTTCCTTATTTTTATTAACTATTAGAGCTTCGCTTTGAATTGATGTTTCTGATGCTTCTGACATTGCAGAACTTTTCCTTTTAGATTTATTTTTTGGTTGAGTGGCAGACTGCAATTCAAAAAATTATAGTGAAACATAATTGAAAACCTAATTATAATTACCACCAAATAAATGTCTCTCCGACGGATTATCACATCTTCGAGTAAAATTTTTACAAAGCGTTCGGCAATTAAGTCGCATCCGCTTCCCTCAGCAAAAGTAGATAGCCATGACGTTGTAGCTTTGTAAACCTGAATTCGTAAATTACTGAAATAGATAAAGATATAGAAAATTATTACTTCAACAGATGTCCCAACAAAGGTGTCATATACCTCAGTTACTAACTCAAAAATAGCTCAGTAAAAGCGCTTATAAAATTACAATTTCGATTTAAGCAGCACTCATTAAAAATTATTAGTCACGGTATACCATAAATAACTATAAGTATAAGTAACGTCTTTCTTCACTCTTGGATATACCAAGCTTGTATCAGTTTCCCTCTTTTTTGGAAACTTACGATTTTTAGTCAAAAACTTTAAAGTTTTACTTACAATAATTGGATCGAAATTCCTTCAGGCTTTGACCACATTGTTTTTTGTAGTGAGTCCAATACAATACTTGACATCAATCGGAAATGTGGTCTGAGATGAGTGTGGCAGCTAAACATAAAAAGAAATTGGTCAGTTTTTAAATTGGCTAAATAGAGGAAAAAATCTTTACAAAATAAAATTGTATAAGCTATTTAGCAATATTCATATAATTTTTGAATGTAAAATAGTACATTAACAACTGTATATAATTGGCAAAGGAAGCTCATATTATACCTAAAGAAAAGAAATAATTTCAGTTATTTGTAGCATAAAATCATCCTGTGCTCAAACTTTCTTGCCAACTAAGCGCGCAAAAAATTGGTGAACGGTGCACTTAATAAATATATTCGTTGCGAGCAAAACCGAGAAAGATCGTACTCTATCACTCCCGCTCTGAGCAAGAGACTCTTGCTGTCTCATTTATGTTTACTGTTGAGCTCGTTTCATTGAGCAAACCGTTGTCGGGTTTTCAATGAGCAGTGCGTAAAGAGCGGAACAAGAAACGCTCGCACATGAGAGTCAGCAAAAGAACAATTGACCGAAAAACTCAACGCAAACGGTCTTCAAATTTATTTTTTTATAAATAATTGGTGCACTTTTTTATTCATGTCTTCCCCTGTTGCACAACAAATATTTCACAACTTCACACTTTCAATTCACGATCGCAATTAATATATTTCGTCTGAAAAACAAAAGCTTTACGATGAACTTGCTTATGGGTGTGAATGTACACCAATACATACGCAAAAGACCGTTTGTTTCATTGAACACGACGAAACTGTTTTGGAACACCCAGAACAAAACAGAACAAGTAAAAAAGCTCTAGTCGAGACTGCTCGACTACGAGATCCCCTGAACCCTTCCAGGAACTAATATTTTAATAATTCGTCGTTCCACTTCTACTTACACATGCACACACACATACACACATACGCACGCACGTATAAACAGGCATGGGCTGCCATGTGGGCTTACTTTGAGAACTTAATTGTTTAATAACTTTTTTTGTAGACAGACAATCTTGATAAAACTTTCAGACCGTGATTATAACATTGAAATGTGTGTATGTGACAACGCACAAGTCTCTAGTATTTGAAATACGTTTTTTGCAAACTTGTAGGGAAGGGGGTGTTTTGGGGGGTGGGGGATGAAATATGACAAAAACCATTTTAAATTTGGAGACTATCTTCAAAGGTGTAGAAGATATAATTTTATAACTGATTTTCGATAAGGTTTTTTATCGATAACAAAAAAACAGAAGCAGTTAGCGATTTTTAGAAATAAAATTGATCTGCGCGTGCAATATACGGACCTTCAGCTTCAAATTTCAAGTCTCTAGCTCTTATATCTTCTGAAATCGACGCGTTCAAACATACGGACAGACAGACAGACAGGGCTAAATCGACTCAGCTCGTCGCCCTGATCAAGAATATATATACTTTATGGGGTCTGCCACGCCTCCTTCTGCCTGTTACATACTTTTAACAAAACCATGATACCCTGATTTCCAATTTTCAATGGGTTCAGGGAATAAAAACGGTTTCGGTCCGAGCGCTGGCGAGCTCATTTAAGAACCGGTAAATCGGTTGCTCACTGAATCTTTTCGTAAAGGGTCAAGAAAAGACACATATTTGCAGACAATGAGAAACGGTCGACAGTTATTTGCAAGCTATGCATATATATGATCTTTTTTCAGTTAAATAATTCTCATAAAAATTGTATTTTTAATAATTGTTATGGTGTATATACATAAATAAATATTCATATAACATACTAAATACCAAATCTTATTAATTAATTTAATTACAGCAACTTTTTCTACAAAATATTCTTTCACTTACATGTCGATCAGAACTTCCAGTAGCTCCAATAGTTTAGTATGCATATGAGGTAGAAGATTCTCGAAGCACATGCTATCAATATTTTCACAATTTCCATAGTTCACTCCCAAGCCATGTTGGATAAGATCCAAAATTCTTTTTGAGGATATCAGTTTTTTGGAAGGGTACGGTTGGCTGTTAAAAATTTCAGACTATAATACAATAATTTGAAGCTCATTTAATTTAGTCGAACCTTAACGCAATCTTAAGGAACTCAGTGAGATTGCAGAATCGTGTGCAAACTTGAGCTGCTCTTTCAATTGGATCTCCTTGTAATTCCAAATGAAAATTTTGCAATTTATGGTTCTTTAAGTCCTTGGCATTATCTTTATATTTAGGAAATGCATCATTCAATAGTTCGTTAAGGTTACACAGCAAGCTGAGTTGGAATTCCTGCCATTGAACTTTGTCGTTGCTGCTGTTGGCGTTATTCGAATTTCCACGTACTTGTTGCAATTGTAACCAGCAATTTCCGCTTTCATAAACAACTTCGGGGTTGCAGTTGTCCACTAATGTTAGAAGGTATCGCGTGACTGCAAGCTTCCCAGACTTGCTGGATCCAGGGTAGTACTTTAAACATTGTTTTACGGCCTTTAGTGCTGCAATTGTACAGCATATGGTTGTCTCCTTATTTAAAAACGAAAGACTTTCATAAATCTTTCCCAAACAAGTCGATCCAAACCATTTCGCAGTTTCAGGTGTTGCTTGTATTTGTGTTACAAGTAATGCTGTAATTAATTACTTAATTTATAAAAACAGACTTGTGCTTTTTCTTCTTGAATTATATAAATAAATTATAACAGATCATTTGGATTATTTAAAGTTAGCTTCAAATGCACTTCCAATTTGTTAAGGTGATAAAAAGTAGAACACAACAGTTGGGGTCTACAGAAGGAAATAAGAGAAACACTCTTCATAAGAGCTCGAATAATAATAAATAATTAAAATTAAAATTGTAGCTGTACTCTTTAGAGCCACCTACAAAATGAATTTCCGCTATACGAAAAATAATAATTTATGGTGGGAAGCGCATTGTATATAATGTAGTTGTAAAGTTTTCTTAAAGATTTAGTAGTTGATATGGTATAGTGGTGGGTTTACAAAAACAAGGCAACGCTACTTGATGTTCATCTTTTTAGGGGAACTTCCAGTAGCAATCCTGGTCCATTATAACTCAAATTGACACACATCCACTATCGGTCCCACTAGATAGCGATTGGTCAACTTATGTGAACTCTGTACAGTGATATATACAAAATGATTTGGAATTTATTGCACCTGGGCTGAAACGTGTAGCATTCTATGACAGGAGTGAAATCGTGTCGAAATGGCTTCTAGGACAATACAGCAAATAATTCCAAGTACTATGTATGTCATATACAAAGTGAAACAAAATATGACTTAAGAATTTACAATAACGTTAGCATCATTTCAAACATCTAATATTTTCAAATATTCTGTGGAAGTGAATATATTAAATAACTAATTTGTTGCATTTAAATCTCAAAATTCATAAAACATGATCAATGACAAAGTATATTCTTATCTATATAAAAAGCCTGTAAATGTAATCTATGCAGTTAGAGAAATACCGATAGGTCTAGATTACAGGTGTTTTATAACTTACCCACAGCTTCGTAGATAAGTTCACCATATAAACCAATTTCCTTACTATTACAGGTTCTAGTTATAATTGTCAACCAAACATTTCCTTTATCTTTCAAAATGTGACTTGGGCATTGATTTAGATATTTAATAAGGAATCGTAAGCCGATGGATCGAGTCTTCGTTTTGTAAAGGAGGGAAGTAATGGACTGTGCCTGCGAATCAGTGCTCTAAGCAAAAATTTAAATTAAAGATATGTTCATCGTTTTTGTTTGAACTTACAGTTCCATGAAGATTTTGATCCGCAGCATTAAGGTAGACATTTCGGTCCTCTTGTTTTGCGTGAACAATTGTTTTGAATATATCACCGGTTCGAAACATTTCTTAAAACATGTGCGAACTAGAGGGGAGAAATTAAAAAACATACCGTCCAATTATCGATGGATTTGACAATAGTCGACTATTCGATAAAATAGTTTAAAAAATACAGCTACTTTTGTAGCCGCAGTCTGTAGACTTGAATTATTTATAATTCTTTAAAAAAATCTTTATAAAATAAAACTATTTTTTATGATATTTTCTTATTAATATTTATTTTATTATGAATTAAGTACATTACTATCCAATTTTTGTAATGGTGTAAAGCATTTTTTTTTAAAGGATTGCAAATAATATTTTAAGATACACACTTGTATCTAAGTATTCACAAGATTTCTTTAACCATATTTATTTAAATACATTTATATTCAATAAATCTTTGTTACATATTTTACAAATATGTATTTTTTTATTGCTTTAAACATGATATATTCGCCCACGCAAATTAGGGCTGCATGATATGCACTGAGGCGACCGTATTCGCGTATTTGTTGTGGTAATTTTAGTGTATTTATGTTATCGTCTCGTGACTCCCGTCAGCTGACATTTTATTTAAGTAAAAAAAAATCATAGACTGTTTCAGTAAAATTTAACTTAAAGAAATAAAATGGCTCTGCATTCGGCAATTAAAGGAAAATTAATATCTGTCATCGGTGATGAGGTGAGTTGTTTGATGACGTCGATTAAACTATCAATACTCCTAAGATAAAAAGAAAAGAGTTGCGATAAAATCGATTTTGTTAAATATGTGTTAATAAAAATTAATAAGTTACTTACTTACTTACGTACTGCTTATTATGTATGTGTATACATTGAGTTCCTATGATATTTACATAAACGTTAAATTATTTCTTTTAGGACACCTGCGTCGGATTCCTTCTTGGAGGAGTTGGAGAAATAAACAAAAATCGCCACCCAAATTTCATGGTAGTGGACAAAAGTAAGTTATTTTAACATTTTAAATACGTTTTATAGTTATTGCGTTTGCAAGCATTTTATGCACCAAATGCCATTTTCCGCACTTCAGTCCTTAACCTGCTTAGTGACAGCTCGCTTCCATGAATATATTTACATATAGACGAAAGGTATTTATATATTTATATTTATAGATGTAAAATTACAACATACAAGCTTAACGAGCGCCATAATTAATAACTATGATCTTGTAACACAGCTACACACTAGTTCGAGTGTTTAATCCTAATAGCGGCAAAGTGCTTCATGAAAATTGCATTGCAACAACCAATATACTTTTTTATATTGTTGAGCGAGTATTGCATCTTATTGGTCATTAAAACGTATTGAGCAAAATTAAAGTGTAATTTAAGGCTCACCATTTCTGTTCATATAAACTACTGTGCTGTATTGAAGAGAAGTAAAAGAGCTCTGGTATAATTAAGTTTTCAGAGTTTGCTTGCTAGAGCACTCTCATCATATGTGCTTCTTGTGTATTGCAATAAAATCACTTTGCAGTTGAGACTCGAGGCGATCGGTCGATTTACTTTTTGGTGCCTGATCAGAGGGACAAAGCTGCGTGTTTTAGTTATATCCAGAAACAGTTGATTGAATATCATACAACTATAACTGATTAAACTATTTATTTAAGATGTAATATATACAAATTCTTTTCATATCATGTATGAGACGCTGTAATTATTTTTATTCTCAACTTAAATCGATATTATATATAATGGTAAAAAAGGTTATGGCCTATGCTGAACAAAGTAACTTGCTGTTGTTGATCTTTAAGCTTCTAATTGAATTTTAAAGAAAGCATATGGACTCAAATTGTAATGAGTAAAAAAACAGAGCAGAAGGGAAATTAAAGCAATGCTGTATTCGTTTTATTTGGACTGCATTGATTATTACATAAAATGGACAACCTGCACAGCTCTCTGCGCAGTAACTTGATCGCTGTTGTTTATTTTTTGTTTACTTATTTTCATTATAGATACTGCGGTCAGCGAAATTGAAGATTGCTTTAAACGTTTTTTGAAGCGTGATGATATTGACATCATCTTGATAAATCAAACATATGCCGAACTTATTCGTCACGTTATTGATGCGCACACTTCTCCAGTACCAGCTGTTCTTGAAATCCCATCAAAAGATCATCCCTACGATGCCAGCAAGGACTCAATCTTACGACGTGCACGTGTAAGTTTCATTAAATCTGCATATTTCTATTATTAATTTGATTTCTTTATTAATTGACAGGGCATGTTCAATCCAGAAGATTTGGTACGCTAAAGGATTCACGTATTACACTTTATTTCTTTAATGTTGTTCAATGTTTTACAATACCTATAACAAAAACAAAAAAAATTTTCATGTATGTTTTGTTAGTTGTACTCATTCCAATTTGAATAAAAGCTTATCCAAGCAAGTTTAAAATGTATTAAATATATAATATTACCGAACTAAATCGATGTAGCACTCAATTAATAATTTAAAGATTGTGGAAAACTTTTTCCCATAAAACTTATATATTATTTATTGGGAGAATAAGCTGAGCCATTTTTGGCATGACTTTCCGTCTCTGAAATCGTCAACTAGATCAGTATATATAATTCTTAAAAAAATATATTTTAGTGAAATGCATCCTTTCCAAAGCCTTTTCCACTTTGTAAAATTATAACTATTATATATATATATATATATATTATATATATATATATATATATATATATATATATATATATATATATATATATAATTGTATAATTTAAACAAAGACAACGGACGAATTATACTGTTTTTCGTGTTGTACGTATGTATACATACCGTAACATAATTTGACTACTCAACATAATTTATGTATATAGTATATGGAATATACATCAAATCATGTGAGTCCGTACGGACTGGGAGAACGGGTTGACATCGGTTTTTAGTTTGAACAATTTTTTTTTTTTAAATGGATTGCTGCAACTTTCTAGTTCTAGTTTTTATTCTTTAACTTGATATAATTCTTTAACTTGATATAAAACAAGTAAGAGGGCTCTAGTCGAGACTTTTCGACTAGGGGATACCCTGAACCCTGCAAAGTACTGATTCCAATCATTCTACACTTCTTTCATGCACATATACAAAAACACATACACCCCAAATGTACGCATGCATCCATACGAACGCATTAACATTTTCTCTGCTAACTGCGCAGTTACTGCGCTTGGGCTGCCGTGTGGGCTATATTTTGAAAATTTGTTTGTTGAATAAATCTTTTTGTAAAGGGACTATCTTTAAAAAATTTTCAGAACGTGATAATAACATTCAAATGTGTGTATATGCCAAAGCACAAGTCTCTAGTTCTTGATATACGTTTTTTTTTAATTTGGGGCGAAGGGGGCGTGGCATCCAAAATCTGTAAATAACAAAATCTTTGTATTCATCACATAAATCTACACAGTAAATCTAAAGTCTCTAGGTCTAACAGTATTCAAATTAGGCTTAAAAAACAGTCAGATTTTCGATTGTTATCGATAAAAAGAAATGGGATGAGTTATCGAAAAAATATGATAAACTCGTACTGCGTATAGTATACACGAGTATACATGTAAAATTTCTCTCTAGCACTTGTAGTTTAGGAGATCTCTGCGTTCCTACGGACGGACAGACGGACATGGCTAGATCAACTCAGCTCGTCATCCTGATCAAGAATATATATACTTTATGGGGTCTGCCATGCCTCCTTCTGCCTCTTACATACATTTTCACAAAAACATTATACCCTGAATTCCCATTTTCAATGGGTTCAGGGTATAACAAGTAAGAAAGGTCTAGTCGAGACTGCTCGACTACGAGATCCCCCGAACCCTTCCAGGAATTCATATTTCAATAACTCGTCGTTCCACTTCTACTTACACATGCACGCACACATACACACATACTCACGCACGTATAAACAGGCATGGGCTGACATGTGCTTACTTTGGGAACTTAATTGTTTAATAACTTTTTTTGTAGACTGACAATCTTGATGAAACTTTTAGCCCGTGATTATAACATTAAAATATGTGTATGTGCTAACTCACAAGCCTCTAGTATTTGAAATACGGTTTTTGCAAACTTGTAGGGAAGGGGGTGCTTTGAGGGGTGGGGGTAAAATATGAAAAAACCCGAAATTCTTAGAAATACATATAAATCTACATTTCAAATTTGGAGACTCTAGCTCTAAAGTTGTAGGAAATATAATTTTTTAACTGGTTTTCGATAAGGTTTTTAATCGATAAGAAAATAACAGAAGCAGCTATCGATTTTTGAAAACAAACTTGATATGCACGCTCTATATACGGACCTACGAAAAAAAAATTTCAAGTCTCTAGCTCTTATATCTTCTGAGATCGACGCGGTCATATATACGGACAGACGGACAGGGCTATATCGACTCAGCTCGTCACCCTGATCAAGAATATATATACTTTATGGGGTCTGCCACGCATCCTTCTGCCTGTTACATACTTTTAACAAAACCATTATACCCTGATATCCCATTTTCAATGGGTTCAGGGTATAATTAAAAAGAATTGAGTTTGTAAAATTTGTTAATTCATTTTTATGAAATTCCCCATTAGAATTTCGAAAGATATTGTTATATCGAGATAATTTTTTAAGCTTAACAAAAAATAAATAAATAAATATATATGTATAATAATAAATTTTCTGTTGGAAAAATAGCGTACACTGAGAACAATTGGTAAAAGGGAAAAATAACATCTTAATTCTGTTATAGCAGGCACATATTAGGAATTCATTTTTTTATGCAAATGCATTCCCATGTATGTATAAGAGGATACTACCCGAATAGCTATCGACTAAATCATATACAAGGTATAGAAAGAAAACAAAATATGTAGGTAATACAGTTTTTTTGTGCTAAATTATAGATGGAGAGGTAGGGCTTTCAACTTTTATTGCAAACACCCAAGCAAGTGGTTAAAAAACGCGACGTCTGCCACAGCTCGGAACCATATTCTTAGTAAAAACAGCTTGTAATAATATTGATAAAAAATAAACAAGATACAAAAACAATATACTCCTGGAAAAACAATCGGAATTATATTTATACAGTAATTCAATAAGAATGGGAAAGAAATTTTCTGCACTCTTAAAAAATTTGTGTTGAATTCACAAAATTTAATTTGTTCCCTTCTTAGCTGTGCACTTTCGCTTGTATAATGCTAACATATGGTTCGCAGATTTTTTTTTTTCGCCACGTTGGAGTTTATATTTTTCCGAATTTTAGAGCAACGGAAGGTCAACAACGTTGGTGTTGATATTCTACATGCAGGCATACTTACCCACATTTGTACTAACAAAATTATATTTTCAACGCAATTGTTTCTATAAGTCACCCAAGAAGTAATGCATTAATCTTTAAAAATGCTAGCATAACTAAACTTGAAATCTGAATACATTGAATATAGTCATTCAGATCCGTCGCAAGATCTGTACGAAATTTACATAGAGTGAGACTCTTGAAGTACAGTCATCGCAAAAACGCAGTATTAGATCGATAAAATATCTCGAGCGTGAAATTCAGGGTATCTTCTAGTACCGTGCTACCGAGAACAGTACCCCGTTTTTTATACAATGTGACATTGACATTGTTGATTTTATATTAGCATAGATATATATAGATATACATATAGAAATAGATGAAATGCCATTTGATAACCTTCAAGTAGGGAGACAAATATGTCTCCATTTTCAAACATCTGGTCTTTAAACTGAGATACGAAGTCTTAGGCAAATATATGAAACATAGGGAGACAACATCCTTTCATACATACATTATAAATTATTACAATGTCCTCATTCAAGAATGGAGATTCACCAGTTTTGAATATTAATATTGAACAAATTAGCTTAAGCCGTGTGTAAAAATTAGTGAACAAATGTACTACGTGTGTGCATGTGTCCTACTTGTGTATTAATGTGAGCCTTGGAACATTCCGTGCTGGGACAGGGATATATGCTTTCACCCGGTTAGAGGCTTCATCTTTTCAATTTTTTTAGGCGAAATTCAGTAGTAAAGTTGAGAAAATTGATGTGAAATGTCGTTGCAAAATTATCTTTTATTGGTGGACGAACATAAAGAACAGGCTTTCATTCTTGTTGATTAGTCAATTTTAGTGAATATGTCCAAGAATTTTGGTGTCCTGTTGTCTGCTGTTGAGTTCGTGCACGATTCGTGGTTGCCACTTAAGATTTTATCTCCATTTATTTTTAACATTTTATTTTTCATTATAGTTATGTGTTTATACTACATTAGTGAACGATTACTTTTTAATTCCCCTCTTCAAGGTGCTTTTGAAAAAACAAACGTTAAGTTGATCAAAACAAAAGTATATCGGTTTACAAAATATCTATATGTGGACTCTGACGTTATCTGCGATTATGAATTGCTGAATATTCTATACCGTTCTTAGCTTTTATTTCAGTTCAAAGGAGACCGCCGGTGTTGATTTTTTTTGGCTAGCGGCCTGAGCGATGGTAGCTCCATAAATGTTACTGGACCCCAAAAGGGTCCGTCTCCGTACTTTAAGAGCTTGAACGAGTTTGTAAGAAATGGAGATTTATTGGATTATATTTATAATTATTGGTATAAATATATGTTAATTATAATGTTGCTTGATGTTAATTTTTAAGCATGTGCATGTATGAATTTGTAAACAGAAATATTTAAATTGTATATGGAAATTAGTACTTTTTTAATCACTGTCTGCTCGTATTTCAAAAACTATAATTTGAATATCTTCCCTTCATTATAACATTTCTATTGTTCTATTTTGTGTGAAATCGGTGTTATGTTTCCGAACTGTGAGTCGATGCGATTTTTGTTTATTGAATTTGATCTTAATTAATCTTTTTAGCTTTAGCACATAACGATTTTTCCTTTTCAAAGTGCTCGTATCCGTCCTTGTAACTTTTACCGTGCTGCTTCGACATAAGTTTGTATAATTTACAATATAAATCCATGTCTATTGCTGGCTGTTGGGATTCACCTGCCCGTTAACAATTGGCAAAAAGTATGGATGCGCCATAGCTTCGCGAGCTGTAAGACGATCCACGTGATCATAACGCAATAGCTTATCAAGAAAGTCTAATGCTTCTGGCGAAACCAGATGTTGATTATCAGAATGAACAAAACGTTCCCAACGCTTGCGAGAATGGCGTTGTAAAATATCGTGAAATCGCGGATCTAAATCGATGTTGTACTTGTCAAGATACGCGTACAGTTCTTCGGTGCCCAGCACCTTGGCAATTCTAACAAGTTGATCATAGTTATCATGACCATGGAAGAATGGCTCCTTGCGAAAGATCATTGACGCCAGCATGCATCCCAGCGACCACATGTCCAGTGAATAATCGTACATTTGATAATCGACAAGAAGTTCGGGTCCTTTGAAGTAGCGCGAAGCCACTCTTACATTATACTCCTGACCCGGATGATAGAATTCAGCAAGTCCCCAATCGATGAGACGTAACTTTCTATTTTCATGATCTATCATTACGTTATGTGGCTTCACATCGCGATGCATTATGCCCATGCTATGGCAATAATCGAGTGCTTTAAGTAACTCAAACAGATAATAGCGAATCTCATAGTCTGTTAATGTTTGATACAGTTGTTTGAAGTCTGTATTATTCACATGCTCAAAAATCAGTGCTGGGGTGCGGGACACTGGATCCTTGACAACGGCCAAGAGCGTTATGATGTTGGTGCCCCCACGCAAGTTTTCCAAAATCTTGATTTCGCGCTTTATCTTCTTTTTTTTAACTGGCTTCAATATTTTCACAACACATTTCTCAGTTGTCGTTATGTTGATAGCCTCGAACACCTCAGAGTACTTGCCACGCCCCAACTTGCGGACCAATTGATAATCATCCTGGTTTCCCCAGTCGACAACGTAATTCTCATAATCCCAGTACTCATCAGGCTTGTGAGCGTTAACGTCTGTGTAGACGCGAGCGGCGCTTGGTAATGTCATCTCCGCCGCTTTATTGTTCCTTTGATGATCCTCTTCCGAAAACGCTTCAGTTGTGAGTTCTTCAGAAGACTCGCTTGTGTTCGGATGGGTCCACGCAGCAAGGTTGATGTTATAAAACTGGCTGGAAAATGAATACGACTCAAGTTAATACAAATATCTATCTAGATATTATGTTCTCATAGAAACTATGAGGCAAAATCAAATAGCTGCCCAAACATACCTGAGCTGAAGAGGTTGCTTTAGCTGATATTGAGGCGGCCCCCTATGGGACCTGCTAGAAGTAACAATTGAAAGCCTTTGTGTTGTTGGGGGTATTTCTTTGCAGTTTGTAACAAAAAGTTGTTGAGGCAGTCGACGTAATAAGCAAGAGCGAGCCAATTGACGGTGGACGGCGTTCACTTTACTTTGAATGTTGCACTAATTTATATAATATAGAAAGAGAATCAGTGTTCGAAATGTGTATATGAGCGGATAATTTCTAAACAAATCAATTAATACAATTACATACATAACTGAATACATACATACATAAGCGTGATTCAATTTATAGATCGGTTTACGCACAAATGCACATTTTACATACAATTCCAATTATTTGCCAAAAATTTTAAGTGTATGTACGTACGCGTGTATGCGTGTGTATATCTATGTACATATGCTTGTGTATATGTGTTTGTGTGTCGGAGACCACTATCCGGTAAAATTAGCAATCCTTCTACTTTAAATAACTACTGTAAATGGAAAGGTTCAAATAAATTTCATATATACGCACTTCTGTTGCAGGTTGAAATGAAAAAGAAACCAAATTTCGCGGTGTTCACAGAATGTATTCACAAAAAAAAAAGAAACAGAACAATTGACATTGAGAACGGAAAG
The DNA here is from genome assembly GCA_035045345.1 of Drosophila hamatofila. Taxonomy (NCBI): domain Eukaryota; kingdom Metazoa; phylum Arthropoda; class Insecta; order Diptera; family Drosophilidae; genus Drosophila; species Drosophila hamatofila. The sequence continues at coordinate 650,376 of JAWNPA010000047.1, forward strand.
GCCACAATTAGACAGCAAAATACATTCGTATTGGTCCAACAATACAGCCAAAGATGATTAGTATTTGTGACTTTAAAATATAATACTCACATATTTTATGTCAGACAGCGTGGATGACGTGAAAAATTCATTATTTTAGTCGGTGAACCGATAACACTGCGTGTTCATTGAACTAGTTCGACACTGTTGGTCGCATTATAGGCATCACTACGTACGTTTGTATGTTTGCACGTACAATCGATATATCTGTAATTGAAAATTGTAGTGAAATATATAGTTTTGCAATTTGAATACCCATAAATTCTTAGAGACATAAATTAATTTTAAATGGGAATATAAATGTTAGCTTTAACTTTAAACGCGATTATATTATTATGTTTAAGTTCGATTCGATAACTTTTCATAATTCATAGAAATTTACTTTATTTGTTTTTGGGAAGAGAGATTGGGCATTTAAAACAAACATTTGAATGTCCTGAACCTATGTAAGTGGATTATCAGAAAAATAGGTTTTATTAAAATGTACATATTACATATGTATATATGGAATTAGACGTGCTGAGTCGATCCGTCTCGTTCTGTCTGTCCGGTTGTGTGACTATCTGTTCGATTGTGCGCCGAATGTATGAACGCGTCGATCGTAGAGCGTATGCCTTGAGCAATTTCAAAGTATGTATGCAGTTCTTCACGTGCAAGCACTAACCATGTATGGTTTGTGGTGCAACTCAAGACTATTCTCGCTTAAATGTAATCGGATAATTACGTAATCGAACTTCAAATAACCAATATATGAAAGAGCTTGCATTCTTAACTAATTGTTAAATATGCAATAACATTTTTAGAGCATATTCTGGAAATTTCACTGAAGTCCGTTAAAAAATTATTTGGTATAACTTTTGGTCAACTCGCAAAGCACTAAAACTAAAAACTATACATACATAAATATACACACATGTACACACGATTGAATTGTGTTTGAATTGTCAGCTGCAAATATACTTTAAATATGTTACTTCGCGTTCGAGTAGTGAGGTAGTGTTATTGGCAGAAGTGATGCGTGATGTCGAAGAAATGAGAGTTCAATTGCTAACGATTTCGATTGTTTTGCTAGTTTGAATGACGTGGATATCGAAAATTTGATAGATACAATCTATAGATTACATTAAAAAACGCAGATCAATCAGCTCAGGGTATTCTTACGTTTTTATACCCTGACAAATCAGGATATAATGGTTTTGTTAAAATGTATGTAACAGGCAGAAGGAGGCATGGCATACCCTATAAAGATATATTGTTGATCATTACGACAAACGGGATGATTTTGTCATGTCTGTCTCTCTGTTTATTCGTTTGCCCAACTGTCCGTTATCCGTATATTTGAACGCGTGGATCTCAGAACCTACCTCAGAGCCTTGAAATGATCGAGTTTGATTATAAAAATCGATATCTATTCCCGATTAAAAACAAAGTTCTGTTATATGTCTTATTATATCTATATATACATTCATATATGTATGTACTTCACGGAATTTTGAATGTGTATATATTTTAGATATCGGCTCTAAATTTGATCAAAGTTATCTTAAAGGTAATTTAAAAATATAGCCAAACTGACAAGTATTTGATAGAAAATGTCGATCAAATACTAATCTATGTACATTCATTCAATAAAATCTATTAAGTAGCATAGAAGTTAAATATAGAGAAAAAGCTCGTCACAAGCAGCGCCAGCGTACGCAGTTTTCTTATATATACGTGTGCATACATTCATTAAAATGCGTGCATTTTCGTATATTCTAAGAATAGCAATTGTGATTGCATTGTTTGATTTCTCAGTTGCTACTTTAGCTTAGATTTGCTAGATGGCAATCAGACAATCAGGCTACAAAGTGGGCTCTGAAATGCGACGGAGTCGGGCTTACGTATTTTTTTTTAGTGACGTGATTTGAAAAGAGGCGCTGCGCTTAGTCTATTACTCCCGATTAGAGCTTTTTAAGTTGTTTTTTTTTATTCCCAGAACCCATTGAAAATGGGAAATGGGTATAATAGTTTTGTTAAAATGTATATAACAGGGCAGGCATGGGAGACCCCATAAAGTTTATGTATACACATATTCTCGATCAGGGTGACGAGCTGAGTTGATTTAGACCTGTCCGTCTGTCTGTCCGTCTATCCGTCTATCTTTCATAGGTTCGTACGCGCATATCGAGCTTGTTTTCAAAAATCGATTACTACTCCCGGGATTTTGTTATCGATTAAAAACATTATCGAAAATCACTTTAAAAATTATATCTCCGCCATATTAAAAGCCAGAGGCTTCAAATTAATTAAAAATTAAAAAAAAAATAAAAAAAATGGAATTTGCATTTTGAATTTTATGTAGATACGCATGATTTTTGCATTTGTGGTTAGAAATAGTCCGTAGGATCTGGGGCTATCCTATGATAATTAGAAGAATTGCACTTTAGACTGAATATCAACGTGGGTATTTACGTTGATGTAATATCTTTTTTGGCGAGACGACGTACACAGATGATGAGACAACTAGACAGTTTAATGATAGACAGTGCTGATCTGAAAATATTCAGTGATATTGCCCTTATTCGGGCTAAGAGAAAATATGTTACTTTAAAGATCTTAGTTGCATTATAAGAGAACATTATAAGAATGCAAGTTACTATTTAACATAGTCTTCACATTAATCCAGTCATGGTTTTCAAAATTCACCTTATATATATATATATATATATATATATATATATATATATATATATATATATATATATAAAAATATATATATAGTTTTAATATATAGATCTCCCTTAGCAAATTCTTCGTTGAAGTTGGTCTATTTTCATATTCCGTAGTCGTGTTTATAGTTGAGTATATAGATATTTTAAATTTTCACTTTAATAGCGCTAGAAATAATAGCTTTTAAGATAAAACATATTTAATAGATTATTCAAAGATCTTAACATTTTGTCAGAATTTTATATATTTATAACCAATATACTCTGTGCACTTCTTAAACGAGTATAACTAATTAATGAGAATATTTTATAGAGGTCAACTAGACCATATCCTTTAGTTGGAAATTAAAGTGTGACAACGATGTTCACAAGGATTTTACAGTTTAAAAATATATAGTTAAGAGTAATATTTATTAGCTTCACACTTTTCATATTAAAAGAAAATAAGTTCATCAAACAATAACTATGTTTAAACATAGTAGTAATTTCCTTTAACTTCCTTATATACTTATGTATTTAAATATATTATATTTAGGTAAAATTTTTAAAATATTAAATATTTTTAAAATCATACACCTCCATTCTTATTGCACCTGCGCATAAAGCATATGTTGTATATATTGTAAGCGGGTAAAACAATTTGTAAGTATTTACTAAAAAAAAAAAAAGATCCCAAATAAAAGTTACATAATAAAGTTAATATCTAACATAATTTTATATAGCTTTTATGTATATGTAAAATCATTTAATGTATTGAATAAAAATAATTATTTTCTGAAAATGAATATAAACAAATTTATGAATGGTTGATTAAACTTAATTATATATTTGTAATATTGATATATATATATAATTTAAAAAATACAATTAAAAATATATTTAGCTAAAAAATATATTTGTTTTTCCGTTTTCTTTTTTTTTGGCTCTCTCTCTGAATTGTAAACAGCTGTTTTAAGGGTGGATTTCCTTGCGCTCAATGGACCAAGAGAAAATCAAGACTTTTGATTAACTTCATCTGTCAGACAGTTCTCTGAGATTATTCATTCAGCTTGGTTATCTATCTACTTATTACGGGTCAATTGTGTTTACAATAATATTTAATGTTTTTTTTTACTATTGTTATATAAAAGTTTTGACATAAAATATTAATTGATTTTAAAGAAAGCCAAAGGATTTAAAGACACTCGCATTTCCTTTATGAAAATACTCCGAAACATCCTCAAAAAGTGTGAGTGGAATTTTGTACATATGTATAGATATAAATTGATATATATTATATATAACAAATATAATATAATAAATATTATATTTATATGTAAACAAATATGTGCATATAAGTATTATAATGTAATAAAATTTAATTTAGGATAAATTAAAATACAAAAATAATATGTACATATTGATTAAATTTCCACCTGACATACATATATCATAAATGCGATTCAAAGTACTTTATACACGCCCTATTGAAATATTAAAACAGAATTTTCAAATATAAATATATAAATGAGCACTCACATATATAATATATGTAGTTTATTGTTATTTAAAAATATATTTTCATCTTTGCGAATGTAAAAAAATAATTTTTTTGCCGGTTCTTTTGATATATCCTGTATCCATAATATAAAATAAATGAAAGTGTTCCAGAGTGGACTGTGAACTACGCAAAGCCGAGCATTAAATACGTTGGGCACAAGCTTTTTGAGAAATGTGTTAGTTAACAAGAAGCAAAGCTATCATATCTACTATAGAAATACACACACAAACATAAGAACATGTGACTTCATTCACTTGCATAGACAAGCATTTTGGGACTAATTGATGGAGCTATTTAAAATTCAAGCTTTTCCTGATATATTTCATTTTTTTAGATAATCTAAATATAATTTCATCTAATCTAAACATATCTATATCTATTCATGCGACCATAAGACATATATTTGAATTGTGCATGACATATCCAGAGACTGACGCCTTCAGCGAAAAACGCATATTTCTATTTGCATCAATGGGTATAAGGAATAAAAAAAATTCTTTAGAAAGTAATAATAAGTATTGGATATATGTATTCTCATAAAGTTTTTGCTATAAATGAACTCCACTTTTTAAAGTGAGGAGAGTCGATCAATCCAGGCACAGTAGTCCTTCAATTAAAATAGATATTTATACCCTGAACCCATTGAAAATGGGAAATTAGGGTATAATGTTTTTGTGAAAATGTATGTAACAGGCAGAAGGAGGCATGGCAGACCCCATAAAGTATATATATTCTTGATCAGGATGACGAGCTGAGTTGATCTAGCCATGTCCGTCTGTCCGTCCGTCCGTCCGTATGAACGTAGAGATCTCCTAAACTACAAATGCTAGAGACTTGAAATTTAACATGTATACTCGTGTATACCATACGCAGTACAAGCTTATCATATTTTTTCGATAACTCATCCCATTTCTTTTTTATCGACAATAAACGATAATTTTATTTCGTTTTTTAAGCCTAATTTGAATACTGTTAGACCTAGAGATTTCAGAATTACTGTGTAGATTTATGTGATAAAGCCAAAGATTTTGTCATTTACAGATTTAGGACACCACGCCCCCTTCGCCCAAATTAAAAAAAAAAGTATATCAAGTACTAGAAACTTGTGCTTCGGCATATACACACATTTAAATGTTATTATCACGTTCTGAAAGTGTGATAAAGATAGTCCCACTACAAAAAGATTTATTCAACAAATAAATTCTCATAATAAAGCCCACACGGCAGCCCATGCGCAGTAACTGGTAACTGCGCAGTTCGCAGAGCGCGTGTTTATGCATTCGTTATGTATGCATGCGTATGGGTGTAGAATGATTGAAATATCAGTACTTTGTAGGGTTCAGGGTATCCCCTAGTCGAGCAGTCTCGACTAGAGCCCTTTTACTTGTTTTGCATTCTGTTTATGATCGATGTTTTGATAGATTATTATATGTAGACCTGTATAATGAAATATCAGAATCCACAATTTCATTAACAGGTTTAGAGCGGTAGAATATGAATTGTTAAAATAGATCATAGTTAGAGAAGTCTTTAATGTTAATCAAAATATATCATATATTAAAATATATATGATTTCATAAATGTTTTTCCTTTATAGGCTACAAAAATGTTACAAAATAAAGCAATACAAAGTAATATATTTAATTAAATGTAATTATAAATATTAAAAGTATAAATCTGAAGTACACATTGTGGTGAAACGAAATAATAGCAATGAGGCTAACATCTCAAGAAAGTATCAAGGCTTGGATACTATCAGCTTTGATGGTACACGGCGCAGTTGCAGGCAATCCAGATGCTAAACGCCTTTACGATGATCTGTTAAGTAACTACAATAAACTGGTACGGCCAGTTGTTAATACTACAGATGTCCTCAAAGTTTGTATAAAACTTAAGCTTTCGCAGCTGATAGATGTAGTAAGTATTATATTTATACATCCCACAATTTATTAATCTAAAGTACCTGCGTCTGTAATTCTAGCATGTGGAATACTATTGAGTTTTTTAATTTTTTATATTTAACATGCGAAACGAGTCGGTAATATCTATTCTAATCGGATCGGTCTTTGAGTGACCTACGCATCTATGAATCTGAATTTTTTTATATCAATGCATTATTATTATTATCTATGTATTACCGTATTAATTTATTATCCTCTTTATAAAACAAATATTTATCCTCTTTTAGAATCTTAAAAACCAGATCATGACTACAAATCTTTGGGTGGAACAGGTAAGAACATAGGATAATTTTTATTTTATTAAGATTAAGCAGAGAGACATATACATATACTCATACAATGGGAGAGCAATTGATGTTATGCTATCTGGAAAGACTGGATAAGAGAGACCGGCAATTTGGTTTCATTCGTCTTATGAGTGTCAGATGATCGCTTAGAGTGCCAGAGAACATGGGATCCTAACAAATGCGAAGTTGAAAAAGACGTATTGTTTGTTTTAATATAAGTTTCTTTTACATATACCCGTCAAGCTTTGTATGTTTACCGAAATGTTATTAAAGATTATTTAATAGATATATATATTGAATTAGGTGTAAGCATATTGTTCATATTTATCTACAATGAGAGCTTTTAACTACTTTTACCTATAGCTAATTTATATTTATTTTAGTCATGGTACGACTACAAATTAAGGTGGGAGCCCAAGGAATATGGGGGAGTCCATATGCTTCACGTTCCATCCGATCACATTTGGAGACCAGATATTGTACTTTATAATAAGTAAGTAAAAAATAGCAATTGATACCGGCTTTATATTTCAGTGGCTGTAATATATGTTTATATATATATTCATATATTTATATATATAACAAAAAAAAATATTTTTTTTATGAATAGGAATAGTACAAAAAAATATTAAGTAGCTTTAGTATACGCTGTAATAAAAGTTACAATTACTTTCGACTTAAGTCGCAGCACTACGCAGCACTATTAAATATATTTAACACAATATAAATCTATAAAATCAAAATATAAGTTTCTTCTTGCGTTAAAAGAAACATAAGTCAATCATTCTTTGGCCTATTGATTCTCTGCTGAAGAAAGATAAACAACTTTTTATGATAGTCGTCCGATGATTTTATCCTGACCACGGGTCCTCATATAATTGTAAATTCTTTTTATTTCTGCAGTTTGGTTAGCAAAAATCATTAGCGATGCTGTCATCAAATTGAAAATTTTAGAAATGGAAATCATACATAAATCTGATAGAAAAAATGAGGAATTGATAAACAAGCCTTTACAGTTTACTTGCGCATTTACATCGATGAAAACCAGTCTTTGAGATTTAAACTAAATATAGTTACTATATCAATAGAATGTTTAATTTTCTATTGTACCGGCATGTCTGCAAGGGCTTATCTTCACACATATTTACAAATTCATAAAATTGTTTCATATGTCATTTGGGAATTCTTTTTATAATAGAGACGAGAATTTAATTACTTTTTTTTTTTTTTTTGAAATGCTAAGCTCTTTGACAAAAAGTGTATGTGTTTCTGATCAGGATCAACAGCCAAATCAAAGTAGCTTTGTCAATCGGTTCATTCACCTGCCATTTTTCATTAGAGCGTCCATTTCAAAGTCCCTTATAGCCTGATTAGTCTCTGTGAAGCAGCTGCCTAGTATTCCAATTTAGTATGCAGTCCTTTCAATCGTCAGCGACTGGAGCAAGTACTAGTATTTGGCTTTTACTTTTATTTTGTGAAATGGGAATACATATTTTTGGTTTTTTTTGTAAAGAACTCAAGCGTTGGGTTGAAGAGAATTCATGTCGATAATTGACCGCATAGTGGGCATTAACAGTCTTTCTGTTACCAAAATCAGTAGTTAGATAGATTATAGGCTACACTGAAATGAACTGATTTTAAAATCAATCATTTGGACATTCGTGATTTCAAACAAGTTTAGGTTTTAGTTTTGTTTTTATACATATACACTTGTAAAACAAGTAGCAGATTGCTTCAGTTTCTTTCTTTTCTTCTATCAATCAATTGCCTATCAATTTCGAACTAGTGATAGGTTAATAGTTTAAATAATAACATTGATATACCACCATATACCAGTTATGTTCGCTTTTTTTTATAAATTTCCATTTAAGAAAACATTCGCAAAAGATGGAAGTTTTATTAATATTCTTTCTAGTTCTAAGTTATCAGAGACTATCAAAATCTGGGCTGCTTGCAAGGAAGTCTCGAGCTGCTTTTGCGTGAATTGTTTATTATGAGAGGTATAGATACCCATTCAGTTAGTGCTTTGTCGACTGGGCTTTTAGTACTGATCATAAATACATGTACAAATATTTTGTTGGGGTGAAGGAATCTTTTTTATTGTACTTATCGTCTTATGAGACAATTTCAAGTGGAAATACATTCGCTTAAAAGTTATCTATCGATTAAATATGCTAAAGGAACTATAGAATAATATAAGTCATAATATATAATCATACTTACAATTAATTAAGTATAATATGAAAAAAAATTTAACAAAAAAAAAAAAAAAATGTTCTCGTGAATATTCAAGTTAATCGTCCAGCTCAATTATAAAACAAATTTCACATGAATAAATATTTAAAAAACTGTATTTTATTATTATTTACGAATGAATATTGAACAAACAAAACAAATAATGATATTGTGTAGTGCCGATGGTAACTTCGAAGTGACTCTTGCAACAAAAGCTACAATTTACTCTGAAGGATTAGTTGAATGGAAACCGCCAGCAATTTACAAGTCATCCTGTGAGATAGACGTAGAGTATTTCCCATTCGATGAACAGACATGTGTTCTAAAGTTTGGCAGTTGGACTTATGATGGGTTCAAGGTAGGTTTGTCTAAACGCACGCACGATCCATAAAACTGCTCTTCCTTTTAATTTTCCAATCACGAATATTCACGTTTACCCATTAATTATGATTTGAGTTTCACATATAAGTCGTTGCCAACCAAATTAGCATTTATCGCATCTGAATAAATAAGCACAAGAAACCCTTAAATAACACGGTATACCTCTCTTTTGTTTGAGCAGTTTTCCGACAATGATTGAATGAAGCCATTTCAGACATTTATCGTACAAATAATATTTATTTCTTCTTTTTTTTTTTAGATAATATCATATTTATATTATTGTAATCTCAATAGTAATTTAAAACTTGGATTGTAGACGAACTGGATTTCTTTGATCAATTCATTTGTTTGTTTATTTCTTAAGATCAAATACTTGTGTTATTCAAGGGTATACTACTAATTAACATCTACACTTATATACAATACCTAAACTGATTAGCAACTAAACATAAATAATCATATTTTGTGCGTACAAAACTCAGTATTGTACAAATTTCTAATAATAAATGTTAAGACTGTATTTTTTTTTTTTTTTTTCAAATTATCTCATTTTTTTCTCCAAAGAATTATTTTTTTATTGCCGCTTTTTTAATTAAATATATGAAATAAGTAAATCCGTCTTCAAGGCGCCGAAGATCTGATACTCTTGCAGCATTATTATTGGATTAAAAATTATATACATATATTATATAAACTTTTCCCTTATTGATCAATCTGATTTTTAGGTATCACTTCAATTCGGAGTCTTTAAGTTACCAGAGAGTTATAGATTTTGTCTGTCTGTGAAAGCTCCATCTCTCATTTATGATCAGTTCCCATTTCTTTCATATTGATTAGACTTTAAGGTTAGATCAAAAAGATAAGAATCAGACAGTAAACTCATAGGGTTAGGTAAAGTGTCTGAAAATCAAATCAGATTTAAGTACTCTCTATTAAATAATGAATGCTCCTTTAAATAACCACTTAAATACATTCCATGCTAATCACATTGTATCTTAGCATAAATTTCCTGCAAGAGTAAAGTCATATTCACATCAATCATTTGATTATTTAAAAAATATATTTTATAGTTGCAATGCATAATTTTGTATATAATTTTAATGTCTGTATTTTATTACGCATTTATATTCATATAATTATATTTGTAATTTTTTACAGTAGACTTGATATATTTTTGATTTTTATGCATATTTGAAGTTTATATCAGTTCTGTTATGTTTCTATAATATGATAATAAAAACCATAAATAAATTAATAAACCCTAACTCTCTAACTCTCTAAAAATCACGTTCTTCTAAGGTGCAAATAAGTGCAACACTTACATAACTTGTCCTTAATTTGTATTACACTCTTTTTTGGATTTCTGCAATCATTTACAGATCCGGGAAAGCTTTAAAATGAGATTTTTATAGTCTGAGAGTGATATATGCAAATTGTTATATATGTACATAAGTATTTATTCAAAATAAAAATGTGTTGACTATCTCTGATATCCTACTGCTCTGAATGATCTAACCCTTTCGAATATATACTAATCTAATTATAAGTACTTCTTAAGATATATTTCTACATAGTTTAACTTAACTGGAATTTTAATTTGAGGGGATCCACAATTGTATATCCTAATCTTGTATTATTATATTATATGTATTGATCTTTGGATTTATATCAGCAACTGTTTTTGATTAGTAATAGTAATTACAAAGAATAATTTATAATGTTAAAGTAAAATGAACAATTCTTGTATTGGACTCTAAAGGTTACTGAAACTATAAGAAGTACATAAATCTGTAAGAAATCTGTGTACATTAAACAAACTATTTATCTCTATTCTCAACTTTGTTCACAAGGTTTTTATTTTAATGCAATGTACATCCATCGAACTTCTTTACTGTATTTGAGATTAAATTGCCCAAGCTGACTCTATTTCTCCTAAAGATTTTCGTTAGTGCAAGTAAACTTTATCAGAGATAATAACACACGTCAAATAAATTATTTAATTATAAATCAATCCCAATAGCTGAAAATAGTCTCAAATTTTTGCCTTTATAATACTTTTTAAATTATGAAAAGATATCATCTATTCACTGACTCTGAGTGTCTCGTATGATATCTATTTATAAATATCTATTATAAAATAAAATATAGAACTAATTGTCATTTCAGATGATATTATATCATTAGAATAAAGACCTATAGTTTACTCGAATCAGAGTTATACAAATTTCGGATTCTCGATTCGCCTTTAGTCTAATTCATATTTAGTTGGCCTGTCTGTTCTCGTAGTCTCCTAATTAATTATCGATGGGACTGTGTGTTTGCCCTGTGAACAGAGTATTGCGCAGTCGGTAGCCGACTGTCTCGTGATTACCTGATAAGTATATATGTAATCTAATTACACAAAAAACGTACAGACATACTATATACCTACTATTAACAGCCAGTCTAACTTGCAAAACAATTAATTGGTAACAGGAGCTGTGTTAAAAATATATATCTTTCAGTGCTGATGGTCATTATGAAGTGACACTTATGACAAAAGCAATAGTCTATAGTAATGGATTGGTGATTTGGCAACCACCTGCCGTCTATAAATCGTCTTGTTCAATCGATGTTGAATATTTTCCATATGACGTGCAGACGTGCATCTTAAAATTAGGAAGTTGGACCTATGATGGTTTTAAGGTGCTAATCTAATCTTATTAAATCAGAATCATTTGATACATTTTCTGTTATGTTACATCACTTATATTGTACGTCAATATGTAATCACCAAGCTTAAAGGCATATACTTAAATATGTAATAGTTATTGAATTGGAATGACATAAAGTACGTATGATTTTCCGTTCTTATATAAATTGGATAATGCATTTCAAAAACAAAACGCATATAACTTTGAAGTTTTACATTTCCGACGTAGCATATTGATGTTTTAGTGTACGCGCCAAAAAGTAAGCATCAATTAATAATTGTGCGGAAAGTATTTTAATATCTAGTTCCAATTGAATATTCAATGATATTGAGCATGCTCTGTGTGTGTACTCGTGAACGTGAATACATCTTTAAAAATATACATAACTGAAGCATGTGTTTGGAAAGCATACCAGTATTAAGATACGTCTATTATACTGCTTCGTAATTCTGTTTCTATTTATACGAAATCTGAATATAATGTATTTTTCTTTTTTCGGAGACTTCTTGACTGAATCCTATCTACCCGTTCTAGTTGTTTGTTTCTATGTTTTGTATGACTATGTGTTTAATTGAAAACAAACGATTAATATCTCAAAAATAAGAGATTTATTATGGGAATAATCCCCCGATGAGTTCGTTCCCTTGATTATCTGAATAATATATTTCTTTTATACATCTATAGCATGCGATTGGGAGCTCAATTCAAAATTGCTTTCTCATAAACACATTTTATTTTGCATGATGTTTTGAAAGACAATTATAAATAATAAATATTCTTAATGAACTTCCTTGATTCACCATATTAAAGCTTGCAAACGCATGTTGTTCTTGTTATTGCAAAGGCATGGTAAACTCGGCTATACTTTTACATCTTTTGTCTGCATTATTTATTTTTTCAATAAATTTATTTATTTTTTTAAGTAAGAGACAACTATTGCCCCATTCCACTAGAAGCCAGGTTTAACTATTCTGATTAATAATGAGCTCTTCTAATTTCCAACTAACAAATTATTTTGATATTAGTAAATCAACCCTCTTTTCACAAACCAAATAAATGTTAACTATTTAACGGTGTCTAAATATATATTCCCTTGATACCTAGCAGGATTTATCCTATATTTTATAGATAGACACTCAGATGAACTTATTAATATAATAATGAATTATCGAAATTATATTGTACTGAAAACTGTTGCTAGCTGTCACTATTTGTAAACGTACTTTAATAACTGATAGAGGTGGCTTGGATCTTTGATTAAAAAATAGAACTATACGTTATATCCAACATGTGAAGAAAGTTATTAAAGGCGAAATAAAGTTGCAATCCTTTAAACACTTTGACCGAATCCAGTACAGTATCAGTACATATTCAGAATTGTTTGACTCATAGTTTGTGTATTGTTTTTTAGAAAACTAATCGAGCAAACAATATTTTCTAAATGAATTATATCAAATCACAGTGTTAGTTGATAATTGACGGGACAGACAACGGTTTGATTATATATTCAAAATATATTAACCCTTAAAATATGCAAAGATGATTCATGTTGTTATTGTTATTTGAATTTAAATACGTTTGTTTGGGTCTGTGCATGCTGGAACTGGTATTGACGTATGTGAATTAGTTATATATTGCCTGAAATATTTTATTTTAATTATTTTAACTACTTTGGGAAATTTATAAATTATACATTTGAATGCTAATACAATAGATATCGAATGAGTTTGCTGATATGATATGATTTATATGATATGTAGTCAATTAAAAAGATGAATGTAATGTCTTTAAATGGAATGTGTTTATAAAAACAATCATTTACTAAATAATTAAGTGCAATTATCTTTTAATTTTACATGACAAATGAACAGAATAATTGTTTATTGTATCTTAAGTGATAATAATACGTGCAACATTACAAAGAGTATCTTTTTTATCTGCCATGCCGAAATGCTTTTGACTTGAATGAATCGCATTTAAATAAGTCTCCGATTATTTTCATTTCAATTATATTACTGCACCAAATTGTTTGCATTACATCTCTTTTAATAACAATATTTCATTGAATATTCAAGAGAAACCTATTGAGTATTCAAGCAAATGCCGTATTGAGTTTTTTTTATTATTACTATTTCTCATCTGATACTTATGATTTATCTAAGACAATTTTTAAAAAGTGTTTTTTTTTTATTATGTATTTATTATTATTTATGTTGGTTGATTAACGACATTAGGATCTTACATGATATATATATATATATATATATATATATATATATATATATATATATATATATATATATATATATATATATATATATATATACTATATATGTATGTGTATATATTCAACAGTGAATAGGTCGTCGTAAGAACCACTTACTTCTACTATCAGGTCATATTCAAGTTATAAGTTCAAATTTGAACAGCTATTTACAATTAGCTAAAACGTCTTAATTAATATCTATTTTTATTGACAATGGTATATAGTAGATCATTCAAAGTGGTAAAGTTGTTTATTCCGGTCAGAATGATACTTGTCGAAAATATAACAAACTTAATCACATATCTATATTTTCATATTCTCTACCCCATAACTGGAGGTAATCCCAGTTCATTGTAAAGTTTTATGTATGTACCGATCACTTTTGGATAATAACAGCTAAAGATTTTCTCGATGCAATTCGAATTTTCCAAACAGCCTTTTCTATTTTTGGAACTACTAAAACTTTCATATATTAGTAGATAGATTGAACCCCTAACCACAATACCCTGGTGTACCTCTAGCCACTGAACATAAAATTGTAAATGTTATTATAGCGCCAACATAATTTGCTGATTGTCTTATAAGATGGAGCTCTTCATTGGTATTTAGCTTTGAATGACATCTCATAGTCGCATGCCCTCAACAGCTTAGCTTCAGCAATTAAATTTCTTAAACTTTTCCAGTACAGTTCTCTCAAAACGAATGCTTCCTATGCGTATGCTTGATTTAATTATTTCGCTTCTCTCACTCCATGCGGCCTCCGTCTCATTAAGATTACTTTTGCGAAATGTTATTAGTATTAGTCTATAAAAGTAATAAACAAAAAAATAAATAAATAATACAACAAAGAAAAAAAAAACAATTTTATTGTAAAAATACTGAGGCGATCATTTATTGAAGAAAGAGAATTCAATACACTGCAAATTACAGATATTATGATGGACAAAGAATATAGTCTTAGTCAATATCATTTTTAACTTTGCGTCTTCATATTTTTTTAAAATTTGTTTTAAGATCTATTTTTGTTTTAGTTTGCTTATGTAATAATTTCTCAAATGACACAATACATTTTTTAATTTATAATATTAAGTGCTAAATGAAAAAAAAAACTGATTAGTTATGCGGCAGAAAACACTTTAATATATTTTTGCTTTATTATTTTTATAATACTAAAATGATTTTTTTTATTGTTTCTCAGTATATATATTTTTCTAAATTTTTATTGAAATCTGTATATTTGTGATCTCAAGTTGATAAGGCTGCCATCATATGGAAAATGTTTGAAATCTTTACGATTGGCGAAATCTTGCAAGTAATTCTTGTTCCTAAATCAAATGAATGTTAATGGAAAATAGACGTCTGACAAGTTATTTGATCTTCTACATCTAACAAAGAAAATACTGAAGAAATAAACAAAGGATTTCTTGCTAGGCACTTAAAAACTAAATATCCAAACTTTTAATTAATTTAACAATTTACATCAAATTTTTTCCTTAGATAAATCAGAATAATCGATTGGGTACCTAGATTTTTGTGATTAACAGATAAGGTCTGCCCTTCAAACAAATTTGGACTTTGAAATTGTGAGCTTGAAGCCATCATAAGTTATAAAGCTTACGCTCGGACCTGAATGGGAGCCAAACAAAAATATTTGTTTTCCCCACCTTTCCTTAATTCCCCTCTGATAATGATATTTATGACATAAATACTATACCAAAAGTTTTTAATTGTCTTTTTACCCATTTATAAGGATGTTTTAAGTTATCTATGCTTAGTTCAGGGTAAAAAATAGTCGTCTTGAATGAATGAACTATATTTTACAGGCATTTCTAATAGGTCTCATAGGTCTCTGTGTTTTATCCTACTATCCTGCATACATAGAAAACATAAAACTCAGGAACTTATCTAATGCATGTAATAAATAGTTTATTTACTTTTGTTTGGTCTATAGCTCTACAACATAACTTCAGAATCATCTCAATTTCGTGGCATTGTCTGTATGCAAATATAATTCAGAATTTATATTGTAGACATAGCCATAGAAATAAATTATTAGACAATTTTCCGGCTTTTTAGCTCAAATAAGTATTCTAAATCATAGATATTGAGTATCCGTCGAAAACTCGGCGAATACTATTATAATTGCAGATAACACTGTACCACAAAGGTTGCTTAACGATGACTCTTGATCCTAGTCCTAGTTCGAGCATGTAACAATCATGGATAGTTTGACGATTAAAACTGATTTTATATCCTTTGTCCGACATATCCATGAGTTGTTCTATATAATAAATTTAACCTAATTTAATTCTTTCTAACCTTATTAAGCTAAAAAAGAAACAAAACGACTTTGCTGAACATCAGCTAAAAGGGAAGTTTCTTGATATTCGCTGATAGCGCCTTTTTTTATAGTAAGGAAAAAACTTTGACGTTTTGCTTACAATTCTCTCAAAAAGAAAAAAATTGTATTGCTAGTTTATTGCAGTGGATTGATTATTCATATTTATTTAGTTAATACCTTAAATCACTTCTTTAACTCTTTTTTTCTGTCAATTTATTTTCAATAAATATGTATAACCTTTATTTTTAAATTACGTGTATTTTCTTTAAGAAATACATACTTTACTATAGTATAAGTGCTCCATGTGGACACGATGTTTAAGCCTTGTTGTGCAAGCTCGTGTTTCGAAAACCTCAATCGCGCTGACTCACGAGCGAATAGCCAAATATAGACTCCAGGTAATCTATTATATTTGTATTTTCGATAATATTTTACTCTGTTCACTTCATGTAAATTATATATGTGATATGTTTGTCCGTTTTGATCTCAGATCTTGGAGCTTCAGACTTCGCATATTTCAATTTAATAAAAAACAATGAAAAAACTATACATTTATTACTCGCTGTGAACTGGGTATTGTTTAGTCGGTTGCATCCGACTGTATTATTATTACCAATTACTTACGGATTTTCACATCTTAAGCCGATTTCAGATGAAGTGGAAATACCGCTTTAACATTTGAATAAAATTTTTTTCAGGTACACTTAGGATTTCCGATGAGTTTCCATGCATTACAGTCATTGAAATGTCTGTGTCATGTTTGAAGAATCTTTTTAAGTAAAATTAGTACTTACTTAAGTCAATAATTTAATTTGTTAAACAAAAAAAAAAAAAAAAAAAAACATATTTAAAATTAAGATATATATAGAAATTTTAAGATAATTCAAAGATGTAAACATTAATAAATGCAATAAATACAAAGAGCGGAACTACACATTGCAGGACTTTAAAATCTTATACTATATCATATGAATGCATGTCCTTCAAAACCGCATGCTGAGACTGTTTCCATTTTTAAGTTCCATGAATCATTTGTAATAAAAATCATAAGTGTAACAGATATAACGAATATATAACGAAATTCATGAGAGTTCTGTAAGTCATTATCCGACAAATATTTATTATTTATACAATGTAAAATAAATACCATAAATAGGAATAACGAAATGCATGTGTGTATATTGAGATGTGTAATATTGATTCAAGTTGCATCCCAGACTTCCTTGTGTTCGTCTTAATGAATTAGACACATACTAAAGACTTTTCTGTTAAGTAAAGCCGTTAAGTTTGATTTAGTCATTTTAGTTAAAATTAATCGCATGATATTCGTTTAGTAGCTAATTTGAATTATAGTCGAATTCAATACAAGAATATTCCTTATTGGTCGTCAGTTTCTGTTCAATATCCCTATAACTCATACATACATTTATACATCCGAAAAGGGTGGTACACAAGCCCTCGATATCGTTGAAATCTACAAAAAAGTCCTCCTATCATACCTTAATAATACTAATATAATTCCAATTCCGTGGGTGCTATCTGCTATCGATGGGTTGTGCTCCGCTGATCTGCATTTCTAATATGTCACATATAACTGTATTTCTGTTTTACATTTACGTATTCGGCTATTGAAACAACTATTTCACTTTGTTCTGTAGGTGGACCTAAGGCACATGGACGAGCAGCAAGGCAGCAACATTGTTGACGTAGGCGTAGATCTATCGGAGTTTTATATGTCTGTCGAATGGGATATTTTAGAAGTTCCGGCAGTTCGGTAAGTTCTAAGATATATAGTTATCAGTTACGATATAGTAAAAGAACTACTCTGATAGACTGAAAATCATACTAAAAGCATGATTGATGACTAACAATTTGTATTTTAACTTTTCTTGTTTCTTACATCTTCTATAATCACACTTCATTTCGAAATTTTAAAGATGGTTTGGGGTTGAGTCATAAGCTATATGTTTCTTACATATCTTAAGAAATATTTTAAAATAACATTATTCAATAAAAAGTTTTAATGCTTATTGGCCAACATATTATGAGAATTTTATAAAGTTTAATCTAAGCTAACGATTTTAAAAAATTTCTACTTTTTACATAATTTAATGCACTATTAATATACAAATGTTCTTTATTTTGTATATATGCTTTAAGGAATGAAAAGTTTTATACGTGTTGCGATGAGCCGTACTTGGATATAACATTTAACATTACCATGCGAAGAAAGACTCTTTTTTACACTGTTAACATTATAATACCATGCATGGGTATTTCGTTTCTAACGGTTCTGACTTTCTACTTACCTTCTGATAGTGGAGAAAAGGTATGTATTAAATCTTTTAAATTGAGTTTTGATGATATCAACATATTTTACTTGTTTCATTTAATCGTATTTCAATAAAACTTTAAATGTTAATCTCTGGGCTTCATTGGTTATTTATTTATCTGCGATAAAATACAGTCATTTTCAATTTTCTCGTAAAAAAAAATGCAACTGTTTTTAATGAGAGCACTGTTTTAAATTTAGTCGATGGTAATATATTTTGTTTATTTTGTTCTTTCTATATTAAAATAATTGCTTGTAATGAAAATTAATATTCGATTGTCAAATACCATTATATATTCATAATATTATATAATCAAATTTTAAAATTTCAGGTTACTCTGTCTATCTCGATTCTTATTAGTCTCCACGTGTTCTTTCTTCTGGTCGTGGAAATCATTCCGCCAACATCATTAGTTGTACCGCTGTTGGGAAAATATCTGATATTTGCCATGATATTGGTTTCTATAAGGTAAACTATTGTAATACGCTCATAATAAATTATATACAATATTTAATTTCTTATATTTGCTATAGTATTTGTGTGACAGTTGTCGTGTTGAACGTTCACTTTCGATCTCCGCAAACACACAGGATGGCACCGTGGGTTAAACGTCTGTTTATTAACTTTTTGCCCAAGTTTCTGTTCATAAGGAGACCAACATATAACTTTGAAACAAGGTAATCATTTTTAAATAGTTTTACTTAATTATGCAATTTCGCACAGCTGACTGCAAAATATTTGCTCAAGGTCCAAAAAGAGAGGTTGTTTTTCCTAGTGTCGTATAGAAAAGTTTTTATTCATTTGTCGATTAATCGATTAATTATCTATTAATAAATGCCATCATTTCTAAATTTATTTAATAATAAAAATATATTTATTAAATAATTCATAAACTTTTAATTTTATTTATTTTTTGATATTTAATTATTTATTATAAATAAATACATTTAATTAATAGAACAAATGTTTGATGAAGAATTTTTAATAAAATAAATTTCATGCTATATTTATTGGCTTAAAAATTGCAGCAAATTGCTTTTGAAGGACGCTCACGCATGCTTCTATCCGTATTACTCTTCAACTAATATTGATCGCCTTGTAAATTCGGGCTATAGCCACACAGCCTCCAAGGAAGAATTAACAACACAAAGGTAATTTAAAATCTAGTTGACTAGAAATGTTTTGAGTTATTGCCTTCTTGCTTTAGTTTTAAAATAGTATAATTATTATACCCTGAATCCATTGAAATGGGAAATCAGGGTAAAATGGTTTTGTTAAAAGTATGTAACAGGCAGAAGGAGGCGTGGCAGACACCATAAAGTATATATATTATTGATCAGGTATATATATACAGGTAAGTATATATTGATCTTGATCACATTTTAATGTTATTATCAGGGTCTGAAAGTTTTTTCAAGATTATCCGTCTACAAAAAAAGTTATTAAGAAATTAAGTTCCCAAAGCAAGCCCACACAGCAGCCCATGCCTGTTTATACGTGCGTGAGTATGTGTGTATGTGTGCGTACATGTTTAAGTAGAAGTGGAACGCTGAATTATTGAAATATTGATCCTGGAAGAGGGTTCAGGGGATCTCGTAGTCGAGCAGTCTCGACTAGAGCTTTCGGTATCGAAAATCAATAAATTACAAAATCTTTGTATTCATGACATAAACCTACACAGGAAATCTTAATTCTCCAAATCTAACAGTATTCAAATTAAGGTTTAAAAACGAAGTAAAATTATCGATTATTATCGATAATAAGGAAATGGGATGATGTATACATATAAAATGACTGTAGGATTTGCAATTTACGAGATCGCTGCGTTCAAACGGACGGACTAAAACCAGACAGACATCCTCAACAGAAGGGCTGTCCCGATCCTTCTGCCCCTTACATACTTTTTCACAAAAACCTGATTTCCCATTTTCAATGGGTTCAGGGTATAAAATGGCAACGACAATTGGAAATATATATCTTCTTCGGAGCCAATAAACTTAACTCTTTCAATATTTAAATATTTACTCGCGTAACGCTGTCCTAAGAACTTGAATCGAAAGTTGATTGAGTAAAAATAGTTTCTTTTATATGACAATACAAATAATTTGCAATGCTTCATTCAATATCGTTAAATATTCAAATATATTATTTCAAATGAAATTGACTTATGTTGTTTTTAAATGAAAATGTATAGCTTAACCAGCACGGGACCTTTTGGAGGAAGCTGTCAAGTCCACGGACCATTGCCACAACTAACGCACTCGAGCTCAGATGATTTAACTGCCGTCCCTGATTTGGATACTGGAAATTCTGGAATTAAAAGTCCCATATTGAACAATCCAGCCTTTTCTCACTCCAAATGCCCACCTCGAGTGCATCGCAGTTGTTTCTGTGTGCGTTTCATAGCAGAGCATACCAAAATGCAAGAGGACTCCACAAAAGTGAGTTGTCAAATATTTAAAATAAAAGAAAATACTTATATTATTTTGTTTATATGTGAATGGAAGGTTAAAGAAGACTGGAAGTATGTCGCAATGGTATTGGATAGACTCTTTCTTTGGATATTTACACTGGCTGTCTTGGCAGGCACAGCGGGTATCATATTGCAAGCGCCAACCTTGTACGATGACCGGATTCCCATAATCGAGCAGAAGGATTTGGAGTTTTCAGGCACTTCGGCCGGACGCTGTAGACCTGCGCAATAACGATTTTATGCCAATACTGTCTAAAACCCTTACAGACCATTTTCAAATTATTTATTGTTGATCTGCTTTCTGTTTTTCTGTTTCTCTAAACCATAATCAAAAAATCATACATACTTGTTCCACTAAATGCATCGCTATAAACCAAATTATGTTATCTCTATATCGCTTTATCAACGAAAAAGAACGTTAACATTAACATTAACATTATTTTTAGGTTCTGATCGAAAATATTAGTCTGAAACATAAGGAAAATTTAGCACGGCTATATTAGTAGAAAAACGGTACTGTTAAAGCTATTTAATACTCAAATCGTATTACAAATTATAAAAAGTGTAGAAAACATATTTATTTCAGCTGTTATTTGCTTTTAAGTTTTTCAGTTTATTCTATTTAACCCATTCTCGCAGGGCAAAATGGTTTTGGACAAATGCTAGGGAGGCATATTTGCTTTGAATTAATCCGATATCGAAACAAATTTTGAAAATTTTTGGGGAAATTAAAATATTTTTGATTTAACAATACTTATCTTTAGTATTCTTTAGTATTTAACATTGAGCTATGAGGCTACTTATTATTTGTTCTATTCCATCTTTCTATGGGAATTATATAATATTTGTTGTAAGCCCAAGAAAATTATCGTCATTCGATTTCACTTAAGAAACGAAAGTAAATTTATCCAAAATATATTTTATCTTATATGATATCCCCAATGGGTCGGAATATGCCTCCTAATGCATTCGTATCATATAAAATGCCAATAGCAATTAGACGACTGGTCAATTGATAAATTATGTTACATATGATTTACCTAAAGCTATAAATGTGTATATATACACATACCATACATATATCATTCACGAGTTCTTGCAAGCACTTAAGACGTGTTTATAAACCCCGTAGGCACAAAATTATTATTTGTATTTAGAATACATGTGCATATGTATGTATGTATATTATATGCATATGCATATGCACCTACATATTCCCAACACGATATAAGCCAAATTGATTTCTAAAGTAAAATGATATGACGATTCGTAATTAATTCAGTTTATACTTCACAGCAAACTGTAGTCAGGGCGTCATTTAAACTACACTACATTTCATTTTGTGAAGAATTCAAGCGTGTTGTATACTTTACGTTAGCATACAAAATGTGAAATAGAAAGTTAACATTACAATTAATAAGATATAACGTTAGTTTAAAGTATTTGTTACTTAATAAAGTTGAAATTTAAAATTATTAACACATTGTGAGTTCAATTTATTTCAAACCTCCATTCATGATTACTGTCTTCACAGCGGGTAATGTGCTATACGAACTTAACATGTTCCAATAAAATATAGATATAAGAAAAATCTAAAGATCGCTTTGCTGATATTTGGGAGTAAATGTCCATGAAACTGCAACAGATGAGAGGATACAAGACATAAAAGCAACCACCTATAATGATATCAAACTGGAAGTTTATCCCTAATGACAAGCTAAGGCTCGAGAAAATCCTTACCGACAATTTGTTGCAATAGAAAGTAACTTGTAGTAACAAATTACTCGAAATTATATCGAGTTATATTCTTTATAGAATTCCTTTTCTGCTCTTCTACGGATAGACCTATACATCTAGTGACTTCCCAGTTTTCAAGAAAAGTCCATAATATATAAAATAAGAGAAGCCAGTTTGTTTGTGGACAATGAACTTATATTATAAAGGTTGTTTATAAATATGTATTGAAAGTTCATTAATATATGCTAATACTTATGTACATACATATACAGCCCTAGTCAAACACTTTTCGACCAGATTTTCTAATACTTATTTCCCCTTTTAATATTCAGAAATTAGTATTCAATTGATGCTAAAGGATCAATCTTAAATTTAATTACAATTGCAAATCAGACTTTAATCGAAAGTTTTTTATTCATACCAAAAATGTTTACATAACGAATGTTCGTTGTCTAAAGATATTTGACTATAATTGTGTATAAATTGAATTTATTCGTACATATTCTTTTACTGCTAAATATACATACACAATTGTACACATACAAGTATGCATTACACTTACATAAATTACTACCGTGCAGTTTATATAGAGCAGAACAAGTGATTAAGTGATCAACGACAATAAAAAGAGTTGACAATGGTCACGTTAAGAGTGCTCGACTAGGAGAATACCCAGCTTCTAGCTAGACATATAATTGAGTGGATATTTACTATGACTCACTAAGACATAAACTGATGCCAATTTATTGAGATTACTTGCTCTTTAGCTCTTATTTTAATAAGATTAAAAAAAATATTATTTAAGTCTTGGCTAGAACAAATCATTTTTTTTTATACCCTGAACCCATTGAAAATGGGAAATCAGGGTATAATGTTTTTGTGAAAATGTATGTAACAGGCAGAAGGAGGCGTGGCAGACCCCATAAAGTATATATATTCTTGATCAGGATGACGAGCTGAGTTGATCTAGCCATGTCCGTCCGTCCGTCCGTACTAACGCAGAGATCTCCTAAACTACAAGTGCTAGAGACTTGAAATTTTACATGTATACTCGTGTATACCATACGCAGTACGAGTTTATCATATTTTTTCGATAACTCATCCCATTTCTTTTTTATCGATAACAATCGAAAATCGGACTTTGTTTTTAAAGCCTAGTTTGAATACTGTTAGACATAGGGACTTCAGATTTACTGTGTAGATTTATGTGATGAATACAAAGATTTTGTTATTTACAGATTTTGGATGCCACGCCCCCTTCGCCCCAAATTTGAAAAAACGTATATCAAGTACTAGAGACTTGTGCTTTGGCATATACACACATTTGAATGTTATTATTACGTTCTGAAAATTTGATGAAGATAGTCCCACTACAAAAAGATTTATTCGACAAACAAATTTTCGTAATATAGCCCACACGGCAGCCCAAGCGCAGTAACTGCGCAGTTAGCAGAGCAATTGTTTATGCGTTCGTATGGATGCATGCGTACGGGTGTGTGTATGTGTATTTGTATATGTGCATGAAAGAAGTGTAGAATTTTTGGAATCAGTACTTTGCAGGGTTCAGGGTATCTCCTAGTCGAGCAGTCTCGACTAGAGCTCTCTTACTTGTTTTTTTTTGCTGTTGAATAAATGGAATTTCTTAATTTAGCTACTTGCATACTGTATATGGGCATTTTTCTGGGAAAATCTACTTTTTGTAGCGCTCGAACCCCTGGGTTTTTTGTAATTAAAACGCACCAATGATAGTGATTTATTTTTTTTATAAGATCCACTATTTGTCAAAATAAAAAGTGTTTTGGCATTTGTTTAGCAATATAATTGGTTCGTTTTCAAAATAATTACAAAAAAGGCCCGTTGGCTCGCACGCTACAAAAAGTTGAGTTTTCTGGAGAAATGCCCATGTGTAATATTTATTAAAATATTTTATTTGATGTGCATTTCATAGAAAAACTCTGTCGCAATTGACATTGAGTTAGTTGATTTGTGTAATTATGTTACAAATGGTATGGGTTAATGTTTTGAGTAAATGTGAAAAATGTTACTTCTCGAAATGTGCGAGGATTTCGGAAAACACGAGTACGATTCGGTAAGTGAATTAGTTCTGCAGGTGATAATTTAGCTTGAACATCTTTCTTAGTACTAAACCGATTATACCAGCTTCACATCAATTTTATAGTGAGGGTATAAAAAATTAGAAAATACAAAGCATAATTACGCTTAACGCTTCTTGGTGCCAGTACGTTGCTGACTTTCTACCAGTTTCTGCCAGTCCAAAAATGACTTTCAGGAAAAGTGTTGCAAGTGATGACAAAATGAAAGTTTTATTGATATATTTTGTCGTTATAAGCTTCAGTTGGGTAAATGCTTACGACGGGATTGATTTTAGTATAAATGATATTATGAACACTCAAATGATGCCTTTCCACATCTTTGTTTACGAGTTCAATCCGACAATGAAAAGAAACTACTCAACTGATTTTATACCGGCTTTAGCTACGATGAATTATCACAGGTAAAAAGATATCTACAACCCCTTAAATCTAAATATATAACATAAATAAGAACCATTTGTATTTTAGAAAAATGATGCAGCAGTTTATGGCTTCTGACTACCTTACGAAGCAGATATTACACTTAAATGCTGATCGTTATGAGCAAAAGATAAATAGACGTGTTGGCGAATTTCAAAATAAATCAAACTTATTTAATGAGGATAATCATTCGTTACTTTACGACGATGGTTCTACTAGATATAATGCATGGCTAAAGTATGACATAATTAATAAACTAAGGCCTTATAAAAGAGTCCAAATGTGATTTCCTGTACTTAGAGCCAAATTTGTGCTTTTCTTCCATTGTTTACTTCTAATTTTGTAAAATTTTCATTACAGAACAACAACATTTGACGATATTCAACATCAGCTAAATCATGCTGCAAACAATTTAAAAAACGTCGATAGTCCTATTCGAAGACAAATAGTAAATCCAGCTTCAAAATCAGTATTGGAGACCTATGAGGCAGACGAAGATAGCGACTCTGGCGATATTACTGGCTATGCATACGACAGCTCATATAATGACACCAACTATTTCAATGCAAGTTAAGCTTCAAAATTTTTAAAGTAATTGGCTCATACTGTAGCAGATAATACTTTTATATCCTGTTAAAAAATGGGAAATGAGCATAATACTTGTTTTGATAATTTCTGTATGTAAGCCGTATCTATACTGCAGCAATAGAATTATGAGCAGCAGTTTGCTTGAAGGCACAGCGTTGCTATACAATCCCTAGAAGTATTCGAATTTTGTTAATTTTGAATCAGTTGCAAAGTAACGCTTGTTTTTCATTTCAACTCAAAAAAAGAAGATGAAAAACAAGTAAGAGTGCTGAGCCCTTCAAAGAGCAATCATTCTACTCTTTATTACTTTCCCAGCAGTAGTTATATTGAATCACTCATATCTGATCTATTTATTTTATGTGATTATAATTTATCTCTATAGCCCAGTTTGTTTAAGGTGTCACAAATGCCTCGATTATTAATGAAAAGTCCAAAGACTGGTGCTCCAATTAAACAAATTAACAAAAGCGGTAAGCCTCCATTGAAAAATATATATTATTTAAAAACATTTACAAAGTAAAATGCTCGTAGGTTATGAAACAGCTTTTGAAGACTATGGAGCTCATCACGCTCCATCTGAATCTGTAAATGCTATGTCACAGCCTGCAAAACAAATTAAGGAAATCAGTTTGAAAGATATCACTGACATTGCTTTAACGACCCTCGCATTTTTATCTTTTGGGATGTTCATACTGCAGGTTCTTATGTGCATAACTATGGTAAGGAAAATCTTAAATCTGCTCAATTGAAAGTGAACATAACAGACAGTAATTGTTTAAAAATTGTGCGTAATAACACAACACCTAAAATGTCTCTTAAAATTAATTACGTTATCTTTGCATTCTTGTCCATAAACAACTTTGTATAATACCGCTGTCTTTGATGTATTTCAATTTCAGAGTAAAGAAGATAGTAATAATTTAATGATGTTACCTATGGAAGCAACCGAATCAGTTGAACCAAATGATGGAACTGAAGAAATACGACGAAGGAAACGATCTGCTCCGAAAAGTTCGCCAATATTAGTGGGGGTATGTATCATGATAAAAAAGTATCTAAAATATATTTAGTTAGTACATGAATGACATATTGATCATTTAGATAAAGAGGCAAGATCAGTCAAAAATATAAAGAATTACCTATACTATAACTAGAACATATTGTTTATATATGATCTGCTCTACTAGGATAATAATGCCTAATATCACAAAGTTTTTGTTGGCTGTAAATCAAAAGTTACGTTGTTATTTAAAATTGTTATAATATATATTATATATTATTTTTATTATTAAGTAAATATTTATATATATATATATATATATATATATATATATATATATATATATATATATATATATATATATATATATATATATATATATATATATGTATTAATATATTTATATTTTGTGCTTAAAGGCAAATCAACTGACTCACACTTTATTGACAACAATCGATCATTTATACCTAAGTGAAAACAAAAATGTTAATATGAAACATCATTTTCAACTTTTATGCGGATATGCTGCTAATAACACGAAATTGAGAAAAATACAAAAAATATGGACCATACTTTACAGGTTTGTTGACATTTATATTGTATACAAATATTGTAAGCAAATAAAGCAAACGAGCGCTTTACACTCCGGTGAAGCTATCTCCGTGTCCCATATTATATATTTAATATATTTGTTGACTATCCGTATTATATTTTTAAGGCCTTACAAATGATTACGTAGTAACGAAAAAAAAGAGAGCTTTTTTTTATTATAAAATGTATCATTGTATGGCTTTAAATCAAAATTCACGAAGGCAAAACCGAGCAGTCTAAAATATAATTTTTAAGGATATCAATTGAACCATTGCAAAATGGTTATTGGTTATATAATATATATTTAATGTTAACAAATACCACATTGAAAATCCATTTTTTTTTAACACTCCAAATTATCTGAGACCGCATCACGTAGGAAACTTTTTTTTATACCCTGAACCCATTGAAAATGGGAAATCAGGGTATAATGTTTTTGTGAAAATGTATGTAACAGGAAGAAGGAGGCGTGGCAGACCCCATAAAGTATATATATTCTTGATCAGGATGACGAGCTGTAAGCTACAAATGCTAGAGACTTGAAATTTTACATGTATACTCGTATATACCATACGCAGTACGAGTTTATCATATATTTTCGATAACTCATCCCATTTCTTTTTTATCGATAACAATCGAAAATCTGACTTTGTTTTTAAAGCCTAGTTTGAATACTGTTAAACCTAGAGACTTCAGATTTACTGTGTAGACTTATGTGATGAATAAAAGATATTGTTATTTACAGATTTTGGATGCCACGCCCCCTTCGCCCCAAATTTGAAAAAAACGTATATCAAGTACTAGAGACTTGTGCTTTGGCATATACACACATTTGAATGTTATTATCATGTTCTGAAAATTTGATGAAGATAGTCTCACTACAAAAAGATTTATTCAACAAACAAATTTTCATAATATAGCCCACACGGCAGCCCAAGCGCAGTAACTGCGCAGTTAGCAGAGCAATTGTTTATGTGTTCGTATGGATGCATGCGTACGGGTGTGTGTATGTGTTTTTATACCCTGAACCCATTGAAAATGGGATTTCAGGGTATAATGTTTTTGTGAAAATGTATGTACCCCATAAAGTATATATATTTATAACCATTTGTATTTTAGAAAAATGATGCAGCAGTTTATGGCTTCTGACTACCTTACGAAGCAGATATTACACTTAAATGCTGATCGTTATGAGCAAAAGATAAATAGACGTGTTGGCGAATTTCAAAATAAATCAAACTTATTCAATGAGGATAATCATTCGTTACTTTACGACGATGGTTCTACTAGTATGTAGATGGTATGTGTTTTTGTATATGTGCATGAAAGAAGTGTGGAATGGAATCAGTACTTTGCAGGGTTCAGGGTATCTCTTAGTCGAGCAGTCTCGACTAGAGCCCTCTTACTTGTTTTTTTTTAATTAACATATATAAATCTTTGATATAATAACATTCTAATATTATAGACATTTTTGTTTTACCTTCACAGCTTAGGAACCAGTTGGTTGGCCGCACGTGCATCAGATGACTATTACTCTATAATCAAACGAGTCGGTCAGGTATTTGAGGTCTGTACTTAGCTAAAAATTCTAGCGGATGAAAAACAATCATTTTAACAATATTAAGATTTTGGACTTTTGCTCAATACATTATTTTAATGTCTGTATCGATAATTCCCAATAAATATAATTACCCAAGCAGAAATAATTTTATTACTTAATGCCCAAATGGTATCGAAAATAGGTTTTAAATATACTTATGTGCTATTATTTATTCAAATATGTTGTAAGTATTTCTTCTGAAGGTAACAATAAAAATTTAGCTTTTATGTATATATAATTATAATTAATATTTTGCGTAAGGTTTCATAATGATCTTTCAAAATTTCTATATCTTTTGAGTCGGTTGTCAACCCGGAAAATAAATGTTTGAATTTGAAACAGCTCCTTAAAAGCGGGCGTGCAATATGCTTTGGAAACATGGAAATAAGTTACCAATTTATTCCCTGATTAGCCACGGTTAGCCGGTGACATCTGGTCATCGCCAGAACTTGCACTCCTTTGCTAATAAAACTGAGCGTGATGACTGAGCAACCATGTTGAGCCATGTATTCCAGACACTCTTTTATACTTACATACTTACAAACAATACAGCACACACATACACTCCGGACAGTGAACTATAAAATTTCATGTCCCACAAATCACTCTTGAGTCACCGAATCTAACCATATGTTGTATCATACCACGAGACTGCCGAGACGTACGTCATTCAAGAGTCGTTGTGCGCAAACGACCAATAGGAAGAATATATTATTTACCATATTACAATATTCAGGCAATCGACAGATTTTATGTATATATATTATTTAAGTTTCATTTAAATTTTATTTAAATTAAAATGGTTTTAGAAAACATAGTTGGGGATCGGCATAAAACGCGGGATGAAAACTTGGGCAAGTTGATGAATTGGCTGCTGGTGTTGATATCGCCGAGAAATACATGTCGCACTTGTATAAGCCATGCCTTTGGGCTATTTTCAGACGAGATGTCAGCTGTTTCTTCCATTTCGTTCTGCGGTTTTGGAACCAGGTTTTAATTTGAACTTCAGTGAGAGCCAATGACTTCGAGAGTTCCATACGTTTTGTCACGCTAAGGTATTTGTCCGCCTTGAACTCGCTTTCTAACCGATCCAACTGCTTTGCGCTGTAAGCTTGTCGCGGCTTTCGATCAATTCCTTGTTTTCGCAATCGTTTTCCTTCAATAAAATTATTTCAATTATCTAGTTACTTATTCCAAAATGCCTAATCAAGGTACCTTGAACACTTATAAAGTGATGCAAATATGGAGGTATTGACAGCTTTAAAGGGTATTGCAGATTTGATTGGGATATTTGAAACGATGTTTTAAATGGATTGATCAAATTATCCTTTCTAATTATATCCATTGCTTGTAACCTGGCACTGTGCAAATCGCTCCAATGTTCTCCCTTTTCAGCTGTAAAAATTAACAGAATTGATTATATTTTCCAATTTCTACTTGCATTGGAATAAGTTCGATAATGAAATTAATTTAAATAAAATTAAATAACGTTGGCTTAAAGGTCAAGCATGTAAGAGCTTAGATTTGGGCGCTACTGACTAATCGTTCATGGGCTAAATACAGTTGACTCAAGATGGACTTTTAGATTCGAACCTCTAAAAGTTTGAAAGATATAGTTCTTTAAGTTTCACATATAAATATTTTTTAAAAACAATTTTGAGTTTATAGGCTGAGAACTGTAAAAGATTGAGTTTCGGATATATAATCTTTTGCTCAATCCTCATTAGGGCTTTTTATACCCTGAAC
Organism: Drosophila hamatofila; assembly: GCA_035045345.1. Taxonomy (NCBI): domain Eukaryota; kingdom Metazoa; phylum Arthropoda; class Insecta; order Diptera; family Drosophilidae; genus Drosophila; species Drosophila hamatofila. Next base: position 681,432 of record JAWNPA010000047.1, read on the forward strand.
CCATTGAAAATGGGAATTCAGGGTATAATTTTTTTGTTAAAATGTATTTAACAGTAACAATATTTTCAGTTCTTTATATCGTATAGAATTACTAAATATCGACTTTATAAGTATTAACTACTATTAAATAACTATTATCTTGCTTTAGACTGTCTTTTACAGTTCTTATAAAAAATATAAATTATAAATGTAACTGAATCGAGCCAACGACGATTTTATACTTTTAATAATGGCTTCAGTTCCTCTTAAACTTACACGAATTTGCAATCTTCTTGTTGCGCCCTCATTCGAATACGCTTATAGACAATTTCAAAGATGGTTAAAAGTTCAGACAGTTCAAAGTTATCCGTCTCAATTTCTGTTTCACTTATCCAACTCAATTACTACGAATTGAAATTTAAATTTACCCCACCCATTTCAATCATCTTAACGTTCAGCGATTCTCACCAAAATTCCCACCTTCCTTCAGGATATAAAGTGATGGCTTTCGATGGGAAAATCATGTCTTTTCTTTATTTATATGTATATTAAATAGAGTTCATATAGATTATGTATTTGTATGCTCTGGTTACTTACATTTAGTTGAAGAGGTAATCGAGTTGTTCACAGCTGGAGTCATATTTTTTGGAAGTACACTATTTTGTTTTATGCAACATAGGTGAGACTCATTGTTGCTACACAAGATATTATCAATACTGAACGAGAGGGATCGACCCGAATCGCGGTTGTTGGGAATTTCTTTGGAACTAGTGACTGAGTCAACAGTCAAATTTTGTATTTTGCACAATGTATCATTTGCTTCGAAATCACATTTAGTATTTTCAGCCGATCTGGAGCTCAATTGCAGCCGATTCATTTTCGACGATTTTAGCCTTACATGATTCGCGCATAACTAAAGCCGTAATATTTATTATTATTTCTCTTTGCATCACAGAACTTAAGCGCTGTTGTGATTTGCTCATCATCCCAGACTTTTCTGACTCCGCCCAGGCATTAGCACATTGGCCAACGTCTCACGCCTAGTTCAGCTGAGAACAAGCATCCGCAGCTGCAGCCAAACTCGACCAATCATAAAGCAAAGCGTTTTCATTCATCTTTCTGGATTGGACTTGGTCAAATACGCACATACATACATATATTATGTAGACCCCAATGACGAGATGCATGGGATGTGTGCGTGTCTGAGTAGCATATACATACATACACATACATACATATGTATATACCTAGCTGTGTCCATATATCAACTCTTGGCCACAAATGATATCGTTAACATTTCGACTGCTTTTTATTGCTTTTTAAATTAAAGATGTGTTAACGATTTACTACTCTTTGACAAACAGTTTGGACGTGCCACTTCATTTATGTAAGTGCGAGAGTGTGAGAATCCAGAGTATCGGAGGAAATCACACCAGCCTACCATACATATATATGCATACACACTTACATGTGCACATACACACACACAGACACACACTGGTTACAATTGACTGTTAGCATGACGGTCTCCCAATTTCATGCGTTCTTTTTTGTAGGATTTGGCAATTAGGTGTGAAAATACACTAGCATACATATCACAAGTACGAGCTATATAGTTTAGTTGTTGACTACCAGATACCCTCGATTATAAATTTATTGATGAACACTTTTGTATTGATTATTTCTTAAGCACAAATAAAATTACATTTTCGATCGGTTTAAGATCGTGTAAATAATTATAAAAAACTTTGGTTGTCATGAATGTGTACTTAAAATGGACCATTTCTTACAGAAGAAACTTTTACACGCAGTTGGATAACATACTCTATATATACATAATATAGTATATTCTGTATTATTCATATTAATTTTCTTAAAATATTATTAGATATTTCTAAGTATTCTTCAAATTGCAAACGATACAGGGTATGCACCGGTTGACATCCAAAGGGGCCAAGAGGCCAAGTATTCATATATACACATATACAAGCACACGTATGGCCCGGCTACACACATACATATGTAAATATTTTATACAAATGAATATTTGTATGCCTTAACTAGCCGCACCCAATGTCTGCTCAGACCTTAACAACTCAATTTGTGTTAAAGTGTTATTGAATTATGAGAATTACCTGTGCTTACATATGTATAATTAAGTAGATATTTGAATGTGTTATGTATATTTAAGCATACCTGCCTGTGTATAACTATATGTCATACAACCCATCTCCGAGCTACCAAGAAATATATGTATGTAGGTCCAGTGAATTGAGATCGTTTTTTTTCCAATTCGAGCATCAAATAATGTGAAGAAATTTCTAAACTTCTAAAATTCAGCATTTGATTGATGAAGATGATATAAGATATTCTGGATATCTGTATAGATTTGTATTGTGTAATATTTAATAATAATAATTAATTATTATTTAATGAAAATATCGAAATTCGATCTGTGTGCTGTCTCCAAAACAAGTTATACCTTGATTTGTGATCTGTGGAGTTGATATGTATATTAAGTAATATCTATATAACATTCTTTTAGAGCTCGTTAGTTCTTCAGCACCTAGAACATTCAATTAAGAAACATAATTGTTATACATCAGCAAAGTTTCGTTTCATCTTTTTAGGTTTTAGGTAGGGTAGGTAGCATATGATACCTCCATCCACATCAGGTTGCGTGATGTTTTCATTACTCATGTATTTTTTGAAAGTAAGAAAAATAAATGAATTTCATCTGTTGGTTCACACACATTGTCTATATATAAGACATCAGGGTGGAATACTCATAGTTCTCCCTTCTAACTATCCATTCATATATTACACTCATTTCTAAAGTGTGTCTATTAACAGATGCATTTGATTAATATGATGACTATAAATAAATTGTGTATAACTGTATTCCTAGATGTATCAATTCATATTATATTGAGCAACTTGATATTAACTTGATTTTAGCTACAAATAATATATTTTTAAGGGTGTACGATTTATTATTAATAAATTTTTGGAAAATCTGTATATTAGCTGTGCATAACGGAATTTAGCAACTTTCTTATACTATCAAAGATAAATCTATCTCACTTCCATTGCAAGACACATTCATATAATACTAGAATAGTGGACGCAACTGATTGCAGAAGAGTCAATATCAATTCTTATATATTTGTAGTGTCAGTAACCGTCAATAATTCTATATACAAGGTATATACCCTTATTCCTAGTCAACTTTTTAGCGTTGGCTAGTAGTGAAAAGAAGTGATCAAAATTCAGTATTCTCCTTTTGCTTCCTGATCGAGTATCGTCATATTTAATATTATTTACAAAAAGTGCAATAGAATTGGACGGAAAACAACTGAATAACAATTAATATAATTGGCAGAAATGAAAACAAATCAATGTGGTCTAGTCGGGTGTATCCGACTGAAAGATACCCTGAGTTCTGCTAAACAGTCAAAATGAAACCATAATCTTTTAACTTATTTATATACATATAGATAAATAAACTTTCACAGACCCTTAGAAAGTAAACCCCAAAAATCGTGTATATACATATAGATTAATCCTAATACATGTGCCAATGTTCAACTTTTTGAAATTAATTCATCAGCTAATATTCTCCAAGTGAAATTCACTTCCAATATTGTTGGACAGGTTTAGATAAATTGGAAATAGCTCTAAAGCTGCATAATTAATTTCTTACATATTTACTCATCAATTTGATAATATTCAAATACTTTTTATGGAAGCAAACCCCCCACAGATGTTGTCGAAAATGTAGACCACGTGCACCAATCTCAAAAAATGAATGTTTGTAAACCAACAATTTAAGGCCCTAATTTGAAGCAATGGGTGCAGAACTGTCAATTGAATTCGACAGCAACGATCTCCTGTAATTAGCACCTAGTTATCGATGAGGAGCTCAGAAGTTTTGGATTATCAATACTAACCAATTGTGATAATCCAAATACCAAAACAAATTAACATAATTGAAATTTTAAAAGATTTCTCTTTCCCTCTCGCTTGTTATTTATTTGAATAGCCTCGCAAAAGCCATTAGAATTTTGTTGGGTTAGATTATGATTAATGAATCTGAATATTTTCGATGGGCATTCACAGTAACCGACACATCTTTCTGCTTTTTGCTTCGCTCAGAATTTTTAGCTCTTACCCTGGTTTTATTTTTGCTCATATATATAAATATCATATGTATTTCTATTCATCTGATTATATAAATTTGCGTTGCAATAATTAATTACATATAATCCAATAATTACATATAATCCACTCTATAATTAGGACAATTTTTTAATCTGACTTCGAAATATCTGAAACCATTGCGTCAGGTTATCGATATATTTTAACCGAAATTCTTAAATGTCATAAAGCAATAAGATTAATCACAACTTTTAAAATATAAAAACGTCTTAGTGGTTGTTCTTGTTCAACGCATATAATTAATGATTCAGCTTCGTATTTGTTCAAGTCCTTTATTTTCAAACTCGAGTCACAAAAATATGAGATCTCATCATTAGTGCGCTCTGAGCGCTCAATCGAAACCATTGAAAATGAGAATTGAAAAGGATGACGAGTTGAGTTGATCTAGCCATGTCCGTTCGTACGTCCGTCTATTAATATGGAGTCCAAGATCTCCTAAACTACAAATGCTAGCGACCTGAAATTTTACATGTATACTCGTGTATACAATACGCAGTACAAGCTTATCATACTTTTTCGATAAATCAGCCCATTTCTTTTTTATCGGTAATAACCGAAAATTTGAGTATGTTTATTAAGCCTAATTTGAATACTGTTTAACCTAAAGACTTCAGATTTACTGTGTAGATTCATAAATATTCATCACATATATGAATACAAAGATTTTGTATTTCATAGATTTTAAATACCACGCTCCCTTCGCCCCAAATTTGAAAAAACGTATATCAAGTACTGGAGCCTTATGGTTTAGCAAATACGCACATTTGAGTGTTATTGTGACGTTCTGAACGTTTAATGAAAATAGTCCCACTATAAAAAGATTTATTCAACAAATAAGTTGTCATAATATAGCTTTTTCATCCGGCAGCCCAAGCGCAGTCGCTGTTAACTGCGGGTGCTTGTGTATGCAAACGAATGTATGTGTGCATAAAAAAGTGTTGAGTAATTGGGACATCAGCTTTTTGTAGGGTTCAGGGTATTTCCTAGTCGAGCAGTCTCGACTAGAGCACTCTTACTTATTATTCCTTGCTGTCCGTTCTGAATATCTTTGCATAGATATGAACAAGAACAAGCTGCATTTGTTCACCAAAAGGTCCCATTTCTTCTATTCTGTGAGAAGAGAATTGCAAAATCATGAAAAAGTTTTTCATACTTAAGCAAAATGTAGACATTTTCATTAATATTTGTGGAAAGTGTGTGAAAGGGTTCAAAAATACTTTATACCTACTCCAATTGTAAAAGCGAAAAGTATGAAGTAGCTGGATCTTTTGGACTTCCAAATCCAGCTCACACACACATACATACATATTCATAGCTACATTAATGGGTAACCACGCCTCTTTTTGTCTTTTCTGTATATTCGCATAATAAAATTTTAATCGAAACTCCCATTTCAATGAGTCCAGGATATAAAAATTATGTGATGTTAGAGGACTTCAAAATACTTTTTTCACATTGAATACCTAACGTTATTTTAAATGTTTTTAAAGGTTATTACTGAACACCTTCGGAAAACTAGTTGAGCTCTTGGGTAACTATTTCATCATGTTTTGCTGCTCCGTGTTTATATTATATAAGTGGTTACATACGATTTGTATGAGCTTATTCATAAGGATTATAAATTATGAAGTCATTTTAATTGCAATATAATTAGTCCCTTTTGAAAATCTTGAAAATGTACATAACAAATATATTATTTTATAAAATGCAAGGTATATTATAGTCGGGAAGCTTTACATACTTATTGTATGTGGGAAAACTAGAACGCAGCTTCTTTTCAATAGAAAAAGATGAATACCCTTTCGGATATAGTATATAGTACAAAACTTTAGTTTTAAATCGACATAAAATACCTTAAAATTGTCAGCTTTGTGCTATGAATCTGGAGTCTAGAAATCTGCTTAAGCTTTTAAATCAAAACTCAATTCGGTGTATATCCTAAAATATTTGTTTCGAGATAGATTCGCAAACAGAAATTTCTATTTGTAAAATGTCCGTTTTTGTGCGTTACACACTTTGTGACTAAATGAAAATACATTCGGCAAGGGTAAAAGAAAATGTAACCAAAGCCAACGCATGCTCGATGAAATTCAATGGAATCGCTCGTACCCGATACGAAATGGGTTTCTTCCAATCGGGCGTTCGGTGGCTTATTCGTAAAATCCGAATTTATTTACACTTTGAATGCCAAGTTCGGCGAATGTTGTTCACTTATTGCGAAGCCATAGACATTTTTAGTTCAGCAATATTTAACCTAGTATTTAGCTTGGTTATATCGCGACCCGAATTTTGAAATAAAAATCAATCAATATTTCGCAATGGAAAAATTACATGAATATCAAGGAATAACAGGCAGACTCCATCAATGGAGAGATAATATAAAGGAAAAGTATTCCTCTATAAACCAGGAAAACTCAACCAACATTTTTGAAAAAGCCAAAACTACGGCTTTGGATCAACTTAAAGGCAATGCAAGTGCTAACGCGGATTATTCACACATTTATAGGTAAGAATTTTTTTTAAATCTACTCGGCTTTATATACAAATTCATGTTTATATAAATTTATGTATGTAAGGAATTGCATTTGTGCGTTTCTTTCAATAAATATAATAAAACAATTATTTATTAATTTTATTAGTTTATTTTTATTAGGTCATAAATTTAAAATATATTAAATTTGTCTTATGCTTTATCACGACAATTTTATCTAGCTACTATTTATAAATACACATACTGAAAGATTCACAGTCTCGCCATTCTCGCCACACCAACACACATTGAACATTGCCAATGTTGGATGTGCTTGTTTTACCTCAACCCTGCGCTTGAGTTCATGAATCGATAATGGAAAAGAAACTATTTACATATGTACGTCTGCCCATGCTATAAAGAATCTATTCTTAATCGAGTCGGCTGTTCTTAAGGCGCTATCTTTCATGTGAAGATTTGACAGAGAGAATGATGCCAATGTGATTGAATCTCGATTAAAACCAAAAAATCACTCAGTATATAAGAAATCTAAAGTACCAGCACATTTTCTGACCTTATTATATTTGCTTCACTTAGATTTATTCATAATTGCCGGAGAGAGACCTATGTAGATAAATGTTTTAAAAAAAATTTGTGTGGTCGTATCCGACTAGAAAATATCTTAAGCTTAGACTAACCTACCTTGCACCCATTAACAAGCAAGCACAGACAATCGATGAGGACTTTTTGTATAGTCTAAAAATCAAAGAACTAACTTCATATGAGGATAAAAATCATTCCTGTACTTACCTGTGAAAAAATTTTCAAATTGGTTAGAGCACACAGAATGGTTAATATTCCTTATCAATAATTAAAATTTCCCTAATTTTCCGTTTTGATCACTAACAAAAAGAATAAGCTAATCAAATATAGTATTTACAATGACTTAGATAGCTAAATAACATAGATCTACGCTTAAGTCACATTGATGCACAAAATGTAGAATTATTTCAACTAAAGGGTGTAACAATCAGAGCTCTTTAATAAATATCTACACATGCTAACAGCTTAACTAACTCTTATTTTATACTTCGAAATTTCAAGTAAATTAATTTATTCATAATGCTGTAAACTTTTAATGGGCTCAGAGTAGAACAAGCAAGAACATTGAGAATCACAATCACAATCGTTGACTATTCAAAATTTGATCAAATATTGAAGTTTTTTAATTTGCCACTCACCAATGCTCAGATTGTATTCTCATAATATCATACATCTATGACTGTCAAAATAAAAAGAAAAATATATAAATGTATATTATAATATTTAATATAATATATATATATATATAAAAAATATAAAATAATCTTTTCAGAGGCACATATGTATATGTATATTATCAATCAATAATTCAGGTTAATGGTAAGTCGAGCTTCGAACACAGTTGTTCCGATTTTTCAACATCAGTGAGTGTATCCAAAAAATCATAGAACTGACTTCACAATCCAACGATATACACACGAATATATATGCAAATTCCAATAGTGACGAACAGATTTCTGTTCATACAGACGGCCATATGCTTCGAGCACATCGCGATCGAGTATAAAGAAAAACAATAAGATGCTGAAACTGACAGGCACACATTAGCATATGCATTGAATTACTAATTTTATTACATATATGATTTATTATGTACATTAATTTTATTCAAACTTCCCGTATTCGTTCAAATTATATAAAAATATATCTCATTTGATAATTATTTGGAAACAACAGTAAATTTTTAAGAAAGAAGAGCGACCGATGCACAATTGTTGACGAGCCTTGTAACTAGTTCAGTGAGTGGTAGAGTTTATGTGTGTATGTAGTACATTTGCTTATTTATTTGTGTCTAAAATCACCACATGAAACCCCATAAGTGTTTAGCAGCTACACTTACAAGTTTAAGGTCTATACACTTATTTATGGTACTTGGACCAATGGTAATCGTGGCTATTTGATTCGGCATAGCTCGAGAGAGCTGAGCTAGGCTATAGTCATAAAATATGGCATTCTGATTTCTGAATGCCTTCTTAAGGGTAGATTAACAGACTTCCATCTTCAAAGAAAATCATATATAGTCTATTTAGCACAAGTCAATATTGACTTGAAGTAATATAGAGTATTATAAATACTAACATGCCTATAAAATATGGTTGAACAAAATATATGTTATCTTATATATATATATATATATATATATATATATATATATATATATATATATATATAAGATATATAAGATAATAATAATAATTAGAATAAATTTCTTTAAAATTGCTCTTATTCTCTCTCTGTATATATATTTATATGTATATATATATATATATATATATATATATATATATATATATATATATATATATATATATATATATATATATATATATATTATATATATATATATATATATATATATATATATATATATATATATATATATATATATATTTATTATAATTATAATATATTATGTAAAAATATAAAATATATTATAATAATATATAAGACATCTGGAACAATTATGGAATAAATAATAAATTTCTTTTTAAACTATTCTCATTCTTTTACATATTCTGATCTAACAGCTAACAGTATTAGTTTAAATTTAGTAATTTTATTATTTTAAATTTATTTTAAATTGACGTGGAAATATTTGTGCCATATATTTGGCTGCTAAAGAGATTTGTCTCTCTGCAGCTCAAATTGCACAATAAAAGGACTTTGACTAATTCGATTCAAGCCCTTCTAAAATTCTTTATTTATTGAAAAGGGTAAATCCAATAACAATAGTTTCCTGCTGTGCATTTAAGCCGGCAAGCGCAGTAAATGGATTTAATGTCTCTTTTTCATTTCCAGATACAAAACCCGTGCGGAACTGGTGCGAGTATCTGCAGCAGTGATGGGCATTGAGTTTTCGTACGCCGCGGAAACAGCATTTGTGTCCCCGACATTGCTTAAAATTGGCGTGGAGCATCAGCACATGACGCTGGTGTGGGCTCTTTCTCCTCTCGTCGGATTTTTTCTGTGCCCCATTTTGGGGTCATTTTCAGATCGCTGCAAGTTGAACATGGGACGACGGCGGCCATTTATAATAATTTTGTCTATTGGTGTTTTTCTGGGTAATTGAACTCTTAAGAAATTCAATTAAAATATAAGATGTTCACGCTCATTCCTTATGTAGGACTGATTTTGGTGCCAAATGGGGAAAACTTAGGATATTGGTTCGGTGACGTAGACCCTCACTTGCAGGCTGCTGCCATGAACACCACCTATAATACAACGTATAACTATTTAAACATTGTGCCTCATAGAGCGACAGCCTCAAAGTCCGAAACCGAAACGTATGTTAAGACATCACATCCTTGGGGAATCTTTTTTACTGTTTTGGGCACTGTACTACTTGACTTTGATGCGGATGCTTGTCAAAGCCCATCCAGAGCATACCTTCTGGATGTTTGCATTCCAGAAGATCACGCCAAGGGACTGTCTACATTCACAATCATGGCTGGCCTAGGAGGCTTCTTTGGCTACTCAATGGGTGGCTTGAACTGGGATGAGACTGAAATCGGTGAGTTAGTGAAGCTACTATGTGCTAAGTGTCAGATGCTAACCTAATGTTTATAGGTAGACGTTTAGGAGGACATGTGAAGGCTGTATTCACAATAATTACATTTATTTTCATCGCCTGTGTCTCCTTCACAATAACCAGTTTTACTGAAATTCCGCTTTGGGCGCTTTCTACATCAGTGCGGCAAAAGGAAAAATGTCAAGCCGACGGCACATCCGCAAATTATGGTACTATTACCAACGATGACGACTGTAAAAGTGATAAAAATTACGTTGAGGTGAGTTAAATAAAATACATTTTCAACAATAATAATACAAAACACTTATTAAACAAATTAAAAACAAGTAAGAAAGCTCTAGTCCAGACTGCTCGACTGCGAGATCCCCTGAACCCTCTTCCAGGAACTAATATTTCAATAATTCGGCGTTCCAGTTCTACTTACACATGCACACACACATACGCACGCACATACGCACGCACATATAAACAGGCATGGGCGGCCATGTGGGCTTACTTTGGGAACTTAATGGTTTAATAATTTTTTTTGTAATTTAAACAAAGATAAAACTTTCCGACCGTCATTATAAAATGTGTGTATGTGCCAACTCACAAGTCTCTAGTATTTGAAGTACGGTTTTTGCAAACTTGTAGGGAAGGGGGTGTTTAAAGAAGTGGGGGGCTAAATATGACAAAAACCGAAATTCTTAAAAACACATATGAATCTACATTTTAAATTTGAAGACTCTAGCTTTAAAGATGTAGGAAATATATTTTTGTAACTGGCTTTCGATAAGGTTTTTAATCGATAACAAAAGAACGGGAGTTGTGATCGATATTTAGAAACAAACTCGATATGCGCAATATACGGACCTACAGAAACAAATTTCAGCTCTTATATCTTCTGAGATCGATGCGCTCATACATACGGACAGATGGACGGACGGACGGACGGACAGACAGACGGAAAGGGCTAAATCAACTCGGCTCGACGCCCTGATCAAGAATATATATACTTTATGGGGTCTGCCACATTTTAACAAAACCATTATACGCTGATTTCCCATTTTCAATGGGTTCAGGGTATAATTAATTGCGTGAAACTGTAGCGATCTTAGCTGATTAAAAGGTGTAACAAGTAAGAAAGCTCAAGTCGGTGGTGCCCGACTCGGAGGTACCCTGAACCCCATCCGTTTTTATATATACTGCATAGCTAGTATATAACATAATCTTATAAACATTTTCGAGCTCACAGTCTTACAATCAATAACATGATTATAACAAAAAGAAAATCTCAGAACCGCCACTTCACTGCCCGAACGCTATCTAGTAGATCTAAAAGTCGGAGCAGCTGAGAATACAAACACAATTTAATTGCAACGCATAAAATATGCTAAAATGCACTCATTTGAATGTATGTGGACATGTATAGGAAAAATGCGTACGGTTGGCCTAATAACTTCTGTGTTACTTAATTGATTTCAATGCAATTTTCAGTAAGTATTGGCTGTATTTACACTGACCTGCCGTTCAATAAATTCGGTCAGATCTGGAGGCGGTATCCAAAATGTAATACAATTAAAAATTGTATAATATACTCATTAAACTCAATGCATCATTTAGGGACTGACAACTCTAGCTCTAAAGACGTATGAGGTATATTTTAATAACTGATCATTTTAAATAATAATATTAAATCGGAAATGGCGCTCGTTTTTTTAAACAAACTTAATATCTAACATTTATAGGCAGACCGACAAACGGACAGAAAGACGGATAAGGCTGAGTCAACTTAGTTCGTCGTCGCGATCAATAATGAATATTTCTTAAGAGGTCTGTTATATTTTGGAGTGTGTACGTAACAGGAGGAGGCGTGACAGACCTCGTATTATATTATTGATCAGGTCGACGAACTGAGTCCATTTAGTCTGATCCGTCTGTCCGTATACCAAGAGCGCTTCCTTGTAGGCCGCGATCTTCTAAACCCTCAAAATCTATAGATCAGATATCTCCAAGTAGGCAGTCGCGAATAGAGCACTTAGCTTACAGAGAAAATGAAAACAAATTCCAGATTTTAAAATACCCAATTGCCCACAAACTAAGCATTTTACTAATTACAACTATAATTTTAACATTTCCAAAAGCTGACACCACCGGCGCCAACCGACAACTTTGGCGACATCAAAGAAAACTTTGGAGAAACTTCATTCACTGAAAGTCCGGAAGCAATGATACAAACATCTAATGAAGTCGAGGGAGATATTGCGCTGTCACAAAATAACGTGGAAATTCAGTCCTTATCGCATTATTTGCTTTCCATTATTTACATGCCGTATTCCCTTCGGATAGTTTGTCTTACGAATCTCTTCTGCTGGATGGCACACGTGTGCTACTCCCTCTATTTCACTGATTTTGTCGGGGAAGCAGTCTTTAATGGAGATCCAAGGGCAATAGAGGGCTCGATCCCACAAAGGAGATATGAAGAGGGCGTTCGATTCGGATGTTGGGGTATGGCAATGTATTCCCTGTCTTGTGCCTGCTACTCTCTAATCATTGATAAGCTCATCCAACGTTTCAGGTAAAGTTTTTTTATTCCCCAAAATATTCGTTAATTATATTAATTTACATATTAGCCTCATGTATAAATTTGTAGTTTATATACTTTAGTAACAATGTTTTTAACGTCTTTAAGGCACATACTGATAAAGAACCTAATTTAAAGAAGATTTCTAATAAACATATAAATTTGTGTAGAGTAATAGTGCGATTTGATAACGAAATTATCACGAAAAACATATGTATACCTTGTGCGTTTGGGATATAGAAGAGAATATAGAAGAATAGTCTTATTTCGGATTACTAACTGAACGATTTAAAATTTATAAGTTTGCATTTGAGTTGCTTTTGAACATCTAAATTATTTAATATTATTTTTCTTCAAGGGCAAAAAATGTTTATGTTGGAGGACTTCTTTTCTATTGTACTGGGATGACATTAATGGCACTTTCTCGCGCTAAATTTAGTGTCATCGTTTTTAGTTGGACGGCCGGTGTCATGTATTCAACGCTCTTCACCATGCCCTACTTGCTTGTAGCGCACTATCATTCCATGGGCACAGTAAGTAAGTTTGTCTCATGTATGAAATATTTACTACTTATTTATTTCAGTTCGAAGTGGATGGCAGTGGTGCTGCAAAATTGGAATCTGGAGTGCGGGGATTGGGTACAGACGTTGCTATTGTTAGCAGTATGGTTTTCTTAGCGCAATTTATTCTATCAATGTGTATGGGCGTAATTGTAAAAGTAACTGGAACGACGACAGCTGTAATAAGTACCGCCAGCTTTTTGAGTTTCTGTGGTGCTATATCTGCCACAAAAATAATTTACCTGGATCTATAATTTGTTATACAAATATTTAATATTATTAACATATGTTAAAGCTTCAATACAATAATATAAATATACAACAAAGATCAAGTTAAAATTTATGATTGACTACCGTTTTATTAAATACATCTATGTATGTATATATAGTACTCATTATTTAACAAGTGATAGTACTCTAGCTCTTAGTCTAAGTGAAGTAATGACATGCAAACATACACACGCATGCATCCACACGCACGCATAAGTGCGCTGTTATCAGCGACTGCGCTTGCGATCAAGTATGAGAACTTATTTGTTGAATAAATCTCCTTGTAGCTGGACTATATTCATCAAGCTTTCAAAACGTTGAAATATCATTCAAATGCCAAAGCACAAGTCTCTTTCAAATTAAACCTAAAAAAAAAGAAAATCTTTGTATTATATTTTCCATACATGAATTTACACATTAGCTTAACAGTATTTAAATTAGAGTAGAAAAACGAATTCAAATTATTATTGATAAAAAATGGGATGAGTTATCGTAAGGTAAGCATAACTTTTGCTGCCCAGGTACACTGACGAGCAAAACTGTAACACGATTTCAATGTTGTCACTGTATTCTGTATTTTCTGTCTGTCTGTATTTCGACTTCAAATTTTCAGAAAAGAGAGCTTAATATTGTACTAATAAAACAAGCCTAAGATCTAAACCATGCATACAGTAGAAGCGAAAATACAGACCGTTGAAGTGACAACATTGAAATCGTGTTACAGTTTTGCTCGTCAGTGTATATGTTAAATTTCAAGTCTCTAGCTCTTATATCTTCTGAGATTTCGGCGTTTATAGACAGACATAGATAAATCAACTCAGCTCGTCACCCTGATCAAGATATATATATTTAATGGGGTCTGTCACTTTCACAAAAACATTATACCCTAATTTCCCATTTTCAATGGTTATAGGGTATAATGAAATAGATGATCGATAAAAATTTTAAGCTCGTTTGGTAACAAAAGTATAGATTTAAAATTTCAGGTCTCTAGCTTTTGTAGCTTACGCGACTGATGCGTTCATACAAACGTATAGACAGATGGACGAACAGACGGATGGGTATATCGACCTAGCTCGTCTGTCTGATGGGGTTTAACATGCCTCTTTCTGACTGTTTGATTTGTCACGCCCCCAGTAAGCGTTGTCATTTATTTTTTGGACAATCTTCAGAAAGAGTCCAAAATAACGTAGAGATTACAGGATATTTTCGATATGTAATGCCCCTAATTTTAAGCTTCTAGCTGTAAAAACCTAAAAGATATAAAGAATTGACATAAATATATCCACTATAAAATCTTTATATTAAATTATCAACTCGAATTTTTGTGCCATATTTCAATTATCTTGTAATAGTATTAAAACTATAACAGAATCTGTACAAAAATAATATGGTCACATGTATACCATTACAAAACTCTAATTTTTTTTTTAATTTTTTTTAAGCGGAATGGTATTTGGATTGCAAAGCGATTATGATCGATACAACAATATTTTATCGATAGTTTAATACATATATTAAGATGTGAAGAAATGTGCACAATGGAGACATCGCATTATTAAAAAAAGTATGTTTTCATATACATATTTATTTTTATCGTAGTTGTCTTAGCCATAACTGTCTGAATACAATAAAAAATCCAGAACTGGGGTATTTCGGTTGACTAGATTCAAAATTGTTTCCGTCTTTTTGTATGCTTTAAGGAATAGTGGTATTGGTATCGTGGAATAGATAAGATGTTTTCCTTTTCGAGATTCATGTGTAGCCATATAAAGCAATTTCGCCTAAACTCATTTAAAAAATCAAGTATGTTACATTTTACAAGCATTGCGCTCATAAGTCGCAACTTTACTAATTTGACCAAAGCAAATGCGCTTCAAAGCATTAAAATGCCGGGCAATCCTAGGTGTATGGGCTCAATAGTAAATGTAGAGCATGATGATGGTAAATTTTTTATAAAGATGGATAACGAGATTGCCTATTTGAAATATAAAATTGCAAATGGAATCATGTATGTGACGCATACAAAAGTTCCTGAAAAACTAAATGGACAAGGTCTTGGGAAGATATTATCTAAGGTATTTGTATACCCTAGCCGCTTGCCTTTCATAAGCTGTTGCCATGAAAACTAGTTGCTAACAAAAACATACATACATGCAAAAAGTTGATCAAATCTATTGCGCCGTTGCCATTCGGCCTTTTAGTGAACCCGTAAATAGAAGACTTAATAAAAAATATATGTGTAAATAATATGATATTTATAAAATAAAACAATAGTAGAAATGTGATTAGAACTTAGCGAGGATTATTTTTTAAATTGAATGTGATATATAATTCTTGTTGAAGTAAAAAAGTAATGTACATGTGTGTTTCTTTGCAGGTTGCATTGGAATATGCGATACAACATGATCTGCTAATAAAAATTTCGTGCCCGTTTGTAACCCGGTACGTCAGGAAATACGAGCCGCACTTCTTAAAATATATTTTGTGATAAATGTGAAATTTGTAAATAAACCGAAACCCAAGCATCAACATGGATTCGAATGACTTTAAGAGCTTAGTTCTGTACTATGGAAGATTGCGCTTCTATAATTCAATGCAGAAAACGTCCTTGGACGGATTAGCCAAGTTCCCAATGCAATCAGAGTTTAGGTTGTTCAATGGCATTGCCCTCGCCCTGGGTAATCATATGCAGGAGTGTATTCGGGAATTGAACCCGTTAAAAACTGACTCGGAACTGGGCTTTGCGGCTACTATGACTCTAATTTACGCCCACAAACACTGTCGTCTAATGGACAACGATGCGATAGATGCACTTGAACATCGAGTAGAAGATGGAGGTAATAATCTCAGCTCCGGCTCATGTTATTATACTGCTGCTTTTCTCTACTTAGTGGGGGAGCTCGAAGGAGCCTTAGACTATATTGGGAGGTCTATGAAAATAGACGGGAATAGTGATGATGCGCTAGTCCTAAAAGCATGGTGTGAGCTTTCTTCGAGTGCGCATCAGCCTGCCAATGGGAAATGGCAGAGTACGCTTGAAGGTTGCATTGCCCGCAGCAATGGCAAGAACATTGACGCATCGTTGGCCCTCGTGCGGTTCCATCAACAGCGGCGGCAGTTCGATGCCGCCCTGTCGGTGATAAATAAGCTCAGCATGCGGTTTCCCGACATAAGCATTCCTCTCATCGAGAAAATGGAGACCCAGATGACCGCACTCGACTGGGACAGCGCGCTAGATACTGCCAACAGAGTTGTCAACATGGAGCCCTTCAACGTGGCAGCTCTGCGCACTAAGGGCATGCTGAACATCGTTCGCGAGAGCAACTTTAAGGCAGCTGCGGCTACACTGCAGCAACTTTTAGTTTCCGTGGAGCGCATCGAGCCGAGCAATCTTACCTTAGTTGTGGAAACATGCCAACTTTTCTCTCGCATATGCTCGCGAAACAAAGAACTGCTTAAGCTGACACTGCGCTGCATTGAAAAGTTTAATGAACTGAATCCCGACAACGTGAGCCTCCTTACAGAACTGGGCTATCAGAAACTACTGATTGAAAATGTTCCCGATGCAGAGCTAGCATTCCGCTCGGCATGCAACGTCGATAGCACCAACTTCGCTGCGCTCTGCGGACTAACCTTGTGCAAACTTAAATATCGCGACGACTTGGAGAGCAGGCAGCAGATACAACAGCAGCTGGCATATCTCACGAAACTCACGGACTTCAAGCCTGAACCCTTGGTTATGTACATGTCCGCTTTGCTTTCCGATTCGAAGGAGCAGGAGGCCTCGACAGTACAGCTGTTGGTCGAAGCAGCGGAGATACATTTTAAGCAATTTAATTCATTGCCTTTTGGCTTTGAATATGTGTGCTCGATGAATCCCGACTTTATGTTGGATATATGTGGGGAGCTGATCCGCCATACTCCGGCTCCAATAAAGGAATCTCACTATGACTTGGATCTGGGTCAGGAATCTTTGCATATCACGCTTAAGCACAGTCTCAACATTCTGGAAATCGTACTACATATATGTCCCGGACACCAAGGCGTAAATATTTAATGCTCAAATCTCCATTAGATATACCATGATGGGTTTTTCTTTACAGGCTCTTTTTCTGCAAGCGAAGTTGGACTTTCTTTCCGGGGAGCATTCGAAATCCATAAGCCGCCTCCAGCACATTCTGAATTTATTCGGAGACACATTCACTGAGGCTCATCTACTATTGGCCCAAGTACTTGTTGAAAGGAAGCAATACTTTCAGGCCTTAGAGTACTTAGAGCTGGCTTTGGCACAGAATTTCACAGTGCGTGAACGGCCTATGTATCATTTGCTAAAGGGCATTATACTTAAGCATCAGCAGAAGCTATCTGAGGCTCACCAGAGTTTTCTACTGGCATTGAAATTGGTGGGAGGGATGTCGACTGTTGCCCAGATGCATGACTATATTACGCCCACGGACAACAACACTATAACCAGCTCTGACAAAATGACTATATACATTGAGCTAATCTATGTACTGCGCGAAATGGGCGATGTCCAGGGTATTTTTGAAAGCGAGCGCATTTTGCAGTCTGCCATTGAGGAATTTAATGGCACATCGGAGATGGGACGTTTAGTTATTGCGCACTCGCAACTGATGCTTGAGAAGTGCAATGTTACCGAAGCAATAAATCTCTTATCTACAATTAAACCAGATCAATCATACTATATACAGGTAAGTGTAAAAGTAGACAATGGAATCTGCTGAATGTTGAAGGTATATCTATAAACTAATTAAAAATATATATTTGGACTTAAAAAGTCAGGATTCCGATTTGTATTAGGATATGCTCCAAATAATTAGATATTCTTATTTGGTATCTTGTTGAAATTATCAGTCCCATTATAAAGTTCTTAATTTTTTTTATTAAATATTAAATCATATATATTTTCGTATCATCACATTAATATTAGGCAAAAACACATTTGGCTAACATTTACCTGCAACATCAAAAAAACCGGAATGCATTCTCGCAATGCTTCAAAGAATTAGTTGAAGCTCGACCGGAACCTAGAAGTTATTTAATGTTGGGAGAGGCCTATTTGTCCATCCAAGGTCAGCCGTAAGCATTCTAAAAATTTGCTCAAAAATAAATAAATTATTCGAAATTATAGAAACGGATATGGCAATAGAAGCATACCGAAAGGCTTGCAGTATTTGTCCGACGAATGCATTACTGGCTAGAAAACTGGGTCGATCCTACGTCAAAACACATCAATATACAAAAGCTCTCAAGTACTATCATGAAGCAATACAAAATCCGGGATATTCTGCCCTAAAACTGGACTTGGCCGAGTTGTTTTTGCAACTTAAGCAATTCCAGAATGCTGCAAATATATTAAGCGACAGCGACAAACAAAATGCGTGAGTTATCAGTTCAATCAAGTTAGATATGAAGCGTAGTCCAATTGATCTTATTGCAAGTATATTCAAATTCTGGTTTCAGAAATGAGGATAGCCTCCCAGAACTGCAGCTGCAAACCAAACAGCTGTTACTACTGGCTCGCATCCATGAGAAATCTGGAAACATTTCTGAATCGCTGAAAACATTACAACGTGCCCGAGACAATCAATATCGCGTACATAAACTTTGTACCATTGGCCATGTTGAAAACCTTTACGAGCAATCTAAAATTCTGTCAAAGTAAGTACGAATTATTTTCTGTCAAAGATATCATAATTACTTTTAAATATGGGTAAGAGACCTACAAATTAAGTAATAATTATGAATACTGTAATATATATTTTAAGTTTGTGACGGTGAAAGAAACATGCTATCAACCTATTTAACTTTAAAAAAAAAGTATAAATACTAGATTTTGGATACTTGAAGTCTCCTGTTGATCCCAACTGCTTCTCATTTAACTTCTCTGCACAGTCTACACCCGTTCTGTCATATGTCCGATGGATCAGTATACTGAATTCATATCTTATATTATGTTACTCCTGTATAAATATAAAGTTCTAGTATAACCTTTCCCACTTTTGTTTTTGCTTCAGAGATCCCTTTTATAAGTACTAATTGTAATTGGTAAGAAACTTATACAAGCTAAATTATTTTCTTTAAATTTTATGATACCTGATGTCTATTAATCTTATAGAACAACAGGATATAAGTTATGACAACTTTTTTATGTTTTCCATTAATACTACGCGCGTAATTTGAGATATTCATTGCATTTTGGTAACGGATCTGGCAATGGACATGTTTCCGTTAGCATTAGTACTAGGTATTCGAGGTCTCTGTCTTAATTCTTCGTGTAGCTTAGTAAATAATATAGAACTGTGAGGCACAGTATCACAGTATTAGTTGAAATGAGTACAGACATTTGGTAGACGTCTAGCAATAAACTTTGAAAAATCATTTTATTTAGTGCGTACAAAGTTTTATTAATCTACAGACCTTTGCGATATTTTTCGCCAACCGTAAAATCGGTCATTGCTTTACCAGCCGTTCCACATGTTCCGATTCCAACTCGTCCACTAACGTTATCGGGCGATGCGAATATGCTGTTCACCTTCATGCCTGGTTTCTTTTGATTCTTTGTCGTAAAATTAAGCCATTTATTTTTGTCAGATTCGCGCTCTTCTTCTAAATCCTTAAAGCGCTGCTGTTTTTTCTGTTTTCTTTTCTTTAAATATTCTTTTTGATTTGGTCGATGCCGTCTGTGGAAAGATTTGGATTAATAAGCGAACATTACAGAAATTAAAACTATTCATACTTATTTGACGGAAATACTTCATTGCGGGTTGTGCGCTCACGCAATTCATTTATTGTAGTTGTAGAACGATTTTGATAGGCTTCAAAGATAACACTTACTTCACCTTTCCCAGTTATACCTTCAATGGTTGCGTCGTAGTACTGGCCGTCCTCTGTCCATTTCGCCTGACATTTGTCTCCGATTTTCCAAACTTTTGCGGATGTAACAAGTTTTTCAGCTTCTAAAAGAGCAGCTTCAATTT
Organism: Drosophila hamatofila; assembly: GCA_035045345.1. NCBI lineage: Eukaryota > Metazoa > Arthropoda > Insecta > Diptera > Drosophilidae > Drosophila > Drosophila hamatofila. The sequence continues at coordinate 702,127 of JAWNPA010000047.1, forward strand.
CGTCAAAGTAATTTGACGACGCTGTTTTGGAAGAAGATGGTTCTACGTACGATGATTTTCGCTGCTCTTCAAGTTGAGTTTTTATCAAGTCTCGCGTTAGTTTGATAACCTCTTCAAGATCGTCTTTTAATTTCAAAAGTTCTTCATTGCTGGGATCTGTTTGAAGGGCAGCTTCCACCTGCACAAAAGAGCGCAAAATTATATTGTGTATACACATATACGTATGTAGACATACATATTTATATACATATATAATTAATATTTATCTATTCATGTATGCAATTTTATAAACTACACGCATAAACTTATCAGATTGTTTTGTAGTTTTATAAACATATACAGATGCATATATAGATATGCATATGTATATGTGGGTAAACATAATTTGTAAATACATTCTTATATATGCGTATGCATATATAAAAGGAGTAAATTTAATATTATTTCAACACTTATACTCACTTGCTGTAACTGGCATTTGTAGTTTTGTAATTCGTCTGCCATAGCAACACCAACTTCACAATTTCTTAATAAAACTATTTCTTGTTTTCAATGTTAGTGATGACACTTCACTCTAAGGGTGCTCGATTGTCACCCAAATATCAAAATTCACTGAACAATATTTATCGAGGAATATGAAGTGGATTGTGCAGGTTTTCTTTTTCAAATTACAATTTATTATTTTTTGGTTCTAAACTATTGTCAACAACTGTCATTGAAATAGTTTTTCACATCACCCCATGATAAGCCTTAAATGCGGTTGCTCGATAGCTTCCGCAAAAACTATCGATAACTATTTAAAGATGTTTCCATTAGTTACGTTAAAGCTAACAGGCTATTCGCTTGCCTGTTTTGGGCTTTAAACCATAAGTGCTGCATAAATGAGAGAAGTTACTTGAATTTTGCTTATTTAAAAATGTATAAAAGAAAAAATATGTGAGTGAAGGAACTAAAATAAATGACACCTCAAATAAATAAATGAATTAATAATACGTAATTTATTTTTGTATATGTATATTTTTAGTTTATGTGTAGTTAAATATATTACACAACAATCAATTAAAATTTATCTAATATATTAATTTTTGTAGGATATGTATTCTAATTGCTCAACAGTCAATTAAAATTAAGAACAGCGAGTTAACATTATATCATTTTAAGGAGTGCGTTAAATACACTCCAAATGATCTTGAGATTTTGGTCTCTCTTGCACATCTTCAAATGGAGTCTAAGGAAATGGATTTGTGTCGCAATACTTGTCAGCAGATACTTCAAATTGATGGCAATAACGAAACCGCGTCTGTGTTGATGGCAGACTTGTCATTTAGAAAGGTATGTATTGAAAAAATATAAGTTTTAAGACAACTTGTATTAGATAATATACGAGTCTTATGTTGTTCGTAAAAATATACCATTGTATGTATAGTCATATCTTAAATCGAGCAATAGTAAAAAGGGCTCTTTTGCAGTGTCTTGAGTCTTGAGAGCAGTTCCGATCTCAACGACAACAATAAAGGTATCAGTTCTAATATGTGGAAAGTCACAACTAAATTAAATACCTAAGTTTGCTTAGAAATATTTTTTTTTTAATTTATATTTTTTTTATATTTCTCGTAAACATATATTAATTTAATATATGTATTTCTTGTTATTTTTAGATGGAATTTAAGAATGCAGCATATCATTTTTCGCAGTTGCTATTATCTCAGCCTTGTAACTGGACAGCTTTGGCCCGATTAATTGAAGTCATGAGACGTTCTGGCACATTGTCGGAGAGTCTACCTTTCCTGGAACGTGCTGAACAGGCATCTTTGCAGTCTAAAAATTCAACTGGATATGCATATTGCAAGGGATTGTTCGATTGGTACAATGGTAATCTCAACAGTGCCCTACGCTACTTCAATCAGTCTCGCAGGGATCATATCTGGGGTCAACAAGCTAAGCTAAATATGATTGAAATATGCATAAATCCCGATGGAGAAATACCGAATGCAAATGATCTATTAGAAGCAGGAGATAGCGGCGAATTCAACGAGTCGCGTTTAATCGCCTTGCGAACAGCCGAACGATTGCTTAAAGAAATGCGTCCTCGAACTGGAGAGGTCTATGAAAACACCTTGAATCGTCGTATTTATTGGAATTTTTTACAAATGGCATCAAAGCAAAAGGTTCAAGTTGAACTAGCACTAAAGGACCTAACTGAGCTTATGCAGAAAGAAGGAAATCCTTTAATGGTCACTGTAGTATATGCTATAGCCTTGGCCCTAGTTCAACTGAAGCAAATACAACGGGCAAAAAATCAACTTAAACGTATTGCTCGTCTAAGCTGGAACTATGAGGAGGCCGAATACTTGGAGCGAAGCTGGTTACTGTTGGCTGATATTTATATTCATGCCAATAAATTTGATGTTGCAGAGACATTTGTAGAGCGAGTCCTGGAATATAACAAATCAAGTACAAAAGCTTATGAACTAGGTGGATACATTTCAGAAAAGTTACAGTCTTATGGGGATGCTGCTAAGCAATACCAAAAGGCCTGGGATAGTTGTGGTCACTCAAAGCCACACATCGGCTACAAATTGGCATTAAATAATATGAAGAAGAAACAGTATGCTGACGCTGTTAATATTTGTCAGCAGGTCTTAAAATTACATCCAGACTACAATATTATTCGCAAAGATATACTCGAAAAATGTCGCAATAACTTAAGAGCTTGAAATAATTTTCATTATTATTATTACCTTAGTATACTCGAAAACTTTCACATAACTACGAATAAACATTATTTAACTTCACAATGAAATGTTGAACGTATCTAATTATTTTCTCTGTAACCGAGGCGCCTAATAAATTTTTCATTTCAAATCGTTTGGGTCACCATTACGCATCTTTTGAACGTCTTGTCTAAATTCTCCATCGGTAAATTAAACCCAGGTGTTCTCAGAGACAGGATAAAAGTATGCTTAAAATGTCATCACGGATGCAGCTACGGTTGTTGAATTGAAATTTTATGTGTTTGAGAATCAGACATATCACGTCATTAGGTTCGTTGCGGTAGGTATAAGGTTAAAAATACATGGACAAATTACTTAATGTTGCCCAGTCCCAGTCCGTAGATCTGAGCTAAGATTGATAGCTTAAGATTGATGTCGGTACCCAAGCTCATCTTTTAGGGGCGACTTCAGTATACTAAACGGAAATCAACGATTGTAACAGTTTTTACTAAGACAGACAGTCTAGAGGAAAACAAAGATTTCTGAAACCAACAAATCGAAGCCTTAAAGATGAGTGGACACTTTAATGGTAGAAGTATGGAGGAAAGCGATGCTATCAGTACAACAAACATCATCGTTAAGGACAGCTTCGGGTTTCCGCACACTGTCTAAAACTGCTTTAATGGCGATAGCAGAAGTGATACCGGTCGATCTCTTTGCTAAGGTGAAGCATTTTCGGGGATGTTTGAAAAGAACCAGTGACAGCAGATTATAGACTCCTGGAAGGTAAAATAAATTAAACGAGATGTACGCGGGGATAGCTGTCACAAATGCTTTCTGGTAACTTTTAAATGTATCTTAAAAATGTGTGGAAAAGTGTCAAATCCAGCAGCATCTCGTACGAAAAAAAAGAATCGATCAAGATGAAAATAATTATTCGGTTGCCAAAAAATTCATAAAGGATAGAACTGTGACTTTGTTAATACATATTTAAGCAGAAAAGAGAGACCTGTTCAGTTCGAGCACATCATGTTAGGAGACAACGCAAGAAAGTGGAGGCTTTTAGTCAGTAAATAACAAATGCAGTCTAATACGCCGCTCAGAGTGATGACCTGACTGACTTGTCTCGAGTTATGTTCTTTGAATAAAGATAATCTAATCTAGCATAGCTTGCAGACAATGGCACGGGTGCTCGAGCAGAATGAAGACAGACAAAATGGCCAGATTAACTCAGTAGTTGCCCTGATTCAGTAAAAGTTAATTTTATGGACTCGATAATTTCGAATGAATGAGACCTTAGGCTGCTGTATAATCTATCTTAACCTAATAGTCATAACAGAAAATTTCAAGCTAAAAATTTTGCCTACTTAAAATGACTAAAAGAAAAAAAATTACAAAAGCAACAGTTACTACTTATCATATTCTTGTAATGCCTTTTGGAGATTGTCATAATTTTTCACTGCAACAAATAAATCTTTGGGACATATTGCTCTTAGGTCTTCAAAGCACAATAAGAATTGTATTCATGTCGTCACTTTGCTAAGGGGTAATGCTTCCTTTAATTTGTTTTTTCCAAAAAATGGGATTAGTTCTCAGAAATAACTCGGATTTGCTCATTCAGCAATGGAATTCAACTAGGAATGCAAAGTTCTCCCAGATTCAAAAATAAGCGTATACCAGAGGTCGACATAATTGAATTCAATTGACAACATTTATTAGCCTTAAATTGGTCTATTGTGGTCAAGCATGAGGCATGCGAGTAAATTACGGGTGATAGTTAGTACTAATCTGATATAATATGAATATACGTAGTTCACGTAGTATGGGCAAAAGAAAACTTACTATGCCCGGGGCGTTTAGTTTAAGATTTTCTCTCAAATGTGTCGGTATATACTTTCGAAACCCAGTATTTATTCCTGAACTAAGAGTAAAACTTAAACTTTTTCAATGTGTGTACACAATATTTAGTTCTGTTGAAAGATATATAAGTTAAAAACCCCTAATAGAGTCAATTCGAACTTAAAATATCGTCAGTTATAGAGTTAAATGGGTCTCAAAGGGTAAGCCCACTGGAAACTTAGGACTTAGGACCAAAAATGTTTTTTTAAATATAATTATTTTTCTTCAGTTCATTTGTGTCCTTGCGTTTAATACAAGTTCAGACTTAATACTTAAATCTTGTATTAATAATTTTGCTAGGGGAAGTTGGGGAGAGCTTCTAAGTAGATTATTAAAGCTTAAGATGGATATTTACTATCTTCATCCCCGCACAGCAAATGGATACTGGCACTCCATGTTTTGCCACTACTTTAATGCTTTGCAATTTTCATATTTTTTAATAATTCGGATATTAATTGTTTAGAGTAATATAAACTAAATCTATTGTTAATACCTCTACAGATTTCAATTCAGTTTTCATCAACAAATTATAGCCTGAGGCTCGTCACCTTGATAAGAAAGCTAAATAGATAAAATGTTAAGATAGTTAAATGTTAGGCAAGGTGCGCAAACAAGTCAAAGTGAATGCGGGACAAACTTTCTTTTACAATAATAGATTATTTTTCACCAAAATTTAGTTAATGACTCATTGAAGTCTAAGGGGCATGTCAACTCAATATTAAAAGCAGCTAGCGCTCTAATTAAAATTTTCTATTGAAATAAATTTTGAATAAAAAAGTTTAGACTTTACATATATTTAGATTAGTTTATTTATTTTTTTTTTTTTTTGTGCCCATCTCACTTTTATCTTCCCTTTTTGGTATTTAGGAGTTGAACAAGTTGAAACAGCATCGCCCATCGCTATATATTCAGTTTTACATACCATAAAAAAAGTGATTATTGCTTTAAAAGAATGTTTTAATGATTTTCCATAATACATTAGTAACCACAGAATAATGAAAAAAAAGAACAAATATACTTCGACCTGGTCTTTTGTTTTCGATTCATAATAAGGACCTAAATAATAAAAAACCTTGTTTTCACAAAAATGTTTTATTCATTAATTCAATTATATAAATTATTCGTACTATAAATATATTTGTAACATTACTGAATGTTTAACAAATTTAAATTATTAACAAATTAATATAAAAAAAATACATATGGAATTGATTAATATGTTTGCGTTGTGTCTTTATCAGAGCTTGAACTTTGAAGGAAACTTTTGTCATTCGAACATAGTTGGCAAACAAATTTTCCCCACATGCGTCGTGTGACAGGATCTAAGATAATAAAGTATATAAAGATAACGAACCCTTGCAGTGTTGCTGTTAGACTGAAAAGGTATGAAAATACGATTCCAGCTTTAATAGAGGATAGAATCCCGAAGCACCATGTGAAGCCCAATAGGAAGAATAGCAGTACCGATAGACGTATCTGATATATTAAAACGGGTGTGTCATTGCGCCTGATTGGCAAGCTCGAGCTCGCCAAAATGTTATATATGATAAGGCAAAAGATTATAAAGTTAGCAATTATAATTATTGAAATCGGCATGATTATTCCCAAATAAAGAGCATAGCCCGAGGGGTAGCAGATGGGACCCTTACTAAACGAATCATGGTCTAGAACAGCCGCAAGCACAACGGGTATGAGTGGTATGCCCCAACAGAAGATCGTTGCTTTCATAAAAAATCGTTGTGGTCGTGCTCCGCCGAATACTTGAACATATCGCTTAAACTGCAAATAGGCGATTAATATCATCCAGAAGAACTGGACCAGCACAGAGTAATGGAGCAGAGCTCCAATGGCAACGCAACTGGGTATGATCTGGTTGATAATCAAGTGCAGGGAGTATTCTTCAGTGTTGATAAAACAAAGAATTATCATTTGCAAAGCGATTGCAGCCGACAGTTGTAGTAGGACCTTAGACGATGGCTTCTGGCGCCACGAACTAAATATTGCTGCCGTTATGAATATGCCTGATATGCCCAGCAGCGATAAGGTACAGCCCGTAACCGTTATAATGTCTAAGGCCTGGCCATGATTTGGTCGAACATGGGCCTCATCAGATTCCTCCACTGTAAAATTGAAGCCCACTAGATAAGCAAATGGCGTCAGATGGCTAACCTGACAGAGCACAATATCGTTGTTAATATCTGAGCGATTCGATTCCTGCCTAATGCCATCAGAGGCCCAACTTTCAAAGTTCCAGTAGCTGCACATATCTGTAGTTGTATTGTGTTTTGATGAACCAGTTTGCCAGTTATGAAAAGCGATTGGCAAATCTTCAGGTAGTTGCGTACTGTGCCCGGGCAAGGATATTGAAACGACGCGCCCCAATGCAGACATTGCAGTCTGGTTAGGTTGGGATTGGAAGAGTTTGTCATTCGAGTAGACTTTGATGACCACAATAGTATTTGTGATTTCCGTAATATTATTTGCATTTAAAATTGTGTCCAATTGTGATAGGAGATTCTCTGGTACATAGGTAGCGAATTGCAGGTCAGGTTCATTGATGAAGTCCTCTATTTCATGATTAGACTGCAGAAAGCGATAATGTTCATTTCGAAAAGCACCTTTTAATGAATAAGTTAGCTCAGTATCGTTATTGTTTTTAAACATCGCAATTCCGGAAATATTCGCAATTAACGGATTAAGTATGAAATATAATAGGTTGGGTGATATTTTCACAGATACGCCAATATCGTCATAGTCCAATACTTCAAAGTCGGAATTCGACTCGAATTCATTGAAATTAGCAATTCCATTGAGATCCGGCAATATGGACTGTGCTGATAAGGCGTTCTCGAATGCCTCCAGCAGTTTGTTAGTTGAGTTCAATTTCGCGGACATCTTCAACGTCTTTTCTTTTACATCTATTATATAGTTGTAAATATGTATAAGGTCCTGTGTAGTTTCCTTGAAAGCTGTGTAGGCTCTAATTTGCTCCTCAATTGTGGTATTTGTCGTCAAGCTCAGAATATAATTATCCAGATTACGCACAGAGACCTGAACAATATTGGCAGCAAAATGTATGTCCACGGGTATAAACTTTTTGGCATTATCTTTTAAAATCTTTTTGACTTCCCTCACCATTTTCTCTGGAGATGTCTTTAACTTTTTAGAGCTTGACAAGCTGTACAGAGCTTTGGTGACTTTCATGTCCGATTCGTGCTCTTCGCATATGGGATTTTCATTCAGCGTCTCCCAATAGGCACCCTCTATGAAATTGCCTTTGCATTTCCGGGTATACGGCATTCCATTGCTTTGCAGACACAATTTCGATAGGGTTCCCACCTGCCCGATTTCTGCTTGCTTCCACTGATAGGTTTCGTCGTTATCCAAACGGAAAGTATCTGGGAAACAATATTCTGTGCTTCGTACTACAGTATTCTTACAATGGGTGTAAAATGAAATTGCCTGCTTTAACAGCTTCCACACTGTCATGCGAACCGAGGTATCGTGCCTGACTTGATTGTCATTCTCTGAGCTATTGTTCTCTTCGCTACTTTCTTCTTCGCTATTATCCACTGCCGAGTTCTTTAGCGAGGCGGTCAGGTGGATCCAACAATCCATATTTTGATCAGTAATCTCTTCGATACGCATAATGCGTGCATTATGTATAACCAGATCTCGGGAAATTTCTTTGCTCTGCTTACGCAGCTCAGCTAATACTTTTTTGGCAAGTATTTTCGAGTTTTTATTAATGTTTGTGCAGAGATTTTCATAAATATTTTTATTGAAAACTGTGCAATTGATATTTAGCCTCACTGCAAATGAATGACCCCGTCTTTCTTTCTCTGCCACAACGCGAGAACTGGTCACAAAACTAAAATCAAAAATCGTGTGTCCTTCACACCAGTATTCTCCTGGTCCCTCTCCAACTAGCTTGACTTTAAAGATCTTCTTGGTCCTATCTTTATTTTCCCAAATAAGATCAATTTTTGTGTTCCGCTGAAGCTCATAGTCAGCGTTGGAAAAACAACTAACGCCATCATCGTCCTCATTGATGCGCCACAGATATTCGCTATTGTAAACCACCAGAATCAATTCTTGCAAAGCTGTGTCGAATTTCAGCATCAGTTGAATAGGGTTCACCGGATTGTCCATATGTCTTTTGTATAGAAACGGAAATTTCAAATTATTTTCAAGACGGACAACTCGCACTACTTCGTCTTTGTTCATGGTGATTGCATACTCGTCGTTAGATCGATCAGCAAAATAGTCGACTTGAAAGAATTCCTTTGTCTGCTCCTTGGGCATGTGCTTTAAGACCAATCTCAAAGTATTACGTTTACGGAAATATTCATTTATGTGTATCTCATTTTGTGGATTACTTATTAAATTTTGCCACTCTACTCCATAGCATTCACTTGGACGATAGCTGAGAGCGCCTTGTCCTTTGGGACAGCCTGAGCTCGTTGTGAGGTGACCTTCAAACACACAAATCGCGTGTAATAATTCATCGCATCCAGTAATTTTCTGGACAAAGTCGGTCTTCTGTACTTTTCGGTTTTTGTTTTGTTGCTGATTTTGAGAGTACTGTATGGACATGCAGTTCTTATCGGATCTAAAATCTAAGATGTTAATCTTATCATCGACCACTTCCCCCCACTGCTCACCGGGCAAGCGTATCTTAAATGGCAAATAACTACTCTCCCGCTGTATTGGTAGCCAATACTTGGTCAGGTTGTTCTCGATCAAGAACTTTGTAAAACTTAAAGCTTCATGTTTAGATAATTTGTGTGGGAAAATTAGATCTGCCCCCTGGCAAAATTTATCATCATACTTCTGAGGCTTCGATGAGATTTTTAGACATAGAGCATCACCATCTTCATCCCTGATTTCCATCAAGTCCTCTGGGCAATACTTCTGATGTCTTTCCCCTTCCTTGCATACGACATTCTCTGGCACCCACTGTCCAGTAGCTGTGTTGCATTCGCGCACCAAGACTTCGCCACTTTCCTTCCAACAAAGAAAGTCTTCGGAGGTTGTGTAACGCGTGCCTCGAAATTTCCAATATGCTGTGCCATCGCTCGTCTCCGTAATGCTGTCTTCGCATTTCTGAACCTACACATGGTCAAAGAATAAACATTAAAGCTATAGAATATGATCACTGACTCATCTACTATGACCTTTTTGGCTAAAGTACAGGAAATATGAAGACACACAAATAGAAGTAATACGAATCGCTTAGGCATTTTAAGAAGCCAAAAAGCATCAATAGATGCGCACAGCACTTTACGATTTATCTTTCACATCTAAAAACAAAAACGCAGTCCGAGTTATCTTTTCATTCTTTATCTCAGTTCAGTTAAATTTTCTTTATCTCTCTTATCAAATGTGTTTATTATACCCTTTACATTTGAAAAAACAAATCGGGTATTTAGTCTCGTAGTTAAGCAACAAAAATTGTATATAAAAGATTAATCTTTTATACTAAAAAATATTTTATTTAATTTATGACCGGAAAATAATTAAATTTTAACAAATTTAAATATAAAGTTTAAAAATTGTTTTTCTAAATTTTCTGAGCACATAACAAATTTATCTGTTTGCCGCATTTTTCAACCGCAACCGCATAAATGAAAAATAAATAAAAATGTGACTAGAAATGGCCGAACAAGATATTTGAAGGCGTGGGGAGAATACTATCAGTGTTGTTTTTTCAAGTGTTCTTTTAAAATTATATTTGTACAGCGATTACAATTGATTTGTGAATTTCACGGAAATCAGCAGAGAGATGCGAAAATGAGTCAAACTATTTGAAACATTTTCTCATATGGGACTTAGTTTGATACTCCATTAGCGTTTGAGTAATGATATGAAAGCTATATACAGCTGCGGTCATAAGAATTGTATTGTGACTGAACACTAAATGTTGAATAAAAATACTTGGGGAAAAATTCAATGTTCTTAAAAGCATTTGAAAGAAATATTAAGATTAACATATATTGTTCTTCACTTATATGTTAAAAGTTTTTTTGTCTAAAATTGAGTGTTCATTGAACTACTATGTTTATGATAAAACAAGATTTTATATTTTCGTATCGCATCATATTATATTTAACCAGCTTTTTAAATTGATCTGAATTTGAATGCCCGTAGATATAATATATTTAAATACATTTTTCTGGGTTTGAGCCGTGGCTAAGCACATAGACTCACAAAGCATTCTGCCAATAAAAAGGTTAGATATCGTAAATGAAAAACAGTAAGAATAAATAAATTATCAAATGCATTCAAATATATGTATATATCATGTATAGCTTACATATATCAGACTACGACAGCACACTTTCAAAATGGAATCTGTAAAAATTAGAAAATGTAGAGCTTAAAATGTGGGAGTTATGCTGAAGTAACTGAATTGATATTATTTATTATGTATTTATAGTACCTAGGAATAATTAAAAATCATAATATCTATAACTGGCTGTTAGGACCTTAGAAAAGGCACTGAAATTATTTCCGATCATTTCGAAATAGCTGCTATAAGATCTGTAAACTTCGAAAAACTAACGAAATACATGTTCTTCAATTTAAAAACTTTAAAATAATGCACATAAAACTTATGTTTTACCTCCAAGGGAAAGTAACTTTTCAAATGAATTTAGCTTATACCTAATTTCCATTTCCTCTTTTTTTATATTTCAGAATAATGGGAATCCTTAAATTTCAAGGATACAGTGTGCTGTTATACTTTTTTTTACTATTTTCTATTTATGAAGCAAGTCATGTAAGTTGCAAAAATTTCAAAAATATGGTATTTATATTTTAGCTATTACAAAGGCATTTATTCTCATCGTCAAGTTTTAGCCAGATCAATCGTCGGATGATGTGAAAGCTAAAAAAACTATATTTATTTCAAATGGATTTCCTAAATAAGCATATATTGTTTTTCTGCAAATGAAACAGACAAAAGAAATGACACCTAACCCCTTGAAGTATTTAATTTTTCAATCAGGGCAACAAACTGACTTGAACTAGTCATGTTTATTAGTATGAGAGTTTATCGGAGCAACTGCATACACTTAAAATATAAGTAGAGTTTATCTTTTTTTGATCTGGTTTTTTAGACTGTCTTAATAATAAAAGCTGATTTAAGGCTGTTACACACTGTAACACATTTTCTTTTGTGAGCCCTAAAGGTTGTAATTCATAGATATAGCGAATAATTTGGCTAAGGTCTCAATTGGCACACACTCATCCTTTATTTTGTTTAACAAATTATATATAGCTTATTAGTTTGTCAAAAATTTTATTATGGATAGATAGATAAAAAAAATAAAGTTGTGTCTTTCGCGCATTTAAATGTTTGAATCTCAGTTGATATTTCCATTGAACTCATAAAAAAAATACCCTCTATAGGTTACCGTTAAGCGCAGCATTGATCCATCAGCTTCCTATCCTCTAATTACTGATGATCGACTGCCGAAAGATGTTATTCCACAGAGCTATGATATTCATTTAGAACCAAAAGTTGAAGAAAATACATTCTCCGGTCATATAAAAATGAATTTGACGTGGAAATCGGACTCAAAGAAAATTTCGATTCACGCTCACTTTAATTTGGATATCAATGACAAGAAAATTGTTTTACGAAAAGTAAATACCAATAATAGGTATGCATAACTTGAGTGTCGAATGTGAAATTAAATCATCATCAATTTATTTTCTTTAGTGATTCTCAGCTATCTGAAAATATATCAGTTGTGCGTGGGAGTCGATTTCCGAAGAAGACAATTTATATAATTTACCTGAAGGAAGTAATTAAACAAGGCTCTGAATGCATTTTGGAAGTTCCCTTTGAAGGAAGCATTTGGGACAGCGGCGAAGGACTTTTTAAAGGATCCTATTCAAATTGGACTTATTTAGTCACTTACCTAAGACCGAATAACGCTCGACGGGTGTTTCCCTGCTTTGATGAGCCCGGATTCAAAGTATACTTATTAAAAACTAAAAAACATATAGCAAAAAATAGTACAATTTTTTTATAGGTGCCCTTTACTGTCTCTATTACAAGGCCAAGTCATTTAGTTACGATATTCAACACTCCCCTCAATCGAACCATTGATCAGTAAGTATATACTTAAGTGTAATATGTGAGGTATGGTTATAGAAACCATCATCATAGAAATAAGGTGAGGTAATATACAAAAATAAAAATGATATAAAATATATACAAATCTATATTTGAAATTTTGAGACCCTCGCTGGTTTCCGATATGGTTTTTAATCGATAACAAAAGAACGGGAATAGTTATCGATTTTTGGAAACAAACTCCGTCTGCGCTTGGGACAGACGGACGGAAGGACATTATACTCTGATTTCATTTTGATTTTCATTTTCAATAGGGTCTGGGTATAAAAAAGCGTTTGAAGTAGGATATTTCAATTTAAATAAGCAGTTATGCAAACTACAAATCAAAAAACAAAAAAATCAAAAGCACAAAAAAAAAATTAGTTTTTGTAATTAGAACAATTTGCCTGAATTTTTTAATGCATTTTTTTTTTTTTTTTTTTTTAAATATTTTTTTCCAATCTTAAATATTTTTATTATTCAACTAATTTTATAATTTCATATTGCTAAAATATTGAAGATTTAAATATTTTTGCCTTAAAACCAATAAAATTTTTTATATTTGTTTAAAAGCTGTCAATTTTGCCTTTTTGTTAACATTTCATGTTAATCTTAGTCTTTAGTCAAAAATTAGTTTACCCAAAAGCAGGAGAGCTACAAGATCATGTTTTTACTACAATAAATGGCCCACATTTTTAATTTATCTTATAATTATTATAAAATATTATATATAGTTAAATTTAGTTTTTAATATTATTATTACTTTATAGCTTTATATCGTATTTGCTTTTTTATTGATCTCAATTTAAATGCAAACCTGATTTACATATGAATAATTGTATAAATAAAGTTTGCATTTTGTCGACTTTATCATCCTGAACATCTATGAATATTTATAATTTATATAGTGCTATATTTTTCATTGCAGTTCAATCCTAAAAGATCATGTAATCGACTTTTTCGAAACAACACCACCGATGTCTTCATTCACATTTGGCTTTGTGACAGCAAATCTTGTTAAATTGCAAAGTGAGGTTAAACTTGAAACGGATTCTAGGACTCAAACAGATCCATTATTAAGTCTTTGGGGATTTGAAGATAATGCAAATCAATTTAAGGTAAAATATATAATAATAATAATTATATTTAACTGATGTATTTATTATTGTTATCTACATATTTTCTCATAGATTTGAAATATCATAATCCTTATAGGCTTAAAATCAGGGACCGTAACGATTATAATTTTTATATACAAAATTAAGAGATAAGAATTATTTTTTTATTTGTTTAAAAAAAAAAAAATATTTTTAATTATTAAAATTAATTTATATGATAAACATAAATAATAATTATTACACATTAAATTTTATATCAAAATCAAATCATGACTTTATTTTTAAATTTTTATTGTAAAATTTAAAAATAAGAGTTATAATTTGATTTTTATTATAAAAATTTAAAACAAAAATTGAACTGAAATATCTTTTGAAACAAAGGAGGTAGATACATGATATATGATAGATATACTTATATGCATGACCTACGCATTACTACCCTTCATTTGATATATAATATGTATGTAAATATGTTCATGTGTATGTATATGTGTTATATAGGGTATTTGGATTTCAGGACAAACAGGACGAGAAATTCACAAAATTTAGTCGGTAATAAAAAAATAATAGTGACTACTGAAAAAGTGCCTACTCAACATTACTTTAACTTCATATATAATATATGTTTTAAACATAATCTTCGGTCAAATACCTAGCACTACTACTATATTTATTGCCGAAACTGTATATATGTATATAGTGAAAAGTTAGATATTCTAGCTTCATAAACTAACATTTTTTACTCAATGGAAATTAAATATTGAAAATTTAGAAGACAGAAGAAGACATACTAAGTTCAGTTATAATTGTTTTTAGGAATAAAAAATTCCATATCGATAATTGTAGTAATATGTTATAGATATCGAGCAGAGCGCAAAACTCTGTGGGTCAAATATTCCTAATATATCATTTAACGCTTATTTTTTTATTTTTAGGAAATCCATCAAAAAGTTTTAATTGTTCACAATTCAATTCAAAGGTACTTTAATATATCTTTGCCTTTATCTAAAATCGATGTGGTTGTCATACCTGAACTACAAGTTGTGCGCCCGGTAGATAATTGGGGTTTACTGCTGTTTAAGTAAGAATAACTTTCTAAACTTAAGAAACATTTTAATACTGTATAATATTTTTGAATAGAGAAAGCGATCTTATGCAAAATCGTTATTATGACATAGCACAAGAGCTGATATATCAATGGATTGGTTCGTGGGTGACTCCAGAATGGTGGACAGATGCCCATCTTAACAAGGCCCTGGCAAGCTTCTTAGCGGCAGAAATTGTCTTAAAGGTGAGATATCACATTTAATAAATACAAAAAAAAGTGCAATAAATAAAATATATATATAGATAGATGGTGGGATCGAATTCAATGGCAAATACCCTATGACGACGCTGTATTCAATATATTACGAGTTTAGTAAAAGATATCCCCATTCCCGTATTACAGCAATGAAGCAAGAGACAATATCATACAAATTAGAGCTTGTTATACGCATGCTAAACTTTACTTTGGGCAAAGATACGTTCCAAAAAGGTCTCAGAACATTTATTGAAGATCATCAATTTAAAACATTTGTTGGAAATGATCTTTGGAGTGCGTTAACCAAGCAGGCGGTAAATGATGGAATGCTAAGCAGCAAATATCATGTGGACGACATTGTCGACTCGTGGTTTGCGATTCATCGCTTACCTGTAGTAACTGTCCTTAGAGATTATGAAAAACAAACGGCAACAATACAGCAAAAGCTATATCTCAGAGAGAGACCGCACGATGTGCCTGAACAGGAGAAAATGCTTTGGTGGATTCCAATTGTTCTGAATCGCCAAGATTCACTCAATTTCTCAAATTGCACTCCCTACGTATGGATGGAAAGGTCTCGGCAAATGACAATTGATAATATGCCGTCCAATGATCAATTTATTATTGTCAATCAAGAAGAAATAGGTCCTTTTCCAGTCAATTACGATGAGCAAAACTGGCAAATGCTCTCAATCTTTTTACAAACAAAAACCGGCCGAACTCTGGTTCCAACATACACGAGGTGAGCTTTATAAATTAGTATCTTCAAACTGCATGAATTTTAAATTATATCCTGCTGATAGTTTTTTATCTTCGGGCTATTACAAAATGAATATATGATATTTAAAAGCAATTCCAATATCCTTAAAGCGGAACTTAAATTTATATACAATATTAAGTAGATACAAAATATAAATATTCCACTCTAAGAAAACTTCTATCTCGTCCCAAAATATAAAATCCAATACAATCATTATACCCTGAACGATGACGAAATGAGTTGATCTAGCCATGCCCGTCTGTCCGTCCGTCCGTCCGTATAAGCGCAGAGATCTTATAAACCCCAAAGTTTGAGACCTGATAGTTCAAATGTATACTCGTATATGCCATACGCTTTTTTTCGATAGCTCACCCCATTCCCCTATTATCGATAATAATAGATATTTTGACTTGGATTTCAAAGCGTAATTTGAATACTGTTAAATCTAGAGACTTCCGATTTACTGAATAGGTCTATGTAATGAATATAAATATTTTGCATTGCTCCCCAAATTTGGAGAAATAAAAAGTATCTCAAATACTAAAGACTTGTGCTACACAAATTTGAATGCAATTATCTCGTTCTGAAAGTTTGATATTGATGGTCTCTGAGAATTTATTCAGCACAAAGTTCTCAAAATATAGCCCAAGCGTAGTCTCTGCGCCATAAGCAGAGCGCGTGCTTATGCGTACGTGTGGATGCATGCGTATGTATGTGTACTTGTGTTGTTTTTTATGTGTGCGTAAAAGTAGCGCAGAATATAATAGTTTTGTTTATTTTAAGAAACCTTTCAAATTACTTTGAGTCCAATTAAACAGGTTTGAAACTCAGTACTAGTTAAAATTGTTCCATATGTATTTGGAAGCTTGACTTCTTAATACATTTTTTACGCTTTCAGGTCAAAACTTTTACACGATGCTTGGAACCTCGCTTATGCTGGTGATTTGAGCTTTGCAACGGCCCTCAACATGACATTATTTATGAAATTTGAACGAAATCATATTGTATGGAATCCGGTGTTCACGTTTATTGATCAAATTGGTCGGCATATTGATATGCCAGAAGTCCATAAAAGATTTGAGGCAATTAATAACTTGTGTAGCATAAAACGCGAATAGCTTTAATAAGAGCATAGTCTATTATTTTCAGGAATACGTCTTAATACTGCTTACACCTTTATATGAAGATTTGGGTGCTGAAATTCAAGGCGAAGATAACTGGAAAACAGATTTGCGTTCATTAACCAAGAGATTTTTGTGTGGCGCCGGCTACCGGCCCTGTATTGAGGAAGCCAAGAATGCGTACAGTGTGTGGCAACACCTACCCGATCCAAACTTGGAGAATCCGTCAGTATCCATATCCATATCCACATATATATTCAACATCTGTTTACTCTTTACTCTTTTTGTATCCCAGGGTGCCAAATCATTATATTTGTCCCATTTTCAAATGGGGCTCTATGGAGGAGTTTCAGTTCGGCATAGAGAGAGTGCTTCAATTTCCAAAATTACGTAAACAGAACGAGAGAACTTATTTATTGAAGACCCTAGCCGGTTGTCCGACCCAACCTGAAAAGATTATTCGACTGCTAGAGCAATCGACTCTAGAAGATAACTCCAATTTTACCGAAAACGATCAATTCCTAATATTTTCCTCACTTACTGCCACCTCCAGTGGCCATTACACATTATTAAAGTTCTTATCTGACAACTGGACGGCGATTCGGGAGAAGTAAGTACATGCAAATAAATATAGAATTTTTTTTTTTTTGACCGATGACCAAACACATAAACGAAGAATGCATAGAAAAAAAAATAATTAAATTCATTTGAAGAATTGAATAAGAACTTATGTAAGGAATAAGAACTTATATAAGGATAGAAGCATATAATTTACTAGAGCAAAAATGTTTGACAAAATTATAAATATGCATGAGTGCTATATTTTTGACAGTTTAAGTTAACACACCATCTTTGAAAAAAAAGAAAAAATGTTTACGTATTTTATCAAACTTTGATGCCTATATTAAAAAAGACAGAAATATACAATTTAGTTTTTTAGTTTACTTGGAAGAAAGAAATTATTTATAATTATATTTTTATAATTTTTAATTATAATTATATTCAGCACTTTAAAGCATATTCATATATATTTAATTAAATATTTTATTTTCAGACTGATAAATAATACGAACTTGTGGGACCATTTGATAGGCTCAGCCACTGGTTTCTTTTTAACTCAAAAAGGATATAACATGGTGCAGCAGCTTTATGAAGATCATGCTGGAGAGTTCGGAAGCGCACAACATATAATAGAAAAGTCACTTCGGAACATAAAAGAAGAAGTTCTGTGGAGTGAAGAAAATCTGCCGGTCATCGAAACTTGGCTAAACAACTTTCTTTCTAAAAACTCAAGTATGTCTTCTTAAGATATCACAAAGGGTACTTTTTTTTTCACACGTGTGTGTATGATAATAATAAAAAATAAAACATTTGTTGCATATCGATTTGCATATTTTAGTAAAGATTGTATTTATTTTTTGTCAAAATCATAGGTTTGTTATGTAGAGTATGATCCTTCTACTTGATTCTTCTTTAAATATTCGTCATCCCTTAGTACTCATCACCTTCGTCTACCTCAGTAGTAGAGTCGATTCCGACCTCTTCATAGTCCTTCTCGAGTGCGGCCAAGTCCTCTCGAGCCTCGGAGAATTCACCTTCTTCCATGCCCTCGCCAACGTACCAGTGAACAAAAGCACGCTTGGCATACATCAAATCGAACTTATGATCCAAGCGAGCCCAGGCCTCAGCAATGGCCGTGGTGTTGGACAACATGCAGACCGCACGTTGAACCTTGGCCAAGTCACCGCCCGGCACCACAGTGGGTGGCTGATAATTGATGCCCACTTTGAAGCCAGTTGGGCACCAGTCGACAAATTGAATTGACCGCTTGGTCTTGATTGTGGCGATGGCCGCATTCACATCTTTGGGCACCACATCTCCGCGATAGAGCATGCAGCAGGCCATATACTTTCCATGCCTTGGGTCACACTTGACCATCTGGTTGGCGGGCTCGAAGCAAGCGTTTGTTATTTCAGCCACAGTTAATTGCTCGTGATAAGCTTTTTCAACGGAAATGACGGGAGCATATGTAGCCAAAGGAAAGTGAATGCGTGGGTAGGGAACTAAATTGGTTTGGAACTCTGTTAGGTCAACATTGAGCGCTCCGTCGAAGCGCAACGATGCTGTTATTGAGGAAACTATTTGGCCAATTAAGCGATTTAGGTTCATATAGGTGGGTCGCTCGATGTCTAAGTTCCGACGACAAATGTCATATATGGCCTCATTGTCAACCATAAATGCGCAGTCTGAGTGCTCGAGGGTGGTGTGGGTGGTCAAAATCGAATTGTATGGCTCAACGACAGCAGTCGAAACCTTGAGACGATAAAAAATAATGTCTTAAAACTACATACATATATATGCACATATATATGCTCCAAATTTTGGGTGTGTTCAACAACAATTTTCTGATTATCTCATCAATTGCATACACGTCACTTACTTGTGGCGCTGGATAAATGGAAAACTCTAGTTTTGATTTCTTTCCATAATCAACTGATAGACGCTCCATAAGCAACGATGTGAATCCGGAGCCAGTTCCTCCGCCGAAGGAGTGGAAAACCAAAAATCCTTGAAGACCCGTGCATTGATCGGCCAGCTTGCGGATGCGATCCAGCACAATGTCCACAATCTCTTTTCCGATCGTGTAGTGACCACGAGCATAGTTGTTAGCCGCATCCTCCTTGCCAGTGATCAACTGCTCGGGGTGGAACAGCTGGCGATATGTGCCCGTACGCACCTCGTCAACCACAGTTGGCTCTAAGTCAACGAACACTGCGCGTGGCACATGCTTTCCGGCACTAGTTTCGCTAAAGAAAGTATTGAAGGAATCATCGCCGCCC
The DNA here is from genome assembly GCA_035045345.1 of Drosophila hamatofila. NCBI lineage: Eukaryota > Metazoa > Arthropoda > Insecta > Diptera > Drosophilidae > Drosophila > Drosophila hamatofila. Next base: position 722,007 of record JAWNPA010000047.1, read on the forward strand.
CCAACTGTTTTATCAGACGGCATATGACCATCAGGCTGAATTCCATGCTCCAGGCAGTATAACTCCCAGCAAGCGTTGCCAATCTGAACGCCAGCTTGTCCAATATGAACTGAAATGCACTCCCTCTGCAAAAAAATAAAAATAATTTAATATAAAATTACAATACAAATAAATGTGCAGTTCAGCAGACAGTAAAACGATTTTATCAATACGCAGGTGTGCGCACATTTTTGTGTGTATTCATATATTGTATATATATTGTAGAACTAAATATGAATAATTTATATACTTATAAATAGGGAGTTGCATTTGAAATATTCTATATACGAAAGACATCAGGATCCATAATTAAAATGTTGGATTCTTAAATTATTTAATTAATTGTTAAATTGATAAATTCATATTTCTTTATATATTCTTCATATTTCTTTATAAAAAAAAAAAAGAAAAGAAAACTAATATGCTGATATATTCAGATCATATCATAAAAATATATGAAATGTAGTCTGCAATTAAAAGTATTATTCCTATTTTATAGCATTCATGTTAAAATGTGACTTATAGCGAAATCTTAAGATAATATTAATAATAACTATTTAATTTGTATTTCTTTAATAATATAGAAATAAAAATATTTATAAACTCTAATATTTATGCGGCTTAAGGACAATTATCAATTTAATTAATATTTATTTAAGAATATTTATTACTTTAGGGAAATCTTGAATATTAGGAATAATAAATGTTGAATGATATGTCTTTAATGTTTGATATCTATTTAGTAACTATTGTTACACATTTTCAAAGTATTTTCACATTACAATATTATAATTTTGAATTATTACTATTGAATTTGTTATTTAAAAAAAAAAGATTGCTTTTATGTATGAATTAAATCGTGAATTAACATAAAATTATATTTATATTATATTAATTTAGATTGACTTACCATATTTAAAGCAATAATAGGATCAAAGGAACGAGATTTAAGTGCCTTTTAAAACAAAGAATAACAAGCAAATATGGAATTATATGGTAATCCGGTAGTTATCCAAACTTTTGTCCGTAATGAAACACTGCTGGAAATCAACTAGTTGAGACATCTGCTCTGCACGTCTTTTTATAGTCCAACGAATTTCTTATATGGGCATTTTTCAAAGCACGATCTGCGAGGGCAGCTCTGCCACTTGTCGAATGCTCAGTTGTTGGGCATTGAAGTTCAGTGATGCGTTTAATTTTATGTCTAATGGATATGTACTCTCGTTTGTGCAGATTACTTTTATGTGTTTATAAATCAATTGAGTGTAAAATAAATTCTTACTTTATAATAAATAAGGAATTACTTTGAATAAAAAGTTTAATAGCTTCAAGCTTAAATGCACAAATACTTTTACAAACCTCTAAGACTAAGCCATAAGTAAAACGCAGTATAATTGGAATAAGCCCAATAGGGTGTGGGAATTGGGTAAAACTGCGTATTTAACAGTTTAAGAGCGAGAAAGATAAAAATTAGGCGTGTGAGTTACTGTTAAGATTATTTACAGATCGACAGATCTATTTCCACGCCAGCCAAGTACTTGGCGAATCGGATCTGACTATAAATATGCAGATATGTGGATGCGTGTACTAATTCATGTATATTATAAGTTCAGATAGTCACGTGACTTAACCGTTGTAGACATACTTAGTATTTTACAGCGACTTACCTCATTAAGGTCATGCTATTGCTAATTTTTTATTTTTTATTTTTTTGTCATCATTACTACTAATACTAATATAACTTATCAGACTTGAACAGAACATCAGCGGCATTTATAATATAACCCGTCAACAACTGACAGAATATCTTGTCAAAGTGGAACATTAAACAAAACTCAAACAAAACAAGCAGAATAAAAGATTTCTTCGCTCATGTACAAGGGATAGAAATAATCCTTTTCAAGGCATTAAGTATTTATGGGAAAACTAGCTATCGAAATAGAAATATCATGTATAAAGAAGCTCTGAGGACTTCAAAATAAAAGTATAATATATATAAATAAAGTCTCAAATTGATTGTGATTACAAATTGTAGCACGTATTTTATATACTTACGGCACCTTCGGGAAAGAATAATATGTTAAATATAATTATAATAAGGCTGTTCATTTTCGTACAATAAGTCGATCGCCAATTGATGATAATACTGTTGTTCGAATATTCATTTTTATTATTAATTATAATTGTTTCACGATATTATTTCTAAATGCGTATGTCTAGTTGATATTGACATTAGGATCCAGTCTGCCAAAATAAATAAATAATACCATCATATCATTTGGGAATCACAAGACTAGACATTCGTCGATAATTGAGATTACGAATATGATTTATTCTTTAGCTTTTTTAAGAATTCCTTTGCTTGTTTATCACCTTGCCTATACTCCAGAGCTCGTAGTGAAAGTGAATCTTAAAAAAGTATATAAAGAGATATAGTTCAAAAAATTATTTTTAACCGATTTCAATTAACATCTTACCTGTATACTCTGGTCTACATAGGCTCATAAGAATCTGCTCGCCTTCGGCTGCGATAAGATCTGCAAACGTAATATAGCATTCTGCTATATATTGACTTGTCATTCCAAACATATCCTTATCCTTAATACAAAATAAAATCAAGCTGTCTTCCATCTGGCGTTGTTCTGGACTCAAATTACTAGATTATATAAATTGATGCATTAAAATCTTTTTACTTTCCCAAAGGCAAACTTTTACTTACATTTTAAACTGTTCATCATAAAGCGGAAAACAATTTTTGTTATGAACGGCAGTTTTAACTGGTGTAAATCCATTAAATCTTACATTGGGAATCAAGAAGACTTTGACGAATGAATCACATAAACCATTTTTATCCATAGATATCAAATTGCGAGCATTTAATATATTTAGCTGAAATTAAAGCAAATTGTTATACATGACTGAAGACTTCTATATAGAATAATATATCTGTATCTGTATCTGTATCTGAGTATCTGTATCTGAGTATCTGTATCTGAGTATCTGTATCTGAGTATCTGTATCTGAGTATCTGTATCTGAGTATCTGTATCTGAGTATCTGTATCTGAGTATCTGTATCTGAGTATCTGTATCTGAGTATCTGTATCTGAGTATCTGTATCTGAGTATCTGTATCTGAGTATCTGTATCTGAGTATCTGTATCTGAGTATCTGTATCTGAGTATCTGTATCTGAGTATCTGTATCTGAGTATCTGTATCTGAGTATCTGTATCTGAGTATCTGTATCTGAGTATCTGTATCTGAGTATCTGTATCTGATTATCTGTATCTGAGTATCTGTATCTGAGTATCTGTATCTGAGTATCTGTATCTGAGTATCTGTATCTGAGTATCTGTATCTGTATCTGAGTATCTGAGTATCTGAGTATCTGAGTATCTGTATCTGTATCTGAGTATCTGTATCTGAGTATCTGTACCTGAGTATCTGTATCTGAGTATCTGTATCTGTATCTGAGTATCTGTATCTGTATCTGAGTATCTGTATCTGTATCGGAGTATCAGTATCTGTATCTGAGTATCAGTATCTGTATCTGAGTATCTGAGTATCTGTATCTGAGTATCTGTATCTGAGTATCTGTATCTGAGTATCTGTATCTGAGTATCTGTATCTGAGTATCTGTATTTGAGTATCTGTATCTGAGTATCTGTATCTGAGTATCTGTATCTGAGTATCTGTATCTGAGTATCTGTATCTGAGTATCTGAGTATCTGAGTATCTGTATCTGAGTATCTGTATCTGAGTATCTGTATCTGAGTATCTGTATCTGAGTATCTGTATCTGAGTATCTGTATCTGAGTATCTGTATCTGAGTATCTGTATCTGAGTATCTGTATCTGAGTATCTGTATCTGAGTATCTGTATCTGAGTATCTGTATCTGTATCTGAGTATCTGAGTATCTGAGTATCAGTATCTGTATCTGAGTATCAGTATCTGTATCTGAGTATCTGAGTATCTGAGTATCTGAGTATCTGAGTATCTGAGTATCTGAGTATCTGAGTATCTGAGTATCTGAGTATCTGAGTATCTGTATCTGAGTATCTGTATCTGAGTATCTGTATCTGAGTAACTGTATCTGAGTATCTGTATCTGAGTATCTGTATCTGAGTATCTGTATCTGAGTATCTGTATCTGAGTATCTGTATCTGAGTATCTGTATCTGAGTATCTGTATCTGTATCTGAGTATCTGTATCTGAGTATCTGTATCTGAGTATCTGTATCTGAGTATCTGTATCTGAGTATCTGTATCTGAGTATCTGTATCTGAGTATCTGTATCTGAGTATCTGTATCTGAGTATCTGTATCTGAGTATCTGTATCTGAGTATCTGTATCTGAGTATCTGTATCTGAGTATCTGTATCTGAGTATCTGTATCTGAGTATCTGTATCTGAGTATCTGTATCTGAGTATCTGTATCTGAGTATCTGTATCTGAGTATCTGTATCTGAGTATCTGTATCTGAGTATCTGTATCTGAGTATCTGTATCTGAGTATCTGTATCTGAGTATCTGTATCTGAGTATCTGTATCTGAGTATCTGTATCTGAGTATCTGTATCTGAGTATCTGTATCTGAGTATCTGTATCTGAGTATCTGTATCTGAGTATCTGTATCTGAGTATCTGTATCTGAGTATCTGTATCTGAGTATCTGTATCTGAGTATCTGTATCTGTATCTGAGTATCTGAGTATCTGTATCTGTATCTGAGTATCTGTATCTGAGTATCTGTATCTGAGTATCTGTATCTGAGTATCTGTATCTGAGTATCTGTATCTGAGTATCTGTATCTGTATCTGAGTATCTGTATCTGTATCTGTATCTGAGTATCTGTATCTGTATCTGAGTATCTGTATCTGTATCTGAGTATCTGTATCTGTATCTGAGTATCAGTATCTGTATCTGAGTATCTGAGTATCTGAGTATCTGAGTATCTGAGTATCTGAGTATCTGTATCTGAGTATCTGTATCTGAGTATCTGTATCTGAGTATCTGTATCTGAGTATCTGTATCTGAGTATCTGTATCTGTATCTGTATCTGTATCTGTATCTGTATCTGTATCTGAGTATCTGTATCTGTATCTGTATCTGTATCTGTATCTGTATCTGTATCTGTATCTGTATCTGTATCTGTATCTGTATCTGTATCTGTATCTGTATCTGTATCTGTATCTGAGTATCTGTATCTGATTATCTGTATCTGAGTATCTGTATCTGAGTATCTGTATCTGAGTATCTGTATCTGAGTATCTGTATCTGAGTATCTGTATCTGAGTATCTGTATCTGAGTATCTGTATCTGAGTATCTGTATCTGAGTATCTGTATCTGAGTATCTGTATCTGAGTATCTGTATCTGAGTATCTGTATCTGAGTATCTGTATCTGAGTATCTGTATCTGAGTATCTGTATCTGAGTATCTGTATCTGAGTATCTGTATCTGAGTATCTGTATCTGAGTATCTGTATCTGAGTATCTGTATCTGAGTATCTGTATCTGAGTATCTGTATCTGAGTATCTGTATCTGAGTATCTGTATCTGAGTATCTGTATCTGAGTATCTGTATCTGAGTATCTGTATCAGAGTATCTGTATCTGAGTATCTGTATCTGAGTATCTGTATCTGAGTATCTGTATCTGAGTATCTGTATCTGAGTATCTGTATCTGAGTATCTGTATCTGAGTATCTGTATCTGAGTATCTGTATCTGAGTATCTGTATCTGAGTATCTGTATCTGAGTATCTGTATCTGAGTATCTGTATCTGAGTATCTGTATCTGAGTATCTGTATCTGAGTATCTGTATCTGAGTATCTGTATTTGAGTATCTGTATCTGAGTATCTGTATCTGAGTATCTGTATCTGAGTATCTGTATCTGAGTATCTGTATCTGAGTATTTGTATCTGAGTATCTGTATCTGAGTATCTGTATCTGAGTATCTGTATCTTTTACTTTTTAGTTTTAACTTTTGAGCTACTGAATTTCCCAAAAATGATATATACATGACAAAAAAATTGTTGATTATGGTTATTTATATAAGATTTATATAAAAGCCTGATCAATCAGATTCGCAAGGCAATCAATCTTTAGTTATATATGTAAGTATGCTCATAGATAATACTCACGATTAATCCAGAATCCGTGAATTGTGCGCTTATTGTAAGTTGTCCAAAAGGTGATGCCTCTTGCTGTTTCTGATACTTAAATCGTTCTAGATAGTATTGATGAATAAGATCGGATGTTTCTAGTGCATGCAGATCTAGAGTGCTTTCGATTTCCGATAGAATTCTAACATCAGAAGTTTTTGCATCACCAATCTTAAAGCAAGATATCATTGTGTGGAGAGTGTCCCTTAAGTTTTGAAAGAATGCTGGTGGACGGCGTTTCTAAAGGATCATACAAAAACATATGATAGGAAAAGAAATTGATTAGACTTAACTCATACTTACATCGAGATTAGATTGTATAAGATCATAAATTATTATTGACAACTCTTCCCAAATACTATCCAAAACTCTTTCGAAGTTGACTTCATTTAGAGTATCATAAAGGGTCGCCAATGATCCTTCCAGGTACATCATCAGTCTTTCCATGGAATTTGAGTCCTTGTGGAGTACTTCAGCTCCTTCTGTTAAGAATCGCCTAATCGATGGCGACATCCTGCGGGCAACATTTTCGATAAGCTCAACAATTTGATTGCGCTGTGTATCAAGGGCATTATCGATAACAGCTTTTATAGTATCGGCACAGCGTTCGGCTTCTAGATTGGTTCTGTAGTCTCCCAAGCGTCGTATCACAGCATCTGTACCCAGTTCCTAAAAGTATATAGATATTTGTATTTATTAATAAAAGTTTTCTTAAATAATGTACTGACAACTAATTCGAAATATATAATAATAATAATTATAAATAAAAGTCAAAGAATGTGGGCTTCTGTAAATCAATAAGTTTAGATGAGATTTACTATGTTAAGTTTTGATATGCAATTGAATCGATTGGGGTATTCGGATAACAGTTTGAACAAATCACTAGTCGACATCAATGGATTCTTCTTCAAAAACAATAAGAGGGTATTTTTTTTTATTGAAGCACTTTTCAATATTAAACTACTTTTACATACCTTTATAAATGATGGTAAACTTTGACGGATGTAGTCCATGTTATTAATAGCCAAGCACCACTCTTCCGATAAATCTAAGATGAAAATAACGAAACCGTTAAACGCGCATATTAAAAATCTCTCATCTTATTAACTTACTAAACATATCTCCATCTTGTTCCCTTTTAGTTATAGCTTCCACCCGACGGGACATACGCTGTGCATAGAAAACGCAGCATCGGCATATATCCTGGTGAATAACGATATTTTAAAAATGTATTTTCTACAATTTACTTTGTATCAATTTAATTACATTAACAATTTTGGCGACAAAAGTATAGCAGCCTTCTATCTCTGGCCAATCCAGTTGTTGCCAGAAAATCTTAATCTGGTAAAAAATCGCTAAGGTGTCTACTGCAGATGAGCTATACTTAACAGTTTCATCGACAGCGTGGAGTTGGTCCAAGTCAATAGCTTTCTGGATGCGATTTAGAGCCTTAATAATAGAAATATCAAGCCAATGAGTTACGCCTCTCTCAAACCACTGGTAAAATTCAGTCATCTCCAGCTGACAGTTGGGACAGAGTGATTGTCCTGCAAAATGAAAAAGAATATTAATGAACTTTGCTTAAATACGATATTTAGAAGACATATTCACCTAGAGTATTATATCGTTTAAGTACCAAATATACTTCAAATAAAGTTGTTCCCATATTAACATTGTCAATATTTGGCAAATATTCAAACTGATCGTCTGGAACATCCAACATTTTAATGTTGGAACATACTTGTTTTACAATAGCTTTGCATATTTCCGTTAGCTTTGAATCGTAGAACACAAATAGTGTAGTGGAATAGTTAACGCGAATTTTGCTGAAAGACAAAAATATTTCATATTTAAATACATGTATAAGTACATTGAAAAGAATTACAAAATAATCAGAATAAAAAGCAACTTTGGGACTTTAAAAAGAGCTTGTCCACGTCTTTAGATTTAAGTATGGACTGTTTCAGTTTTCTAACTTTAACATTAGTTATTGAATACCCAGACCAATTCCAATACAGATACCATAATAACAAATAATAATTATTATAATAAAGGTTTACTTACTGGTAGAATAATTTATCAAAATATTCCATCGCACGCTGTAGGTCTGAGCGAACCATTAGTATGATTTTAATTACATTCTGCAATTTCTCTTCGTCGGAATCATGATCTTTGGTTTGACTGCCGACTTCTTTGATTTGTTCCATCCACTCTTTGGCTCCGCTATTGATAGCGGCAATAATAACGTTATCGATCGTGCTTGGTTGCTCAGAGTCTTCGCTTTCTAGCCAGCCATATACTGTTTTGGGAAATAGATCTATTGTTGCGGGTACCTCAAACGTTTTTAGCTTCGAGAGAATGTCTAATACCTCACTGAGCGTCTTTAGAATTTTATTATCACTGATATTTTTGGAGCGTAAATGTCTTAGGATTGAAAAACAAGATGGTAGCAGCCGCTTAGCACCCTCCCAGAATGTTTTCACATCCTCCGAATCGTTTTGCAAAAAGTTGATTACTGGAACCAGAACATCGAGTATTGAATTGAAGAGTACGAAATTGAGCTTATGAGTTTCATGAACAGTGCTATACGCATGCCACTGGCTAAGCGCACAGTCGAAGGGGGAGAGACCACTTTGAACGGCGTGTTGAGTTCTGATCGCTTCAGCCATCGCTCCAAATTTTCCGCTCCACCAATATTTGGCCACCTGAGACGAATCCAGCTCGTGCACCAATAGCAATTTCAAAAGGTGTTTATGTTCTTGACTTGCGACATTCTTATTCTTTTCGGCACTCAGAGCAATGTTTACTAGAATAGATCCACGACTTTTCGTTTTACTTCCTTTTTCCAGGTTATACCAAACGGTGAGTCCAGAAACTGGAATAGACTTTACAAAGTTCAAAGAAACTTTTAGATATAATTTAAATTTTACAATTATTTTATAAAAATGCTAGCTATCAGCTAATCCTGAGGCCAGATGGATTAGATTAAATTTCGAAAATAGAAAAATCTATGTAGCTTTTCGATATTACAATATATACTTATATTTTTTATACTATATACTAACCTTAAGTGAAATCATTGCACGTCCAATTAATTCGTTATCGTGCTTTCCAGACGAGGCAGTAACGGCGATTTCCTTCATAAGCTTGCTTAGCCCGCGTACGCCTTTAACATCCAACAGCTTATTGACCTTGTCTTTTACAGTTTCCGCTGCATCAAAGTCCCTAATAATTATTATATATTTTTTGATTACTCATGCGTTTTATATTATAATATTAAAATATGAAATTCAATTATTCATGTTAGTACTGTATTTGCCCAAGCCTACGCTAACTGACCCAAATTATTGTTGTTAAACTTTAAAGATATTATATATATTAAAAGTTATATTTATATGTATACCGAATTCACGTATATTCAGTGTATGTAGTCCAACTCTTTGATTTTGTGTATTGGTTTCTTCTTATGCTTATTAATTTTCAGAAATTGTAATTAAATGGAAAGATTTTTAAAACAATAATAATGATAAATAAGTGTGAACTATTTCAAATTCGTTACATTTTACAATTAATATATTACTCGTTGCGAGTCCCCCAAATTGAGAATGTAAATACTTTATGGATTGGTCTGCCCATTATAATCATTTGCCCAAATCTATTAAATACTTTTTAACAAGTAGGTGAGTCAAACTTGATTCGTTTAAGTTTTAAATGTTTACGAAAAGCAATTTTAGATCTATTAAATTTCGAAAATTCTCGAAGAAATACATACATTAACGTAACTATCTGGTTTCAAGTTCTTCAAGACTTGAACAAATACAGCGATTGCTGGCATTTGGCCATTTCAGATCACAAGCATTAGAAATTTGTTTGCATAGCAACAGACAGACAAACAGACGGACATCAAAACATATGACTCGGAACTATTGAGAACTATTAACAAACTAAGTGAATCTTGCGTTTTTTTATTTCATGTGGATATGTCGATTCGAATAGATATTTTCTCCTCAATTTAATAATGTACAACTGATTTATTTATGCGAAATTCAGTAAAAACTAGTAAAACCGTCAGCAAGTATTCACAATTTGTTTAACTAATATTGATTTTTAGTTATATGCTAAAGTAGAATATTAAAATTGATGAATTAAACTATGTAAGCATCAATATATAACTTACCAAACTTCAATGACAAGTACTTCATCACGAGGACCTTCAGTAATGGGTCTAGCAAAGAAATTAAACAAATATTAAATAAACAAAATAATTAATAAATATAATTTATATATAAAACAACAAATTTTTCATACAAGAAGCTAGTTCCACAAATTGATGCAAGTTTTTTCCAAGAATACTTACAATGAAAAATGCTCCTCCCATATTGGATTCAATGTACACGTTTTTACAGATGAGTTATAACGGTGCGAAATGTTTGATTCCAAGTACAATGTGACGAACGGGTCGGATGATCCATTTGAGTCCATTGGCAGTAAGTTTTCTGCCTTAATAACTTCAACATTGAGTCTTAAGTTAGGTGGTTCCTTCTTCCTCGCAATCTCAGAAATTTCCAAATGGGTTGCATTGGGTATTTTGAATACCTCTTTTGCAAACTCAACCAGACTTTCTCTACAGACAGCACTACTCTCACAACCAATATTATTGTAAATTTCGAATAGGATCTCCTCGTATAAGTCGTCAATCTGAAAAAAACAAGCATTATAGACATTATTAAAATCATATTTGTTTAATTATAATTACTTCCAATTATATAAACCATCTATATATATATATATATATATATATATATATATATATATATATACATAAAAAAAAAATATTGTAAAAGCCTCATTCTCAAAAAGAAAAACTAGACTTATTATTGATAAAAATAAATATTTGTAGTTCCATTTTAAGCATAACTCGAAGACAAAATAACCAGACACACTGCACATACTATAAGGTATCGTTAAGTATACAAAGATTATAAATATTCGCTTTTATTCTCCAACATCTCAACCATTCGCAGCAATAATTGAATAAAAAATAAACATTTTTAAATGTACTTAAATTTCTGCAAACATTCGTTGCTGGATGGTCGAAAACTGAATATGGTAAAATAAACACCGAACTTAAGAACAAATATGCCGTATTGTGGAGCTGTGGCAAAAATAAACACAGCTATTCCATATATGTGATTGAGTATGTGTGTGTTTTCCTGTGACTTTGTTTATATACATACATATATATAGAAGAATGTTTACATTTGTTCAGGATGCTGGTCTAAAATCCTGAGTGTATGCCTTATGATCTTCTATAAAGTTTTTCAGCACTCTGTTCAGAGCTTATCATGAGTCCGATACTCCCAACTAGAGTATCATAAGCTTTTGTATTTAGATTCAACTGTATTCCGTACAATTTTCTCTTAAATTTTGATAGTTTTTTTATTATAATATATATTATATTAAATTAAATCATTTAAAGAATTAAATAGTTCTTAGTTAATGTTTCATTTTAATAATAATTTGGTTTTCAAGTGTTGTTGGGTCTATCGCTGAATAGGTTAGATTATTATTGTAAATAGAATGTGTGGAATCTAGGATTGTTAGAAAATCTTAGCTACAAATTCGAAGTCTAAGAACGCACTTCTTCATTGTCTTTTATTTGTTGGGAGAAATCCAAATATCTTTATACTACCCGTTATATCGTTCTTTAATCATCTATTCAATTTAATTTAAATAACATGAAAGCATTTACTTACAGTCATAGAATGACAAACTTCTTTCGCGTGAGACTCTAATAAATGCTTGTGAACACCGCGGAAATACTGATTCGATATACTTCCATTTCTGTTGAGAATCCGTTTGCGTCGCTCTGCCGTTTCGTTAAGGGAGAGAGTTGAACACACTTTTTGAATGTGTCGCGTCTCATGACCCGCAGTTCGATTTAAACTTAAATATTTTGAATTTTTATCGGTTGAGTTTCGTGAGGTCATGTTGGACAGAACTCGTGGCAGCGATAAATAGCTCATTTTTGAAACACAAACGATTTGAAAAACTTTTTATTACTAATTTATAAACATTTTGCACTTTTTTTTTAGAGATATGCAGAATCTTTTTTCTCGTCTATATTGTGGAGCATTTCGCAGCTATAATATATTCAGGTATATATTATATTATTATATGATCATTTTGGGTATCCGTATTTTAACTTAGCACATTCCAAGATGTCCCTGGAGCAGTACCACTCTTAGGTATATGTAAGTTGAAAACCCATTAACAGTGTCAATGCCGCGAATAAAAATTTTTTACATCTAATCACGCTGACCGTGAGCTGCTTTTGGGTGTGTATGAGCAGAATTCGTTTTCGAGATTGTTTTCTAAGTATCTCACAAGATAAAGAGAGAAGCTGAATTATATAGTAGTGCTTTAGCAAATGTTTTATTTTTGGAACTTTGAAAAAAAGCTCAATGTTTATGAACGTATGTGTATTCAAAGTATTGGGGAAAGCTACACACAGCAAGTGAATGAATAAATGCTTTTTGTGTACACACGCACACAATATGTGTACACATAAACATTCTATGTAGTGCAGATAAGTAGATATTAATGCAAACAAATTTATAGACTAATCTCAACCCAATCAGTTCGAATTTGTTTATAGTTCGTTCCTACGGTTAATCTAACAAAGGGTCAAGCACAAATTACAGTTTTGCTTCTTTGTTAGTGCTCATTATTAACAGTTTTCAAATACACCTTCCATGGATATTATCTCAAAAAAAAAAAACTTTATAATTATATATATATATATATATAGATATAGTACCTATATGGTAAATACATACATACTATACAAATATATAGTTTATATAGTTTCAAGGTATGAATGAATTTGTTTTCTCTTCACTCAACATATTTATAATATTGAATCAAATTTTCAGTTGGTAGGAAAAAATGATGTACAGTTTATACCCTGTATAAATACTTGTGATAGCAATTTCCCGAATTCAATATTTTTATGATTTACCACACAATGAATTAATGAACGTGAATTTTAAACGTTTGATATTTGATTAAGAATTTCGGATATTAAATAGAATATAAACATTATTTTGTAATTTAAGTAATAATTGAAATAGAGAATATTATACGTAAGAAAGAAGTTCTCATAGTTCTGAGTTCTTAGTTTCAGTGTAAAAGACATTCAACTGAATATTGTTATAAATTAAGCAAAATAAAATACACTTTAGTGTATTTGCTTGTATATAAGCTATTATATTAGTTTTATATAATAAAGCTAAGTTGAGGTTTATTTTATTTTTCTTAAAATATATCACAATAATCAAGTTTCATTTACATTACTGTACTATCAATGTGGGTCTATCCAGAGTAGAAATAATTAGAATATTTTAATTATAAGTATCTCTATGAAGCTTACAACTAGAAGGACGCCAAGAAAGAATATTTTATTTTATACCAGCTTCTAAAACTTCTCTAATATATAAGATTAAAGACATTGTTTGCTCTATAGACCAACATTTTTTTTATCACATACAAAAAATAAGACCACAGTAAGCGAAAGAGCTTGACTTGGAATTATCCTAACTATAACTAACACATAATCGAACTATTTAAATTTTCACATATGCAAAATTTATAGTTATAAAACTCGATATTAATTAATATTGCATTGATTTTTATGAAAATCTGTACATGAAATGACTTTATTATTCTTCTATTTACGTTCGCAAAAATTTCATAAGTATTTCAGATCTCAATAAATATTAGCAAAACCATATACAGTTCGAGAGTTTTGTACAGAGCCAATTAATTTCGGAAAAAACATTAAACATTATTTGAAATCGAGTGAATCGAAATCCACATATACAAATTTTTAAATATACTTACATTCATACAAACATTTTCTTTTATATTATTCACGGAAATTAAGTCTGTGTCGCTGCCCAATGTGGAAGTATCGAAACTTTCATTATCATCTGTTTTTATTTCCAGTCCACTGTCCGTGCAGGATCCATCATTGACCTTTGTGATAGCACTCTCTTCTTCTTCCCCTTCTTCTCCTTCCGGAAATGGAGCCAACGAAGTTTTAAATTCATTTTCATCTAACTGGGATTTCTGTCTCAAAAAAGATCCAAACTTTTCAAAGAAACCATCGTCACTATCCTGGAGTCTGCAATAAAATAAGAACAAGAATACTCAAATTGTTAATAGATTACTTTTCGAAGTCTGAACTATTTTGAATTTGTAAGAAGAAACAAATGATCTGGCAACTACTTAGATATTGACAAATGCATTAAAATGTACATCAGCATAATTTCAATCAGACTTGTTGAAAATGTAATTTAATTTAGCATTAACATAAGCAATCATGTAATCTGGCACCCCATACAAAGAGTGTAACTGACATTGCACTCACTCTCTATTAAACCTTTAACCGAGCCACGTCTTTACTCTCACTGGCATTGCATCGTCAATATTAACCCAGCATATCCAACAAGACTATTCTACAAACATAATTAAAGTTGATAGGAATCACCTCCATTAAAATTATGTTTTACATTTTTAAGCATCTTTGATACTGAGATATTGACAATTAAATATAGAAAACTGCTGCTTCGTCATCTAACTCAACTCCTCTCCCTTCAGCTTTTCCTGTTTCAGCAAGTCTCGCTAAAAAATAAAATATTTTTCGGATAGAATAGAGTATTTTCGTAAGTCTTTTTGGAAAGCTAAGCTTATAAGTTCATATAATAAACTAATATTATTTTATAGTATCATCAAATATAAAAAAAATATTATATTATATAAATATAAATAAATTTAAATTCATCACTTTACACCGATAGTTAAAATGAGGTCGGATGTCCCTGTTTCTACTTGATATAATTAACAGCATATCCATTATAAAGAGAGGGATTACAATTCTCCCACACCTATCATTATTATATACTTAAATAAAACTGCAATTCGCGACTTCTTCTGTATAATCTGGCACCAAAACATAAAAAGACCCAACTTCATTAAGTTTTAAATTCAAAGTGATTTGTTTTTATATTATTTAAGGAGATGTTATTATATTATTTGGGAGTCCGCTATCATGCATACTCTTATAACTACAATTTTTCACTGCGCCCTTTGACTTCTCTTACATAAGAATCATGTAAAGCTCATCACAAACATAGTATCCCAGCTCAATGCAACTCTCTGCTGGTATATAAGCAATGTGAGTACGTTATATAAATTCTTAGGTAGTCCAATTTCATATCTTATACTCTTATACAATAAAAAAAAAACAGGCCGCTCTGATGTAACGTCCTTTGATATCAGACCACAAAATCAATTGTGTCAAACTCGCTAAAAGCTTAAAAATTACTAGTGCACACGCACAAGATACAATTTCTAGATTGACCTTTCTGTAAAAACAATCAACGAAAAAAAGAAATTAGTCGCCTGGCTCCCTAAAAGAAAAGTGGTCAATGCCATTTAGATTATTTTTATTCATTGAGTACTATGGAAACTTCTCTTAAATTCAATTATTCGATTCGTATATTCAATAACTTAGCATTTAGAGATTCCAGGTATTCCAATCCCAGCAAGTACTAATTAATTATAGGCCAATTTTATACTTTATGTTAAAAATATGTATGTAAACACCGCTGAATGTCTATCTCTTTTGCTAACATTATTCTCATGTTAGGTTCTGTTAATTGTAACGGACATTCTTTCGTCTATGCTTTAAGTTCATTTTTCGGCTGCCTGCGCTGCAGCGTATATTCTTATGTATTTTTTAGTCTCTAATAAACCTCTGAATCGAATAGGTTATGGGCCCAGGCAGCAGAAAGTGAAAGCTGTGCTGGTGATTGGAAAAATCACATGTGAGACTCGATTTATTGTTTAAAGCGTGTGCTAAAATAATTTGTGCAAAATGAGTTCAATGTTTGCAATTGAGAAACTAGATAGTGAAAACTATAGTGCGTGGTCAGTGCAGATGAAAAGTCTGTTGATTCATTCTGACTTGTGGTCGGTGACATGTGGTCGGTTATTGAAAAATGAGAACGATACAGTGGAACAGAAAGCGTCATTTGATAGCAAAGATGAGAAGGCTCTAGCTAGCATTTTGTTGTCTGTAAAAGCGTCGCAGATAAACTGTATCAAGCACTGTGGAACCGCGAGAGAAGCGTGGACAAAGTTATCCGAGATTTACATGCCCTCGGGACCCGCGCGTAAAGTGCAGTTGTTCAAGCAATTGTTGTATATTAAAATGTCAGCTACAGACAGTGTTCGTGAACATTTGAATAATTTTTCTAATGTCGTAGAAAAATTAAATGAAATACAAGTGGTGGTGGCTGATGAAATGCTTGTAATAATATTACTAGCAAGTTTACATGATGAGTTGGACAATTTCGTAGTCGCTATCGAAACACGGGACACATTGCCTTCATTTAGCGCTCTAAAAATCAAATTGTTGGAAGAAGGAGAGAGGCGCAACATAGGCGAAGTAGGTGAAAAAAGCGAGAATAAAATGTTTTCGTCGCGTCCAGCAAACGGTAAAAGAAACAAGACAAAGAAAGACCCGAAAGACATGAAGTGTTGGTTGTGCGGGCAAAACGGGCATTTCGCGGCGAAGTGCAGATTAAAAGAGAAGAAGGTTGATAAAGACAACGAAAGCGAAAAAACGATCGAAAAGAGCAGTAAAAAGTCTTTTTCGGTGTTCTCTTTTTCTGGAAAAATCCAATTGACAAAAAATGTCTGGTGTGTGGACAGTGGTGCTACAGCTCATTTGTGTGCAGACAAATCAATGTTCATATATATGCGTGAGCACAAAGAGAAAATAAAACTAGCAGGCGATAATTACATAGAAACCGAAGGTTGCGGGACAGTGTTGCTTAAGTGGAAAAATAATACGATCGAATTGGTCGACGTTTTATATGTGAAAGACTTACAATGCAATTTTATATCTGTGTCAAAGGCAACTGAAAAAGGGTTAAAAGTAATTTTTGTGAAAAACAAAGTGTATGTTAAAGACAGTAACAATGACAATTGGCTGGTTGCAGAAAAACATAACGATTTGTTTTTATTTGAAAGTAGCATGAAAACAGTAGTTGCAGCTAATGTAAATGCAAATATGAATCAATTGGTGAAATGGCATGATCGGTTCGGACATCTAAATTTTGATAGCCTAAATAAGATGATTAAACAGGGCATGGTTAATGGACTTCCAGCTAGTGTGGGTAATACAAATGACTTTGTGTGCGAAACGTGTGCAAAAAGTAAAATTTGCGTGAAGAAGTTTCCCAAAGTGTCAGAAAATCGCTCAAAAGAATTACTAGCTTTAGTTCATACAGACATTTGTGGTCCTATGCGTACGGCATCACAAGGTGGAGCGCGTTATTTTGCAACATTTATTGACGATAAATCGCGTTATATGTCGGTGTACATGTTAAAAAATAAAAGTGATGTATTTGAGAAATTCAAAGACTTTAAGAATTTAGCTGAAAATCAAACTGGAAAACGCATAAAAGCTATAAGAAGCGACAACGGGCGTGAGTACCTGAGCGGTACATTTGAAAAACTCTTATCAAGCCATGGAATAAAAAGACAACTAACTGTTCCCCACACTCCACAACAAAATGGTGTGGCGGAACGCGCCAACAGAACACTGGTGGAGATGGCGCGAAGTATGATGTTGCATGCTGGAGTTGGTGAATCTTTTTGGGGCGAGGCGATAATGACGGCTGCGTATCTACGCAATAGGGCTGAAACTGCAGCTTTGATTGGCAAAACTCCATATGAGGATTGGTATGGGAAAAAACCAAGCGTATCTCATCTAAAAGTATTTGGTATGGAAGCTATTGTATTAGATAAAAAGCATAAAGACAAGTTTTCAGCAAAAGGCGAGCAGCATATACTGGTAGGTTACTCTGAAACTGCCAAAGCTTATCGTCTGTACAACCCTGTCAAAAGAAGCGTTGTGTTATCCCGAGATGTTGTGTTTTTAGAGCACAAGTTCAGGAAAGGATTGGAGCACGATAAAGGATCATCACGTGAGTCAGATGTGCTAATCCTTGAGCCAGATGAAAAACTTGATTGCGAGCAAAATGATGAAAGTCACGATCCTGATGAGCAGCAGCAAAGTCTAACTGTTGATAGGCAGTGGCAAAGTGGTGACGAAGAAGATGCTGAGGAGGAGCAAGCGACAGGAAAAAGAGGCCCAGGGAGACCACGAATTGTTCGCACTGGGCGTTCAGGTCGTCCACGAAAAAGAGTACAATGTTCTGAATGTACTAGACGCTCGAAATGTTGTCGTTCCCAAATGTGTTAGTGAGGCATTTCGATCAGAACAATCAGAAAACTGGAAATCGGCGATGCAGAAGGAGTATGACAGCCTGAAAAACATTGAGACATGGAGTCTGGTCGATCTTCCTGCAGGCGAAAAAGTTATTGGTTGTAAATGGGTTTTTACCACCAAGCGTGATGAGTATGGCAACGTTCAGCGTTTTAAAGCTAGATTGGTCGCGAAAGGGTGCGGACAGCAATACGGAGTTAACTACACGGAAACGTTCTCTCCAGTTGCACGTTACTCCTCAATCAGATTAGTGATTGCGTTAGCTGTCGAGTACGAGATGCACCTGCATCAGATGGATGTCTCTGCAGCATACCTGAACAGCGAGCTACACGATGACGTGTATATGCGACAACCAGAGGGTTTTATCGACGCTGATTATCCCAAGCGCGTACTGAAGCTGAAGAAATCGTTGTACGGCTTGAAACAGAGCGGTCGGGAGTGGAACCAAAAGCTGGAGAGCACTCTTTTGGAGATTGGTTTTGTCCCATGTGCTAGTGAACCATGCATTTATACAAACAGAATCAAAGGGTATTTAAATATTATTGTTGTATATGTTGACGATTTTATACTTGCATGTACCAGAGAAGAAGATGTGGCCCACATTAAGCAGCTCATATCAAACAAATTTGATGTGGTCGATGGTGGTGAACTGCACTACTTTTTGGGAATGGAGATTGAGCGAGATGGCAAGACTGGTAGTCTGTCCATAGGCCATAAGCAGTACATTGAAGACCTGCTGAATAATTACGGCATGCAGGACTGCAAGCCAAACGCGACTCCGTTGGAAATTGGCTTCCAGACGAAGTGCGACGATGTTGACTGCGGCCAGGTGGATAAAACACGCTATCAATCGCTCATTGGTTCGTTATTGTATTTGGCGTTGACTACACGGCCAGATATAATACACTCTGTGGCTAAGCTGGCGCAGAGAAATGCAGATCCACACAAGGAGCATGAGGTTGCAGCCAAGCGGGTATTGAGATATCTAAAAGGTACCTCAGATTTGAGACTACACTATAACAAAAGGGGTGTGCCTATCCACTGCTTTGTTGATGCAGACTGGGCTGGCGACAGTAACGATCGGAAGTCCTTTACGGGTTGGTCATTCTACCTTGCTGGAGCAGCAGTTTCTTGGGAATCAAAGAAGCAGAATTTGGTCGCCCTCAGTAGCACAGAGGCCGAGTACGTGGCACTTTCTACGGCAGCCAAGGAGGCGGTATACGTTAGAAAATTGATCAACGAAATGGAGCTCGGGCCGATGGCAAAGGTGCTGATTTATAGTGATAATCAGAGCGCGCAATGCCTTGCTAAAGATGCAAAATTTCATTCGCGTAGCAAGCATATTGAAATAAAATACCACTTTGTAAGGGAAATGTACAAAAATAATGTTATAGATATAAAGTACATTCCCACAGATGAAATGATATCAGATGTATTAACGAAGAATTTATGTAAAGTCAAACATGAGAAATTTACAGGAATGTTAGGATTAAAATGATACATTTTTGTAAAATAGACATCGCGTTGAGAAGGAGTGTTAAAAATATGTATGTAAACACCGCTGAATGTCTATCTCTTTTGCTAACATTATTCTCATGTTAGGTTCTGTTAATTGTAACGGACATTCTTTCGTCTATGCTTTAAGTTCATTTTTCGGATACCCTGCGCTGCAGCGTATAATCTTATGTATTTTTTAGTCTCTAATAAACCTCTGAATCGAATACTTTATGAACTCGAATTTTAAAACAGAATAACTTAATTACTCGAGGTTGTTGAGATAATTTTAATTTCTAAGCACTGACGTCCTGTAATATGTAAACAAATTTTCATCACATTTACTTGATGCTAAAAAATTTCTAGCCTTGGCTTGTTTTTTACTAAATCACATGTTTTTATACTCATTCACGAAAGTGAATTAGTATATTGGTTTTGTGCAATGTCCGTCTTGCTGTCCGTCCGTCTCTCCGTATGAATGCGAACCATTTCGCCGCTATTGAAGTTAGAGACTTGAAGTTTGGAACGTATACACAAGTGTCAAGTTTTCCCGATCCGCCCACTAGGAAATCATATTAGTTAAAGAGCTAGCGAGTTGAAATTTGGAACCCGAGTATACAGGGCTGACAACCCAAGATCAAAAATATATGGCGGATATATTTCGGTCATTGGGGGCGTGTAAAATCAGGTAAAACTGTATCTTTTAAAGTTTCAAAGTTAAAAACTTAAAATTTAACGAATAAGTTGCTGTTGGCATCCTCTATTGATTTGAACAAAAGCAATTTATAAGCCGATTGGGGGTGTGGAAAATCGGAAAATAGATATGGCACCATTTGAAAACTATTTTTTTTCTTTTTGAAACCATCTTTGATACAATCAAAATACTGTAAAAGCATTCAGTGTGCTTGTACGTAAATAACTTAAAATGTGTTAAAAGGAATGTATAAAATTTCAATAAGTCACTTAAAGTATACAAATAAAAAAGTTTGAATGAAGTGCTAATTACAAAGGCACTTCCCAATGTTCTCAATTGTACATTTTCACAATACCTTCCTCATTGAAATGAGTGTAGATTATCAAGAATCTTAAATGTTGATTCATGAAAGCCAATTCAATTGATACATATATATGATGGCTGTAATTTCTTTTCTTTTCTTAATTTGATTTGATAACAATGTAACTACATATGTATGTGCATGTATGTAAGCATAGTTTTAATTTTTCTTTACTGCAAGCACTTATTGCAGCTACCGCTGTTAGAGAGATGTCTTCCGCATGAGCAATCAGAAGATACAATCATTTCGAGTATCCGTATTTCAACTCAACAATTCATAAACTCATGTATACATATTTATGTACATATGTATGTACATATATTCCTACTCAGGATTTATACAGTATAAACATAAATGTCTTATCAAGTATATATGTATGTATGTACATATGTATACTGTTAAGTATATTGTGAGATTCAGCCTTGACAATAAGATGGCAAAGACCAACGTAATTCAATAGTGATTTTGCTGACTGGCTTGAAAGGCAGGAGAAGAAGATTACGAAATGCGCAGTTATCTATATTTATGTTTACTTAATAAATATATATATATATGATATAGTACACACATAAGTGTCTATGTATGTATATATGTATGTACATATGTTTTTAAGCATTCTTTAAACAGTAGCTTGGTACGGCGTGGTTCGTGGTATTTGTTAGCGGGGGAACTCCCTTTCGAGCGGAACTCTTAGCTGTTTTCGGACTATGAATGAACACATTCATACATATGTACATACATACATATGTACTTAATTTTGCGTTAATTAGCTTAACATGATTAACTAAATTCACTATATTAGTATTGCAATAGCTCACTATATACATATTGCTTTATAACCAGCCTTAATTCCAATTTGTAATAAATATGTATCTCTATTTACACTATCATTTGCTATCGATTTATAGCCAGGTATAAATTACCTATTGTCTCCACATATCAATATAGACTGAGCACAGTGTTGTTTAATATAGTTAATGCGGTCGCGAAGCTTCATTTGCTCTCACTTTACATTTATTTAACAATATTTATAAAAAAAAAAAAGTCTTCACATTTTCTAGTAATTTCCTGAATTCAACACCACAAACAACCGAAAACAAACGCATTCACCACGACCTTTTGGCTAGAACTGTTTGAGCAGTAAGAGCTTTGTACGTTAGCCGCTTGAAAGATAGGGCCAAAACATACCAATACAAATGCAGTAGTTACACCCGCACTACAGTTACTGTCGTTTGTGTGTGTGTGTGAGTGGATGTCTTCATGGTTCATGATTTTGAAGATATACCTGCATATACGAATGTATATGGTATATGTATGTATGTACATATGTATTTATGTACATATGTATGTATGTCTGTTGTATGCACCTAATTAACATACACAAGCTCAATCATAGTAAAGACTCATTTTCATGAACCGTGTTACTTCCAACCCTTAACAACAACAATACAGAACACGCACAAACGTGCACACTTACATACACACATATGTACATGCATGCACATACATACATACATACGTACATGACTAAAAGAAATTAGTGCATCATAACACGGTGCATCGACATGCCTATGTAAGTATGTGTGCATATACATACATACATATGTATGTTATGTGTGAGTCACGAAATCCGAAACAATATTCACAGTTACATTTAACATACAAAAGCCTATACATATGTACATATGTACATACATACATACATATAGTATGTATGCGTGATCACATCTATACATGTATACATAAGTACATACACACATACATATGTACTTATATATACATATATACATGTACATGTGTACATATATATCTATGTACATCTATGTATGGTAAATGCCAAGTCTTTTTGGAGTTTACCAGATCGAAAGCTCACTATAATGCTGCAAACTGTTCCCTGGCAAAAATGCTCATGGTATTAAGTGTCAGACTGGGCGATACCCTGTACACTTGCCGAGAGAGATTTGTAGTACACAGAGAACAATGATCTCTTTGTGCAGTAGGAACATTTTGCTTTGCGAACGAATAAAACATATATGTACTTACATACATATA
This sequence comes from Drosophila hamatofila, assembly GCA_035045345.1. Classification (NCBI taxonomy): domain Eukaryota; kingdom Metazoa; phylum Arthropoda; class Insecta; order Diptera; family Drosophilidae; genus Drosophila; species Drosophila hamatofila. The sequence continues at coordinate 745,165 of JAWNPA010000047.1, forward strand.
CATATTTGTATGTACATCACATACAAGTATGTTTAATTTCCAGGGTAAACTAAAAGGTAAATTACTTTACACTTTAAAACTTGTAAAGCTCTGATTTAATCAAATACCGATTAAATGTAAAACTGAGCTACGATTTTAAAAAGTGAAATATTGAAATTTTCAAAGTTTGTTACAAAATAAAATAAGTCTCCCCAACCAATGCTGATCAATATTTATTAAACGGCAACTAATAGCAGCAAATAATGTCAATCAAATCATCAAATCTAATATGCTGATCGAAAATTCTATTAGCAATTTACATATTTTTCTCCATTTTAACCCTATTGAATCAGGAGATTCGAGTACCCTGAAAATTGAAAATTTCCCTATATTTTACAGAGTAAGTGCTGTTATCTAAGGTGTCATTGAAACTATAAATATGGAGCATTTATTTCTATATACATATGTATATACATACATATGTAGTTACTGCGACTACTTATTTGATAATTTTCTTTATAAATAGTTTGATATTAAGGCTCAACCTCAACTAATCTTTTTTAATTCATATAAGCAGAATCTAAGTAGCACTTGGACAAAAGGCTTGACAGACTGTAACTTCGCCTATATGTATATAGATGGTAGATATATGGAGTTGCTAAAAAGTGAAAATATATATTTGTCCATGCTCCTAAGGTCAAAGCACTAAGTATGTCATAATCCACTGAAGGGGTCTTTCGAAGTCTACAAAGCCTAGTCCATTCTACATACATAGGAAGAACCAAAAAGACGACTGGGAAAACGAATCTATTGATACTACGAACAAACGGAGCGTTCTACTCGCATCTTGATCTCTAACATTTAAAAAAAAAAATTTAATTTTTACTATTTTTTTTAAATTTGTTTATTTAAGTTGTCTTGAAGAACAAAATGTTAATAATATAAAATATAATAATCAAAACAAAACAAATATGTCTCTTTGGTTTCCGAGATCGACATCTACGCGATGTGGGATGTGTCTTACCTTTCTTACTATCCTAATTAAAAGTATAATATTCTTTAATGGGTCGCCTGTTAAATGCATTTTTTTATAACATTATACCCGACAGCCAAATTTCAATGCAGATTAGGGTATGAAGACAATGCAAATAAATTATTGTGATCTAACGTAGGTTGACTGCGCGTGCAGCGCAGACTTCATCTCATTGAGAGACGCTTATCATCATTAAACATGTACTCATTTGGCACTGTTGGACGGATTCACATTTCAACTACTATTTGATTTAAAAGGCATACATATAATTGCTTTTTCTGCCGATATAAATCGATTTCTATGACAAACGAAAATCTAATGTTTTGTGCCATCTTTAGTTGCACGAACGAAACTAAATATATAACAAAAATTTGATATAATGAAGATAAATAAATATCAGCCGATGAAGATGATAGATAACATCGATAGTCATGAGCGAAAGCTTTTCGCTGCGAAAATGTGTTTTGCGATTGTGAATTAAATGTAGCACAGAAAATACAAACTCACACACAAAAAAAGCAGCATACAAAACCCGGCCTACACAAAAAAAAACTATTTATGTATATATATGTATATACGTATGTATATACATATGTACATGTGTATGTACTATGTACATATGTATGTGTATATGAGTATGATTAGATGTGTCATTGTATATAATGTTTGCAATCTGACTTGAGTCTCGTTTAGTTATCGCAAGATCATATGATATTTATACACAATAGAAATTTATATTTCTAATAATATAAATGTATTTTAACATTTATATACTTATATTCCCATTAATATACATATACACATAGTTTATAATTAGTTGTCTGATTAACATGCCCCTACCATATACTGAAGTAGGTACATATACAATTTTGAATAGACTGATTCATACGACAGTTTCATAGATTACATATACATAAACATCTGTACTTTACAACTGTATATTGTGTACTTACCGATGCTGATGCTCTGTGGGTGGATTAACATTACTTTCCTGTAATTTATTAAAGATCCCTTTCCACATTTGCTCCTCGTCCATTTTAGTGTTGAGTATTCAGCGAAATTACAAAAAAATAAACAATCTGCGAGCAACACTCAAAGCTCCGAGACAGTTTGGCAAGAACTAATGAGAAATCTGCGTTGCCTTACCGCTTCTCTTAATCCAATGACGCACCACACAAACAATCGTACATGGAAATAACATTAGTAACGTGTTTCTGTTCCACATTTACAGCCCAAGCAGCAGCGCAAAAGCTTTCTCCGTAATTTCCAAAAACGCCGGAATACTTTGATAGGTATCGGTAAACTTAAGCGGGGCGAGCATTATTATTTATATGGGTAATTTACAGAAACTGGATTATAGCTCAGCTTTTATACTTCATTTACGAAGTCAAAAGAGTTTATTGATTTTGTGCAATGTCCGTTTTGCTGTCTGTTCCAAAGACATTGAATTTAAAATATAATATAGTATTATATATTCATATCTTGCACATAAACATAAACGAGCCGATCTTTAAAGAATATACATACATATGCATATAGTTGCCTGACAGATAAAATTACTAATATTATCAACTTGTTCACTTATAGACTTATACATAATATGGTTTACCAATATCGAAAACATTGAGCGTCTTTATATCCAATTTATTAGCGAGCGAGTATTAGGAAGTCGATTACGCTCGAATGTAAAGGTGAAAAAAATTTTTGATAGTCGTCTCTCTAAAAATTATTTAACTTCATCTGTATTATAAACAAATGATTATGTTCCAATAAGAATATCTACAGAGGCGGTTGATAAAAATAGATAAAAATATATGATAGGAAATGCATTAAAGATTAAGAATACATAATATTCAAAATGACCATAAGTTAGCAACAGCAATTGATTAATTATAAAAAAAAATAAAATGCAATTAAAAATAAATTTTAAAAATCTTATTTACTTTAAGCTTTTGCAATACTCGTATACCTTATATTTTGTCACGTAAACAGAAATTTATAATATTCTGCAACTGCGACAATAAAGTGCAAACCTTTTGTGATCCCCCAGGTGTTTGAGACGCGTTCATTCACATGGACAGTTACTGACAGATAGGACTAAATCATTTAGGTGTTTGACAAGTAATAATACAGATTACTGTTATCAGACATGTTTATGTTTAGCGGTTACTTGTAATCTATTGTCACAGCTGGTAACATATAACATGAAAGCTTCACAGAAACAATATTATTTACAAATTAATATTTGGAAAATTTACAAATTTGACTTTTTTTGATTTAGTTGCTGTGTATATGCACATTCTAATTATTAGATGAAATTGCAATTCAAAACATAACAAAAACTCTTTCATTTTATGGACATACTACTTTAAAAGGCAGACTAACAAACCTCGGTTTGCTAGGAAGCTCTTCCACAAATGTCTTATTTGAAATTCGCTATGAAATATTTTATTATCAGAATATTTAAGTATTTCATTGTACATTTTAATATATTTAAATTGATATCAGTGCTGTTGAAATTGAGGCAACAATGGGTATAATGAAAATTGTAACTTTAATTATTTCACATACTCAGTTTACACTTTATATTGATGAAAATAAGTTTTATAAATATTAGCAGTGCAGCTACAAGGAATGAATCAAGTAAACCCTTGACTTTAAATTGTGTACAAATCGATTCAATAAAATTTGATGAACCGTTTCAATGAAAGCGTCAATCGATTTATATAAATATAATAAATTACATAAAAATGTTATCATATTATTGTAGTTAAACCTAATTATCGGTTGTTGGCTTTATTTTCAGCTTAATTTTAACTTTCTGATTTACTGCTTGTACACACAATTTTTAAAAAAATCTTAAAAATGAAATCAGCGAATCTTAGGTGCACACAGGCATGAGGATTCTATATAACGTCCATCAGACATCATTCAAATTGTTTTTTCCCGCAGCTCAGTCCTTAATAGTCATTGTTTCTCATTCTATCATTTTCATTTGTCTGCAAAATAAAATGATTATTATATTTTACTTATGCTTTCAAGCTTTTGCTTACTTTTGGTAAATCCCTTGATGTCGACAGTTCAGTTCTAAATCGGACGTCATTTTTCGTTTGTTCATTGAAATCCCTCTTATGTAATCTGGGTTTAGTTGAATGGCTGTGTGGATGGTCGTCTCTTCTGTTGTTAGACCCATGGCGTGGTCCAAAATGATTCTCTCTATCATTTTGCACATTTTCCCTATCTTTTGATACATAATCGCCGGTTATTGTTCGCTGACAATCGAAGCCCCGTCGATAGTCGCTATAGTTGCTGTGATAGCTTCCGGATCCGCTACCACTTTTATGGATCGGATTCCGGTCACGGAAATTATTTCCACCGGTAAAAAAATTCTTTTGAGTCATATTAATGGTTAAGCTACGACTGTCTCGCACGTCTCGTACGTCTCGTACGTCTCGTACGTCTCGCACGTCTCGTACGTCTCGTACGTCTCGCACGTCTCGTTCCCTTTCTCTATCTTCGTTATCACGGATATAGTGTCGGTTGATTGGTACTTGAGCTTGGCTATTGGCATCCGTAACATGAATCGTTGGTCGCTTCGACGAAACTTCCTCTTCTTGTTTTTTCTCGTAGTGGGAAAAATCATCAAAAATGGATGTTGAATGTCTATAAGAGTGCAGTATTTGCAACACCTCAATGCCTTTTGTATTTGGTATCTCCTGCGTATCTCTTGAGTGCGTCACTGATTTATTGTCATTGTTTTCGAGTCGAATATGTCGAAGCTTTCCATTAGGCACGTCTTTCACATAGATCCATTTTACTTTAAACTTCCCCTTCCATTTGTCTTGCGACCAAACGCTGGATGTAGAGTTATAATCCACAGAAGTCATCATTTGTGCCATTCCACAAAAGTGGCCAGAGCCATTTACCGAAAAGAAAAGCAAAACATTGCCGCCTTCTTTGTGCCGTTCCTTAAACGCGTCATCTAGGCGCTTATTACCATGATCTGTTGAGCACCAGATCTCATATTTTATACTGCGATGAATGTCATCTTCAGAATAAGACTTTATGACAAAAAATCTAAGAAAATAAAATGAAATTCATTATTGATTACTATTGATAATTACTATAGTCTCCGTAATTTACCGAGCGGATGTTGCCTTATCTAAATCAATATCTGAAGGGTTATAATTATTCTTGTCTTTCAATTCGTCCAATAATATTTGCGGGTCAGCAGTCACCTCTGTAGGTACAGACGCACTTTGTGCAACAAGTGGAATATTTTCATCCCGATTTTCATACTTAAGGTTTTTGTCAAAATCACTACGAGAAAAATTAGCTTTACGATCGTTAAATCTATTCTGCGTCCCGATGGGCGTTGTTCGCCTATTAATTTGCACGGAGGTGCTGTTAGCTTGTCGCGATTCTTGATGATGAGCTGGCTGCTGTTGCTGATGCGGCTGTGCAACCCAGTTTTTGCGGTGTTGACCATTTGGGGATGGTTTAACGTTGCCGAAATTACTGTTGTTGGGCAATCTGTGGCATTCATCTTTTTCAGGACGTGTTCCTGGAGATGGTTCTTCGCTAGTCGTTACAGAAAAATTATGCTCCGAACTGGACAAATCAATTGGTAAAGGCGGGGATGGTACTGGCGGTGGATTACTGTTCGGCAATTCCCATACATTGACATCTAAATTATGTTTCCCTGGTACCATTGGAGGTGGTGGCATACCCGGACCCTTCTTTTTATGGCTGGAAGCAGTATATATGGTCTGTGTGCGAATAACATAATAACATTAAATTTGTGTTATTTTTTTTTAGTTGTTATCATACTCTTAACTTACTTTCGATAAGGGTTTTGCTGGTTGCGAAGCTATTGATGCCCATGTTGTCTTTTTTGGCGCAACACTTACTGCATGTATCTTAACTTCATTCACAGATTCGCTTGTGCGATTGTCCAATTTTGATGACTGCCCATTGTTGTTTTGATTTATCTGTATACAGAATATGTTTGATATTGTAGAATCATTAGTGCAAGAGTTTAAAACACTAATAAACATTACAAAATCTTTATTATTGTATTCAAGTGTATATCGATCTCTAAACTCTTCGATGATTTGAAACGGAGCTTTAAGGAGGAACTTTCATCTCTTTTAATTCCTAGCTTATATACAGAGTTTAAAAACAATTACAATTTGTAATAATCAATATATTATTTGGGGAATGCAGCCGCATCTCTTCTCGTGAGTGTCAGCAGTTTATGACAGGAGGTAAAGTTCGGGGTCTCAGGCCATAGATAGGTTTTAAATGGTTAATTACTATATTTATGATCCAATTATCCCAATTATAACCTCTAGTTCTTAAGATCATATGATTTTTAAATTGTCATATTTGGGAAGTTTATGAAAGCCGAAATGGTAAAAAATAAGGAAAATCAATTCAGGCAGGAATTAAAGCCGTACTTGCTCAAGATTCAAATATTATTATTTGAAATATATATTTTTTAAGTGACCTACCATGCATATAGTTACTTTAATAGACGAACTGAATAGCCTTCTTATTAATATTAATTTTTCTAAAGTGTCAGACTCTACTTTCTCTTGGAATTTAAGGAAAATTGTTCAAACTTGCAAACTTGGTCGTTTGCACGTATACAACAATATCAGTTCAAATTTTAAATTATATTTAATAAACTTAACAAAGCAATTGTTTGAGATGATAAGACAGGTTGGGGATTGATTTTTTACTATGAGACTGATTAGCACTGAAATCGACATGTTAAAAATAAAACTAAAAGAGTTTTAATGATTATACATACCCGAACAGAGGCCGCAGAACTTTCAGTAAAAAGCTTTCTGGAATTCCAAGCATTTAAATGGTTATCGTCGCGCTTAGAATTGTTGTAAGAACTTGGATTCCCATGTTTTTTCTTTGTATCTAAAAGAAAAATATTTTAAAATTTTATATGGTTGCACTATTTTATTCTATTCTATTTTAATATATTTTATTAAATATTGTTGTCTTTCAACAATCCACTGTAGCAAAGTTCCTTGTCGTATAAAATTTATACGCTTATTCATAATATGCAATAATGATCAAATATTACGACAGCTGAGCATATGAAGTCAGTCATGAATCAAAATTGATAGTATGTTATTTTTATATTTTATTTAAACAAAAAATAAACATTTTCGGAAAACTTCAAAATTAAGCCAAAATTACTATGGAAGAAGGTGGCGAAAATGCGAATACTAAAGGGGAAAAAAAAGCAGAGAAACCTGCTGCCGAATTACCTGCAGCTGAAAAAGAAGAGATTAAAATAGGGATTATTGGAGAATCTGGGCTAGATACACCAATTGTACTAAAGGATAGGCAGGAATGTGCTGTCTGCACACCATTCGGCAAGCCTTCGGATATAATTATTGAAGGGAAAATTGAAAACTGCAATTGTGCGCTGCTATCACGAAATGGGCGCCTTCATGATATAATGCCAACTAATATTAATTACAGAGCTAATATTTGGGCAATGCGTAAATTGGGATGTACACACATCCTGGTAACGCACACCGTGAGTTCCTTGCGTGAGAATATTCAGTGTGGCGACATTGTTGTGCCACACGATTTCATTGATAGCACAACAAAACGAAGTCAGACATTCTATGATGGAGCTGTTGGCAGCCCTTTTGGCGTTTGCCATCTGCCCATGTTTCCCGCATTTTGTGATCGGACACGTTTCCACCTTATAAACGCAGCCAGCGGACTGCGCTTCCCCGTACATTCGAAAGGAACGGTTTTGACACTAGAAGGACCACGTTATTCGACGGTTATGGAAAACAACCTGTACCGCAACATGGGAGCCGATATCTTGAGCATGACGCTTTGTCCAGAAGCAGCATTAGCCAAGGAAGCGGGTATTCTATACGCATCCCTGAGTTTTGTGACCAACAAAGAGTGTTGGTGCACGAATCAGCCAGTTGCAACAACTCACGAAATAATATATACGTTCAAAAAGCATGTCGAAAAGGTTCAGAGAGTGTTAAGAAGCGCCATTCAAAGTATCGCTAAAGAGGACTGGACTGAAGACATATTAAAAGCGAAGGTTAATTTGTCTATAGTTACCCTAAAATATTATTTTATTCTCGGATTTCTTTGCAGATTTTGGTGTGCAGCAATTTCTCGAACCGCAACGAATTGGTTTAAGCGAATTGAATATAACAATTTACGTTTGTGATTGATGCGACAATAGCAACATTTCGTGGCCATGACAGCAATAAAAGTTCCTCAACTAAATCTGTTCTTCCGAGTATGGTATATCTAAATTTCTTTTTGGTGTTTAACCTATTCATGCTTTAAAAATTATTTAAGAGCTGTGTATCAAATCTTCTTTTTATTTTAATTACTATATATTTCAATATGTGTAGCAATTAGATGATGGCTTACCTTATCCAGGACAGGCAAATTAAAAACCTTTTCTACTAAAACTCAAACTTTTAAAAATATTCTTACACAGAACTACTTGTATTTAATTCGAATTATTTACTATGCTCAATTAAATTGTTTTGTTGTATGAGACTTACGCTAGATTTTGTGGATTGGACAACTGTTTTGCTTGCAAATATAACTGTTGTAACCGAAGGTAAGTTTAAGCGTGAGCGTAGAAGCTGCAAAAGATCTTGCAAATCCTACCTCCATCCGTTTGGTGATATTGACACATTTTTTCAGATTTTTTTTTTTAGATATTTAAACAGTATCTCTGTTTAAGTTTACAATTATGCTGGCACTCCTTTTGTCAATACATTCATTTTGTTAATATACTAATTTATTTTTTTATCAAATTAATTAGTATACGGCGGCTCATTTGCATGCATCTTATCATTCTTCTAAGACTCCAGTGTCTTAATCATTGTCTTGATGTCTCATCTGCATTGAGCATTTGTTTGTTTACCCCTTGGTAATTTCTATTTTTTCATATATTTTATAGTTCGAAAAGAAACAAAAATACATAAAACCGATGTTCTTTAGAGATATCCTACACATAGTCCTACACATATCTATGTACCATATACAGAAAAAAAACCCCATAAGCACTATTGTGAAGTCTTATTGGCTTTAAAAAATCCTTATTGGGTTTTATATCGATTATAGCCAATGAGATGATATATCGAAACAGTACTCAATAAAATATAATTTAAATATTAAATAACTAAGTTTTCAATTTATGGAATATTTACACTCATAAGAATTGAGAGACGATAAGACGGACATATCTAGATCGTCACCGCCTACCACGCCTCCTTCTGCCTATTACACACATTTGCATTACATATAGGATTTGATGAAAAGTGAATTGCTTTACATAAATTAGAATCATCTTATATCACCAACTTTTTGTTAAACTATATCAAATAAAAAGCTAAAATGAAGAAATACGAAACCTCCGTTAAGGTTCTCTAAGTAGACAAACTTGTGGTTCAATTAAGCTACTATAACAAATAATTTAAAGCTAAATTTATTTTCATGGCTTCTTTCAACTCGTATTATATATAGTTATTTATATATATTTACTCACCATTGTTGTGAGATGATTTACGTCCTTTACCCACGTTAGTCGATGACAAACTGTTATTCTCTTTTACGTTAAATGGTGGAAATTGAAATTGCATTGAGCCTTGATTACCTGTTTCATTTGGAATATAGTTAAAAGTAGTATCATAGAGCAAGCTTAGATAATATCTAATTAAATGAACACTACCAGAACTGTCATCATTTGCTGGAGAAGATAGATTTTCATAGGAGGCTTCATCAACTTGTTGGCTCCATGGTATATTACGCTCCTCAACGGATTTTGCTTTTTCATTCAAAAGAAAAACAAATCAAATAAGAAAAATTTTTAATTTTGCCGGTTTGTGGATGATTTTGCATTTTGGGTATAATATATAAATACACACAACTAATAGAACAGTTAAAGAAATTCCAATTAAACTATGTCCAACATTTTCAAACGGTTGCCTATGTGAATTTATGATTTATATATGTATTTACTTATGAAACAACTTTGAGAAGCTCGGATTTTCTTTTACATGTACCTGCAGTTCCGGATATTTTCTGAAAGAAAGAGAGAATACTTATTAATTTTCCATTACGCACACATACATCGAAAAAGAGTTTATGTAGCCATTTACATAAATATGTATATGGAAATATAAGAAAATACAAATATTTGTATACAAAACTTCACAAATTTTTTCTAAGCCTTTAAAACTATAATGAACACACATACATACATAAATCTGTATGTGCATACATACATAAATGTACGTATGTAGATATACAAAAATGCCATTACCTGATCCACGCCTGACATTTGCTGCCGAATTCAGCTTTCTTTGTTAGCTGCAAGTATTGATAATTTGTAATTAGGTTTGATGTTTCCAATTGGATTATATCTTACCAAAAAATAATAAATAAACACAACGGAGGTAAAATTTACTGTTTAAAATGCTTTAATAATTTATAGTATGTATTTTCGACACATAGAACTACACTCATTTACACATGTACATGTAAATCACACACAACCGTAGCACACATACACATAAGTAGACATCGGTAGACATTGACGCGTCCGATGCCGATATTTTTATTAACGCCGTTGCAATCTGCGTTAGAGTTGTCATACTTTTTATATGTACAAATACATCATTAAAAATATGTTAACACATGCGTTTTAAATATGCAAATATAATAAAGTATTAATAAATATCCCAAAACCTTTGTCAAATATGTATTAAGGTTTTTTTCATATTAACTATAGTGTATTGATAGGCGTTTACTACCCGGTCATTTAACAGCTCTGCTCCTCGTCTTCAAAGTTGAATGAACTTCATCTGTAATTATCAAATACTGTAAAGTACCGATAAAAGTGAACTGATGCTCATGTTATTTTGACGTTAATTTTTATACTATAATAAACTTAGCTAAATTGACCTGCACCTGGTCTCCAACCTATCTTAATCTTATTATTAAAGCATATACATATATTATTTTGAGCATATCTAAATTTCATTCCAATTTGTTATTATAAGTTTTACAATAAAGGTTAAGTAAATATTATTTTATGTTTGCACGTTTACTAAAACTTAACATAATGTAACGTATTTAAAATTAACTTTTATTCATTTAAAAAGCAACTTTTCGATATCGATGTACATATTTATTGTATAATTTAATTTATTTTAGAGTATGTATTGAGTGTGTTGTTAATAATATCGATAAGAAACATCGATATAATCTATCTACATATTGCCATCCCTTGGCCAACTCATCTTTGCAGCAATTGTCAAATTCTGCTATTCTGTATATTAAAAATCAAGAAAATGCTTAAATCAGCTTTTGTTATTCTTACGATCTTAGGATGTATTTGGCCACTTCATAGCGTCATGTTCCACCTGACACCAAACACACAAAAGTGTCTTAAGGAAGATATACAAGCGAACCAATTGGTAATGGGCGAATACGAAGTCTCAGATGTTCCCGGCCAAGTCATAGACTATATTGTAAGTTTACATTAATTAAATTTTTGATATTACCCAATTATATAAAATATAATTGCAACAGGCACGCGACACTAAGGGTCACATATTGTCCCAAAAGGAGCACATTACCAAAGGAAAGTTCAGCTTCATGTCGGAGGTGTATGACGCGTACGAAATTTGCTTCATTTCAAAAGTGCCACCACGTAAGTAATTAAATGCTTTTTTTTTTCTTCAAAAGTAACCTGAATTGTTAAAACAGATCAACGTGGAATCAGTCAGGAAGTCTCTCTAGTTACTAAAAAAGGTGTTGAAACTAAAAGCTATGAAGGCGTAAGTATTGATCCAGACAAAGTTAAAGAAACTATTTTAAACTGAAATCAATTTGTAACTAAAAGATTGGTGAAGCATCCAAACTGAAGCCTCTCGAGGTGGACCTGAAGCGTCTAGAAGATCTTTCTGACTCCATTGTACGTGATTTTGCTCTAATGCGTAAACGAGAAGAGGAAATGCGTGACACAAATGGTAAAGCCTAAGAAACAAACCTTAAATTCCTCCCATTGTATATAATGTGTTTGTTAATTATTTCAGAAAAAACCAATAGCAGAGTTTTGTTCTTCAGCATATTCAGTATGTGCTGCTTGCTTGGCTTGGCAACATGGCAAGTCCTATACCTTCGCAGATATTTCAAGGCAAAAAAACTCATCGAATAGTGTTTATATACCTATTCCGAGACGTTACGTACATTTCGAAGAGCCTGAGCTTCAACACCTATCTTCTCATCTTTTCCTCTAAAAATAAAATGTAACAAATTAAATGTTCTTATGTTATTTAAATTAAGTTGGGCGTCGTTCTATATATAAATTTGATGTTACCGTATTTAATATTCATTTAACACACAACAACATTATTACAACGATATATATAAGTAATATTTTGAGATGCAGTATATGATTTCCCTTTGGTATTATCCGGGCGATATTTGGCGGCATGTAACCATCTGGGCCATCTAGACGGTGGTCTCTTTAAGCAGCACTCCATTCTCTGTCTCTAGATTGTCAACACAATTCTCTTCACCTGGCACAATAATGCTGGAGGATATTGCCTTGACCACAACATAATGGGAATTTGGACTCGGCGGAATGCCAGCGTCATCCACATTCGATTGCTCTCGCCAGAGACTTTCATCCACGAGAGTTTGATTCATTAATGTCTTGAGTGAATCGAGTGTTTCGACCAAGCAAGTCAGCTTTGTCGAACCTACAACAAATTCAAATCAGTTTTCAGTCCAATAATATTCTTATTACAAAGAAATGAAAAACAGCTGAAACAAAATTCACTCAATGAATTGAAGCGCTAAAAATAAAAAGATAATGCAATTAAACATATAACATGAATTATTTTATTTTTGATAATTATAATTAGAACTAACTAAGAAATAAACAAATAAAAACTTATATATGTCAAAATACATATAACTATTTGGTAAATACATTTTCATTATATTAACTCGCTCCATCAACTGGAAGTTATTTCTGTTTCTAACAGTAGCTACCATTTGGTATCGAATCTTGAAATTGTCCTAAGATATATTTGTATTTGTAGAACTGGGCAATACACTATAACTTCTAAGTGGTATATTGGCTTATTGTGAGAAATATTTTGATAAAGTACAAAATTTTCAACGAAGCAGCCTTGACATTTATCATAATTATCAGATTTGGCTGGTTTTTACTTGTACTGATAATGCTATATAGATTCAGTTATTCATTCTTATCAACATAATGTTTCGAAGTTTACTAATTTGGCGAAAAACATATAATACCATCTCTTAACAATATAACAAAGAATAGAGATATATTAATATGCCTGTAAATAAAACAACATATTTGATGTTATAACATGTCGGAAATCACGTTGCTAGGAAATCGAGACTGCTGCATTTATCTTTGGTGTAACAACGACTATCAAAATTATCTTTCAGAGTTATTCATTTACAAGGTTTGGAGATAATCTTATCATTTTTTTTAGTTCATAGCTAAGACCTCCATGGTTTCTAATATATATGAGGCTTATAATATATATATATTTATTTTTTTTTTTGGCTAGCAGAAACATTTTGACTTAAGATTCGTTTTCAATTTGTTGACTTTAAATAAAACCGCAACATTGAAACCCACCGGCCTAATACATATTCTCTCCACTGGTATTTGTTATTAGGTTTTGAATCATATCGAAGAAGCAATTTGATATTATTGCTTTTATACATAGTTATAGCAACAAAAAGAAGATAGATAAACAAAACAGTTGCAAAGATACTAATTGAAAAATTAATCAAATAAAACAACTTAGAAATACTGATAACAATAAATGTATAATAGAAACTTATATTAGTGAATTGTACAGCACATAGAAAAAATGCTACGATTGCGGTTTGGACTGTTCGAAAGAGATTTTGGGGTGCAGATAGCGTCAACATTATTAACATCACCCTTCCCAAGGGCAACCTCACTCCTCTCAGAGGTGTGCAGTCGTTGTAAGTCTTCTAATCGTGACTTTAATTGTACAGGGGTAACAGAGTTTCTGGACTGTTGCTTTGCAAGTGGATGGACTGTTTGTAAAGAAAATAAGTCATCATTTGCATTAGCATTTACATTTGCGTATTGCTTATCAAGCTCTTCATTCAGGACATCAATGCTAGGTTCATTTTTGCAACTATTACTGGAAGCACTTGTGGTTGTGCTCCTAAGTTCAGGATATGGCGAATGAGACTCATTGCTTTCTGGTGTATACGGGTCCATATGCGAGTTTTCGACGTAGGTATTAAGATGCTGCGTGTCCATTTGATTTACTATTATATTGTCAGATAATACTACACTATTGGAAAACAGCCTATAACGATGCTCAGCAGGCTGTCTTTTCATTAAATTACGGCACATTGGGCAAATGGCACTCTTAGGCGGAGCCTCAAGGTCTGCACTGCAAGAGTCAGAATTATACGCTTGTGTACACATACAAACATATATGTTGTCGGAATCAATTAGGTTGATGCTAATGCTTGGATGTTTCGACGAGGCTTTCTCTATAGTTTCGTCGTCTCCAGCTCTTAAGGCAGTCTCTATAATAGTCGTATCGTGTCCGCTGGAGCTGTTTGCGAGGTCAGCTAAATGACCTTCAGCAAATTCTAAGGAGCAGTCTTTTGATTTTCTTTCATGACTTAGACTTTTACCTTCTGTTATAACTTGACTATATAATTTGCTTTTATAGGGACAAGTCGTAAATTTAACGGGTGATGTTAAGTTGTTGTTGTTATTAGCATTTGTGTGTGTACAACTGCAATCACATGATCTATAAGTACCTTTGTTTGGCTTTAGACGAACAGTTAAGTAAATAGGCTACATGGCAAGAAGAGAAGAAAAGAAATATTAGAATTATCAACATAAATAACGTATACTCTATGTGAGACATTTACAAATAGTCAATTCCTTAAGAAGACCCCATCATCACGTCAAATAACGACTAATTGCTTAGTATCTACAACAGTTACAACAGGTGTAAATCGACCTCAAAACAAATTGAAAAGCCCACATGCTTACAAAGTAAATATACATTTCTAGATATACGATATATATAAATAAACAAGTTAATTTTCAATACTTATAATAATTAAATTACGTCATTATTTTGTACAGTATAGATATTAGTTGAGAATATTTTTTCACTAACGAGTTATAAAGTTAGTGACTGATGTACATCAAAATTGTATGGTTGAGAGACTTCCATAAATGGATAATCATACATAAGCCTAGCCCCAATATCTATACTACAGCCTGTTTATACATTCTATGCATGCAGATAAGCGAATCCGCTTTACTGATGTTTATGAAGAATAAGGTCGGAATAGCTCTAGTTGTTCTTTCCGAGCAAACCATTATAAAATTATCACATTACGAAAAGAAATATTAGAGCCTGATATTATTATACGAAATCGGCATGATCAAGAAACAGCTGAAATAATCTGATTACTCACATCATTATTAAAATAATAATAAATCAACTTAAAAGCTAAATTTTTCACAACTTTCAGTCTGACCAATTTCGTAATGGCTTTACAACTGCTGGATATTCAAGCTAATTACGTAATCCGGAACTTATTTCTCTGTAATATTTTTCAACTCAATTGCATTAAAACAACTTAATTTTTCTTAAAGTAATTTACCTAAACAATATAAAGAAAAAAACTTTTGCTTTAAGCCAATGAGCTGAAATCTTTTTGTTTTAATATTAATACAAAATATTAATTATGATGAATTGTTAAATTTTAATTATAATTAAGTATAGCAAATCAAGAAAAGAATTAGAACTGCGTACTGCTATACTGTCTGTTGAATGGAAATTCTTACAATTCAAATCACAGCTGAGTTTCTCTTATCCTTTAATAATCCTCTGAAGATAGTTATATTTAGAAATATGAAAAATTCAATCTTTAACTGATTCTTATACCTAATTATCACCGAATATGAATTTAAATAGCTATTTTTCTTACCTTATGATCGCCCATGCATACTGACTCTCCAATCATGTCATATTTCCAATCATCAGTTTCAATGATGTCCTTGACCTGTGGAGACATTAAGATGCGATCGCACCACGATGGACACCTAGTTGACATATAATCGGTAGGCATTTCGGGATCTTCTTCAAAGGGATATGATGGAATGAAATTGATTGGATATTCAACCAAAAGCTCCGTAAGTGGTGCCAGTTCCTTGTCAAACTCTTTCAACTAATGCATTAGAAATATCGAAATGGAACTTACATATTATAAATATATTTCTCAATTTACCCATAATTCTTTAAATTTAAGTTGATGATCGGCGTGACTGAATTCTTTTTTGCCTACAGTAAGTATGTTGTTGCCATCTGAGTTGCGGTAATTAATTTTAGTGCTTTCATTCTTTATACTTTGCAAACGATGCGCAGTCAAATTTGTAGTTAGCTCCTAAAAAATAAAATAGCATTATTATCCTATGATAAAGATTTTAATCAAATTAACTTACTTTCACAACACCCGCTGTGTCACATCGGAAATTAAAATCTCCAAACAAGAAAAAAGGGACGGAACCGTTTTTGTCATCCAAGTGAAATCTAATGATAAATTAATTTAATAAATTAAGACAAATAGTAAACTTACATTTTTATTTTAAAGCATGATGCTTTCTTCCTATTCCAAACATCTTTCACATTATGTTTACAACTAAACTCATAAAATAATACAATACTAAATGAAAATATACTTAGTTTCATATCAACGATACATTTATTCTTTTTAAGAACGACTATCAAATTGGTTCTCAGTTTAGGAATTTTCGCAGAAGGAGGAAGTAAGAAGTTTAGATGTTGCAAAAGCTTCGTTTCACGGCTTAAATGTAATCGATTTCATCTATGAAAACTGCCAAACTTAATAAGTCTTTAGATAAGTGCTATTAAAATTACAGATGTAAAATATAAATTATAATTTACATCAAGGATATCTTTTCTTTTCAATTATTATTATTCTTTTTTTAAGAAGTGTCTATGTGAAAAACATTTCATAAATATTGTGGATGTTAAATTTTTTATCATTTACCTTTCAATAGTATGTATTAGGGCTCTTCTTCTTGTTTTGCAGTATACAGATGGAAAATCTTCACACGCAGCCAAATTGGAGGCATCATGAAAAAGGTGTATATTGACTAGATCAATGGCTGTGCCATTAATTTCCCATCGTGTTCGCATAAATCCTTTTCGAGACCATTTACACTGGATTAAAAGAAAACATGATTTAAATTATCACTAAAAAAGGGTGAAAAATTTATAAAAAATTAGAAATGGATAGATAAGTGCGTCTTTCAACAGTCCCACAGAATGTGTTTAATATACCAAGAGTATATTGGTTGATATTTATGAGTGTTTAAATTATGTCGTATATATTCAACATTAATTATATTATAATTATAAATTTATATATGGTGAATGCCTTTTAAGAAAAAGCGAAAGGGCTGTATAAGCAGTATAGCATAATATAATAATTGTTCAAATTAATTAAATTTACATTTACTTAAATAGTTTAAAGGAAATTTGCATATTTTTATATTAAAATCAAATTTTTTTGACGTCAACAGCTATAATATTTCAGGCTCCTAACTTAGGTCGGCTTAATCACCTTCGTTTCTCATTTATGAAAAATTTATATTTATTTTAATTGCTTTAAATATTTGCGTTTTTAGAATTCATAAACTCATTTTTAAAAGATTTGTATAAGTACAAAAATGGGCGTTGATTTACTTTATTTTAATTATTATTTGAAATATGTGCACAATCAAACAATACTTACTTCTGGAAAAAAGTGCTGTGGAAACTTGGCTTTCTCCTTAGTAGGAACTGTTTCAATATTACCACAAAATATTTGTTTCTCATTATCTAGTTGGTTATCATCCCAGCAGTGTGTTAAAAAATTCCAAATTCTTAAAGTACATATATCTTTGTGGCCGAAGTAAATATTGCCGAGTGCCTTTAATAGGAATAACTTTCAAGTCAAGATTTTATTGGACAAAGGTAAATCTACTTACTGTAAAATGCTCTGCTGACTTGAAGTCCTCATCCATATATATTCGGACGAATATAAATTCAGTCTTTGCCATTGCCTCGCACAAACGTCGGATAAATTCTTGTACATTGCCCATTGAATTTTCGTAAGTTTTTCCTCCCACTTCTTGCAGATGTAGAGCTAAAAATCTGGGATTGATTTTTGTTACATTCCTGATGAACTCTTCCAGCCATATTGTCAGTAACCTTTGTGGCTGCGCAATGTTGTGGTTCATGAAATAATTTGCATTCAAACTTATTTACATACATAAAAACAAGCATATACATACGTGCTTTAGGATACAAATATGCACATAAGTACCAATAGGTATTTATACAATAAATTATATGTACGTACATCTTCAAATAAACTTCCCACATTGGCTGTTACTAGCAATATCTTCGTATCTGAATCTGAATTGCCTCTTGTTGATTCCATTTTATCTGATATTCCCTAAATTTATGTATCTTTTGGTTTGTTAAAGCAGAGAACAGTAGGGATGTAACAAAAAAACAATAATAATTCGATAACTAATAAATTATCATAGCATACATCGCTCATGTATCGATAAGCTAGAAAATTCGGGTAATCAAATACACCATATTTGAATATACATTTTTTTAATATTTGTGTTTGGAATTGAGTAACAAAACTCAAAATGTTGTATTAAAACGAAATAAAGAAATTATATTAGACATTGTCCAGCTCGTAATGGAAACCAAAGACTAAAATACACTCAACACAATACATTTTTTTAAAGAATTTGCCACGCACAGAAAAAAAATATATATCCCCCTCTGATAAAAAATAGTAACATGAGTTGACATAAATTAAGAAATACTTGAAATAAAAAGAGATTGAAAAGAAAGGTTCTGGACGCGATAAATTTGAATTTAAAATACTCTCTCTCTCTCTCTCTCTCTCTCTCTCTCTGGAGCGCCAGGTACTCGAAAAATATAAAACAGAAATCTGCTTTAAATGACTACAAAAAATTTCTTATTGTCTTAACGAAAGCTCCCAAGAAAAATAATTGTCGGCTTAAGCTCTATAGATTTTATACTGTAATTGGAATAAATTATTCATATTTTTCTTTAGTTGATGACTTTATGAAATTAAAACAAATAACAAAACATGATATGAAAAAAAAAAATATCATGGCATCCAAAGAGGCTATGTAATACATGTTATTTAAGACAAATGAGTCACAAAATATGGTTTTCTTTCCTAATAATCTTTTATTATTTATATAACGAAATACTATATAAAATCCAAAACCGTCTCCGAGATTTCGTTTTGGATGAAAAATATGTTTCATTTCGCCTGTTTCACTACTGGCAAGTTCTATTTGTCTTAAAATATCGTGTGAAATCATTCTACTATATATCGATACATTACAAATATCGGATTGTAGTGTAATCTCAGAATTTTTGTGGCATCCCTATTTATAGTTACATTTTCTAAGCTGAAATGAAAATTGAGAGAGAACTGTATTTCGTATAGTTAAAGAAATTTACAATGGTTTCTATGCAATTTGTGTTGCAACCGCTTCCAGGGACTGATGAACAATTCATTGAAAGGTAAATCACTCTATTAATAACAATAAATTAGTGCATTCATATGTACATAGTATTGATCATCTGCACATGTTAGACACATGTA
The DNA here is from genome assembly GCA_035045345.1 of Drosophila hamatofila. NCBI lineage: Eukaryota > Metazoa > Arthropoda > Insecta > Diptera > Drosophilidae > Drosophila > Drosophila hamatofila. Next base: position 764,993 of record JAWNPA010000047.1, read on the forward strand.
CATATCTATTTAATTCAATAATACATATGTATATGAAAAACGCACATACACGTTCATTTATTAGATGATATTGGGCTTTGAATAGTCTATTATATGTATGCATCACTCGAGTTTCAAGTATTACATATTTATACATACATAAACATATTTGTATGCACATATAATATTTCCATATACACATTCATGTATATATAACATATATATGTATATATATATATAAATATGGGTATATAAAGATATATATGTATATATTTACGGGCCATAGGCAACAGATTGTCTATGTCTACGTTTGTAATACAAAGGTACTTCTAAATTGTTGCATTTTTATTATTTTTTGCATACATATTCAAAAATGGCATATAACAGAAAAATAAGTTAAATAGAAAGATGAGTATGTGAGGGTATTTTACTATTAAGGACTTAAGTGTTTATGCTCCTGTAGAACTTTTTTAGATTATTACCTCTTTTTGTGTGTGTGTGATTTTTAAAACAAAGGGTAGCAAAAAATTAGCAGAGCATTAAACTAATGTTAGGTGTGTTTTTTCGGCATTTTTTCTCGAATGTGAGAGACAACTCTAGACGATGTTTGTGCCATGGCTGTGATATTCACGTGAATCACTGTAGGGTTTCCAGAAAATTACATATTTTAGATTTATAATTGAGCTTACCTATTCACATAAATAAGTCAAAATTATAATATTGCACTATATCTTTAATAAGTGGCTGTAGTGTTCACGTGAATTAATGTAGGATTTCAAAAAATATATATATCGCGTTTACCTTCGGACATAAATAGGTTACAATTTTAATGTAAGCATTACCCTTTATCTTAATTGGCATACTATATATATTTAAATTCCTTAAAATTTTTAATTAATCCAATTTAGAATACGCGAAGTCTCTGATAAAGTAAATCGATTCGGTTCCGGTACTCATAGAATATTTGAGCAATTGAAAATACCTGTAAAGGAGGTGGTAATTGGACCTAACCATATTGGAGTGCTTTTAGAAGATGGAAAGGCATTTCGTGTCGCCTTCTCCATAAACTCTGAAAAGCTCGATTTGACCAAATCTGACAATAAATGGTAATGATTATTCATAATTAAATAAAAATTTCAATTCAATAATAATATTGGTTATGCTTCGTTAAAGTGCGCCTTCTGGTGGAGTAGCGGCAACAAATGCACCAAAGGCCCCATCATCCTCTCGGCCTATGGCCCGCTCTCGAGCACGACTGCTTCGAGCAACAGGTAGGACAAGCTCAAGTGGTCAAGGTTCTGGATCAAGAAGTACAGGGGTAATAATTGGGGGAAGCACGTCTAGTCGACCCCTTGTAACAGTTCCAGCCACATATGTGCCTGAAGAGCTAATATCCCAAGCTGAGGTCGTATTGCAAGGAAAAAGTAGGAATCTCATTATTAGAGAGCTTCAGGTTTGTAATCTTTAAAAAATCTTTAAATTTTATTGTAAATATTATTTCCCACTCTTTAATTTTTTTCTTTTTAGCGCACAAACCTTGACGTTAATTTAGCCGTGAACAATTTGCTTTCACGCGATGACGAGGAAGCTGAAGATACAGAAGAGGGTGGAGACAACTATGTGCCAGAGGACCTAATTTCATTGTTGGATAATGGTTTTTCGGGTGACAATAATAGCGTCATTATTGACCCATCGGACGGACTTTTCTCAGAAGAAATATTTAGTAATTACTCGAGCATAAGAAAGTAAGTAATAGGAAAACATTTACTATTATATTATGTGAAAAAATATGAAAACTATTTAACGTCTAAGCTTACAAATTTACAAATCTTTTAGTTGCTGTAAATGTAACAACCTTAATCCGGCCATTTTATTATTAGTTTACTTATAAAAACGTTTATTTTGTAGTCTTCTTTTTGATCGGATTCGTAGTGAACGGAACAATGCCAGTTCAACTGGCACAGATAATAATCAGTCCAATCGAACATCGGCCCCGTCTAGCAGTGTTATAGCTGGAAGTGCCAGTCTTTCAGCTCAAATATCTTCTGCTAATGCTGATCGCGAAGCATTTAGCCGTTGGCGTGATCGTCAGTACTACGGCCCACGGCGTTGGATAAGTAAAGATGATTATACATGGGATAAAGATACAGGTATATATTAGATTACAAATTAGATTTTAAAAAAAAAACCCTTTTCAATATTAAAATTCTATTTAGATCCAAAAAAGAAGGAACCGTCTTCCATACCTTCCCCAATATGGATATCAGAAGAACTACAACCTTGGCCAGAAAAACCATCAACTCGATTTAAGACTATTGGAGCATTGTATTCCGAGTTTATTGCGCTGTCAGAAAATGGAGAGCTCCATCAGTGGCGCTGGTCAGACTTGGAGCCCTACAAATCAGATGTAAGTACGGTTTTCTATAAAAATTTAACTGAACTTCGTATATTCAAGCACTAAAGAAGAAGCAGATTAGACTTTCTAAATAGTAGGGAAGTAAAACGCAGATTTTTGAATCATTTTTAATCATAGCTTGCAAATAACTGTCGACCGTTTTTCTTCTTGCGCCCTCGTTGCGAGCAAAACCGAAAAAGTTCGTACTCTATCGCTCCCGCTATGAACAAGCGGCTCTTGCTGTCTCGTTTATGTTTTCTGTTGAGCTCGTTTCGTTGAGAAAACCGTTGTCGGGTTTTCAACGAGCAGTGCGAAAAGAGCGGAACGAGAAACGCTGACGAGGGTCAGCGAAAGAACATTTGACAGAAAAACTCAACGCAAACGATCTTAAAATTTATTTTTTTATAAAGAATTGGTGTACTTTTATATTCAAGTCTCTTCCCATTTTGCACAACAAATATTTCACAACTTCACGATCGTCTGAAAATATATATATATATTTCGTCTAAAAAACAGACGCTTTACGATGAACTTGCCTATGCGTGTGAATGTCTTGGAACAACCAGAACAAAAAATAGAAAAAACGGGTTCGCTCCGAACGCGAGCGAGCTCATTTAAGAACCGGTAAATCGGTTGCTTGCTGAATCTTTTCGTAAAGGGTCAAGAAAAGACACATATTTGCAGACAACGAGAGACGGTCGACAGTTATTTGCAAGCTATGTTTTTAATAGATATTATAACATGTCAGATATAAGATCTCGTGAATAGTATATTTGATATATTAGGCAAATTTTTAAGTAAATCACATTTTCAAAAAAAAAAAAAAAATTTGTATTTTTGATATAGACGGACAACGTTTATCATCCAAAGACCTTGGCCCTTAATATTGGAGAAAAGGTAGAGCTTATATCTGCAAATTTCATTAGATGCTCTGTAGTGACTGAATCGAATCGAGTTGCTACTTGGATGGACGAACAACTGGGATATCTTGGTGCTAAATTAGAGCATGCTGCTACAGCGTTTAATGAATTCAGCATGGACCCAATTGCAACGATACACGTTTGCTCACTATACACAGCAGTTAGAACTGATAACAATAATATTTATTGGTGGGGAGTTCTTCCTTTCGACCAACGCCGTTACTTATGGGATAAATTTCGAACAAAAAATAAAAAACCATTTAAAATGGTTGTGGCAGATATCAACGTAGGATCACAAGTGGTTATGAAGAAGTGTCCTATTTACCAAACAGGCTCTATTGGCTTCACGTGTACCAATGGAGTGCCCAAAGTTGGACAGCTCTTAAATTCTGTGTGGGATTTCGCAGACGTTTGTCGCATGAAGATCTTAAATGTCGGCTCAACTTCAGTGAGTGATAAAGCCCCGACTCTGGGAGCGATTTCAAATGTCCATAGCGCTATGGCTGACAAGGATAATGCCAAGACCACTTCTGTACAGCCAACAAGCTCTGGAAAGAGCGGACAAATAAACTCGACAAGCAAGGAATCAACTGATCGCATCGACATGCCGCCTCCACCTTCTCCAGCATCTAGCACCTGTAGTGATACCGGCAGTGTTACTTCACACAAACGTACCAAGAGAATGACAACTAAAGAAGATGGCAACAGTTGTCAAGAGGGAAGAAAAGACGAAGAGCTGTGGCAACTGAAAGACGTCGTATTCGTTGAGGATAAAGTGGGCCCGGTTGGAAAGGTTCTGAAGGTGGATGGTGATTACGTAGCAGTCCGATTCCCACCATTAAGTTGCGTTAGTAGCGTTCCCGGATTAAATAGCAAAGATGAGGGAAAGGAAGACGACTGGCAACAGTGCCGTCTATTGCGACGCGAAGATGTCCAAGTTTTTCGAACAGCAGTTTCATCACGCGGACCGGATTGGCTGCAAAAGCAACCGAAGAAAATAAATATTGGTGCCGATCCGGCAAATGCTCAGCTGCTAACTATAGCGGTAGACACCCGTGGCATTCATGTGATCAAAAAGCTGTTCGGCAAGATCCATTACAGTCTCTATAACTTGTACAACAGCAAGCAAGAGCAAAACTGCCAATTCCCCACAGACTCTGCGTCATTCATAGGAGCCTCTCCCAACAACATTACAATGGCCTGCAATAATGATTGCAACGGCAACAGCAGTACGATTGTGCTCAGGGATGGCAATGGAGCACTTTATCCACTGGCAAAGGACTGTATTGGTTCTATCAAAGATCCTCTGTGGTTCGACTTACCGCCTGTTAAGTCGATTACAATGGCTACAATATCGCTGCCGCCGTCAGCTTCTTGCATCAATCTTAAGTCGAAAGTATGCATGACTGCTTTGCTCTTCGAGACCCAGAAGTTTATGCCACACATACTGCGATGTGATGTTAAGAACTGTATTGCTCTGCTGATGCGACTCGAGAAGGAAGACCGCAAAGATATTCTTTCGGTTGTGGAAGAGCGTTGCGATGGTAATCGTAACATATTCCATGCATGCGTTATTATGTGCGCGCCCACATCAAACAAGGACTCTCAACATTTATCGGATTTCAGCAGCAGTAGCTCCGATAAGAAACCTGTCGCTTCTGGAGTTTCCATGCCCCGTGCAGGACCTTCTTTGTCATATGGCACCGCATTTGGCAATGGAAGCAGCTTTAGCGAAAGCTCGAGCTTCGCTACAGTGCCTGGCATGGGCTCATCTTCACCTTCTGCTTCATTAAGCAGGGAGAATCGAATAAGTCTGCGTGATATGATGAATCGACTGATCAATACTGAACAGGCGGAGCAGAATCCAAATCACAGTCAGCAAGCAACGAGTGCAGGCGAAGATCATGCCTATGTTCCAATACCCTGGTCCCTTGAATCAGGAACAGCTAGCAACCTTAGCACAACCGGAGCTCAAAACGTGGCCGATACATCCGATGAAGATGTTGCCAAAGTGTTGCCTTCGTCATCTCAAAGCATTGCATCGAGCAGCAAATTGGGATCTCCAAACTACACATTCGACTTATTCCAACGACGCGAACAAGCCATTCTAATCCTTCAGCACATGTGCGCCAGTGTAGCCATGCGCCCTTATCTCTACCAAATGTTGAGCGCAAAGGATGCTCAGGGCCAAACTCCCTTCATGCTAGCCGTTTCATGTCGCGCCTATGAAGCTGGCATTATAATTTTAAATACCATTCTCAGTGTTTCTGACCAGGATTCACATCTGAAGGAGGCAATGATTTTCCCCAGTGGATCGCCGGCTGATCAATCCCCTCTACACGTCATCTGCTATAACGACACGTGCTCCTTCACTTGGACAGGTGCAGATCACATTAACCAAAATATATTTGAGTGCAAGACATGCGGCTTAACTGGCTCTCTATGCTGCTGCACCGAATGCGCACGCGTTTGCCATAAGGGCCACGACTGTAAGCTTAAGCGCACGGCACCAACGGCCTACTGCGACTGCTGGGAGAAATGCAAATGCAAGGCCCTAATCGCAGGAAACCTTACCAAGCGCTTTGCACTGCTCTGCAAGCTCGTTTCTTGCACTGATTTGGTTACCAAATTCAACTCAAAGGGTGAATCTATATTGCTGTTCCTCATTCAAACTGTCGGACGGCAGATCGTTGAGCAAAGACAATACCGCTTCAATGTAAGAGTCCGTAATGTGGGCAACACCGGAAGTGCTAGTGGAAGCAGCACTGTTATCACCAATCGCAAATCTTCATCGCTGGACATTGATAGCGACATGCCAGACCATGATCTGGAGCCGCCTAAATTTGCTAGAAAAGCTCTTGAACGTCTTTTGATTGACTGGCAAGCGGTTCGTTCGATGATTATGAGCGGCGCAGATAGAAACGAAACAAATCCATCTCCGAATCCAAGTCCACACGGTAACAGCAGTGAGGGAGGCAACTCTGAAAGCTTTAATGTTTTCATGCAATCTCAGCATGGCTCCACCCTACTTGACAAGTTCACGCACAGCCTGATAGTAAAATGCACAAGCGATCATCTGGATACTCTGCTGCTGACTCTTGTACGAGAGCTGCAGAACTTTTCTGTTCCTGGCCGTTGCAAAGAAGCTGAGGAAGTGGCAAGACGCTTTGTGCGGTCTGTGGCGCGTGTATTTGTCATCTTCAATTTGGAGAAACAACCGAACCCAGAGAAACGAAAGAGTCACACTTCATGCAACAAATACGTTCAAAGTTGCGTGAAGGTTTTTCAGACACTTCACAAAATATCAATTGAGGAGTTGTGCGAGGTATCTGAGGCACTCATAGCGCCCGTAAGACTAGGTGTCGTGCGACCTACTGCTCCATTCACAATGTCTTCATCTAATCTGGATGTAAGTTCCCCTCATTGTCGCTGTCAATTAATTAACTGATCCCAATACTCACATTTTTTTCTAGAACTCGGATGATTTGTTCAGTGTTGAGCCACTGGCGCCTTCCAATGTTGAAGCATCCGCTGAACAGATTGTTGTGCACGATGCTATCAATGTTCAAAACCCCAACTTCAGTGTGCAACAAAATTATGATGTGGTTGCAATGGACAGTAAGTATATCTATTTAATCAAATTGGATGGGTATAAAATGTAAGCTTGTATTTATAACAAATAATTTTTCTTAGCTCTTCGAGATCCTTCGGAATCGGAAGAAATTCCCAATCGTGAATCGAATTTGAGCAGCCATGACGATGACTTGATAGAGAATCAGCGCAACGAGGAAGGTATGCAGGATGATGAGAGTGATAACGATTTCACTTTCAATGACGCTGAGACGGAATCTGATTCCGATGACAACCAGAGTAATCAAGATGCACAAAGAAGCGTGCAAACTGGCGCAACTGTTGGCTCAGAAACAGGTAAAATACGCTGCATCTATTTGTATTTTATAGGTGTAAGCATAGACTTTTTATTTGTATTTAAACTGCATTTTAACTTTCAAATAACTCGCTAATAACTGTTAACTGTTTTATTCTTTACGCTCTGTTCGTAAAAAAATGAGGTCCAATCGCTCTCGCATACATTCCAATATATGCACAAAAATAAAGTCTTTATTAATTTAAAAATATCTTTGTAGACATTGGTGTGCTCTTTCTGGAAGATGAATCTGGCGACTCATCGGCTCAAGAAGAAGACGGCTCTGAGGATGGCGAATCGGACGACCAATCTGATGAATTTAGTTTCAACGACCAGCAACTTGAGCGGCGAAACGTTAATCCTAATTCACGCAACGATCTCACTCCACAAACAATGCAATGGGCCATCAGAAGCCGTGATAATACTCGCTCGTCTGTTCGCGTCCCAACTGGCTCCAATTTAGTTTTTATTGATCCTATGGCGTTACGTCGCTCTGCTGTGCCAGCCAGCACAGCGGTCAATACGCCAACTTCCGAGTCTCACACAATGGCCACTACAGCAAGCAATTTGGGCCGCGCTTTTGGTATTACTATACGGCAAATATCAGAGCTTTTAGCTATTATGTCTTACAATATGACGAACGATATTGAAACCTCATTAAAGATTCAAATTGAGGAAGCTGTTGCCGTTCAAGTGAGTATCACATATGTGATGAATGATGAACACTAATTTAATTAATAACTATTATTATCTACAGGAATTCGTTGAAAAAAGATTGAAGCCAACTTGGGACTGGATGTTCACTGTAATGGATGGCACAGAGGCGCAGCTGAAGTTCGGCGCATATTTGACAAACTACACTGATCCAAATCATCCACTGCATCCGCTCAATCTTAGTGCACAAGCAACCACAAGCCAAGCTTCAACTTCGACTTCTACAACTGTTGGCGTTAATGTGATTGGTAAGCTCAAATTATGATTGTTCTTGAAAGAGTCCATAATACCATTACATTTTTAGGCTCAAGCTCTCGACGAGATTTCTTCACATACTGCCTGTCATTGATGCGCGCTCATACTTCAGAGCATCGAGATGCACTTCCCGTATTGGATATAACTGCATTACGCCACATTTCGTACGTGCTTGATGCATTCGTTTATTATATGCGCAATGATACTAGCTTTTATGACAAAAACGATTCCATATCCGGACGAGTAAACAATTTATCGAACTGTATGGAAACAGATGACACGGATGATGAATTGAGCAACATTGAAAGCTCGAATGCCGATAGACAATGTTCTGGCAACGCATCGGCTAATATAAATATTCGGAAATATGCATTCTTTACCAGATCTGACTCAACCCTAAGTCTGGGTTGTTCTGCACCGGACGGGTTTGATTTACCACTTGATATGGCCATGCCACTGGCCGATAAACCACACCTACTGCAACCAAATTCAAAACGACAGGAACTGTTTGCCAATCTTCCATTGCACGCTGTTCCTACTATTAAAAACAACACAGCCAAAAGTAACACTTCCCATCAGGGATCTATTGACCAACCTCCTACTAGGTTAGGCTTCTCAAATTTTATGAAACCTGATGCGCCAGCAAATGAGAATGATGTGGACCAGCGCATAACAGAATCAGGAAATAATGTTGAAGCTGTCGAAATGAAAGAAGACAGCAGATCTTATAAAGACGACGACACTGGAGACTCAAATATTTACGTTCAATTAAAGAAAAAACAATGCTTGGATGATTCAAAATCACATAAAGGATCTGAAAGTAAGTTTCTTCTTTTTTTTTTTCTTCCGTTAGGCCAACCTAATTATATTGAATAATCTTAAATTGCACTTTTGTTCAATAGGTAATCCATACTCTAAAGATCATATTGATACTGAGGATGTACAGATGATCGATGTTTCGGCGGGACCTAGTACATCAACAGATATTTTAATAACAACTCGTCCAGAAGTTATTATTGCACCAAGCCAAAGTCGCATTGGCATCAGGGATGAAGTGTCACCAATACAGAGCTCTTTATCAGTATCAGCAGTTCGTAGCGTTATTGTGCGAGCTGGAACATCAAATCTGAAACTTGAATCAGATGACAATAGCTTGCCCGACTGCAAAAATTCAACGGCTACTTCCACACCACACCATCTTAAATGTGATAATTGTCGCGAGAAGTCACCATCGCAGACAGTAGTGTTTCCTAACCGTGGCTCCTTGTTTTACAAGAGTAGCTCTTCAGAGTTGCCATCCTGGAATTTCCTGCTGAGTCGCTGGAAACTGGCTCTCGATCTTTTCGGACGTGTTTTCATGGATGACGTGGGTATGGAACACGGATCTGTGTTGCCGGAACTGAGAGGTTTTCCAGTGAAGGAAATGCGCTTTAGACGTCATATGGAAAAACTGCGCAATGGACAACAGCGAGACCTAGTTCTTTGTAAGCTTGAGCGGAATCGGGAAAGCTTAATAATCCAAACCTTTAAGGAATTAAATGCTCAATTCGGCACCCAAAATCGACGAGCTCAGCCGCCTATAACATTTAACAGAGTAAAGGTGACATTTAAGGACGAACCCGGTGAAGGATCAGGAGTTGCTCGCAGTTTTTATACTTCCATTTCGGAAGCGCTTCTAGCAAGCGCAAAAATGCCAAATCTCGATTCTGTGCAAGTGGGTGGTACACATAGTAAATATGGAGTACCATTCTCGAGCATACTGCGCAGCCGAACCGTTTCCGGTTCAAGTCGCGATCCGCCGACTTTACAGCGACGTGGAACTGGCAGCAAAATATTGTGGCGTACAGCTCGAGAACGAAAAACACTAAATGTAGATGCCAGACCATATACTCCATCGTCTAGTGCAGGTAAAAATGTGACTTATCACGTAAAGGAATTTTTAAATATAACTTCGAATTCATTGTTTATTTTTGTTTAGATAATAATGCGGCAGAAGGCTCGAACGACCATTTATCTGTCCACCTACAACAACTTGGAGAGCGTTTGTATCCCAAGGTTAGTAAAAGAGTGAATAATCTGTAAACCAAAGTTATAATTTAAATATGTTCTAGATCCACTCAATAAATTCGACGCACGCTGCGAAAATAACTGGCATGCTGTTAGAAATACCCACTCCACAACTTTTGTCAGTTCTGTCTTCAGATGAAACGCTTAGGCAAAAAGTTAACGAGGCTGTTGAGATAATAAACTTTAAACTGAAATCAGAAATAAACGTGCAGAGCCAACAGAAAAAATCGCCATGTGCTGCAACTGAACCAATAGAAGACGATAATGAGCCACTATTTTACTCTCCGGGTAAACGTGGCTTTTATACTCCACGCCAGGGGCTTGCATCCTTTGAACGTATTAATGCATTTAGAAATATTGGCAGGTTAGATCACAATTATTATTGCAAGATAAATAGATTTGTAATCTTTTTATTTTTTTTTTCATTGCTTAGACTTATTGGGCTTTGCCTTTTGCAAAATGAATTGCTTCCACTGTTCCTTCAAAGACATGTTTTAAAATATATGCTTGGTCGAAAAATTAAATTTCATGACCTCGCATTTTTTGATCCAGCATTGTATGAATCATTTAGACAGATTATACAAAATGCCCAAACAAAGGAAGGAGAAGAAACCATTAACCGAATGGAGCTTAGTTTTGTGTAAGTATGCAGTGGACTGTAATCTATCAGTGATACAAATGTATTAAAATATTTCTCTTTACACTTTAGCATCGATCTGATGAAAGAAGAAGGTTGTGGAAACCGTGAATTGATACCTGGCGGACGTGATATACCCGTAACGTCGAGTAACATATTTGAATATATTAGACGTTATACTGAATATAGGCTCATTAAGTCACAAGAGAAGGCTCTTGAGGTTAGGTTTACAAAGCATATTCTCTATATTCTTCATTAACATATGTATTTATAGGCTTTAAAAGATGGTATTTTTGATGTTTTACCGGACAATTGCATGAATAGCTTGACAGCGGAGGATCTACGTTTACTCTTGAATGGTGTTGGAGATATCAATGTTTCAACACTTATTTCATATACAACATTTAATGACGAATCGAGTGAAGGTCCTGACAAGCTATTAAAATTTAAAAGATGGTTCTGGAGTATTGTTGAGAAAATGAATACGCTAGAACGCCAAGATTTGGTATGTATTAGTTAATTATCTTGGAATGCGATTTCTTAATTTACGATTATTCCAGGTATATTTCTGGACAGGATCTCCAGCTTTGCCAGCTTCAGAAGAAGGATTTCAGCCCCTGCCATCTGTCACGATTCGACCAGCAGACGACTCTCATCTTCCTACTGCAAACACTTGTATATCCCGACTGTATATTCCTCTCTATTCCAGCAAATCAATTTTACGTAGTAAAATGCTGATGGCCATTAAATCCAAAAACTTTGGATTCGTTTAAGCAAATAATTACCAATCTCTGGTTTACGTTGTTTTTGCCGTATGTTTGCTTAAACGAGTTTTTTTTTTTTGGTATTTGAAAAATTTTTAAATATGACTATTCCACATTTGTAACCAACCACATATGTATGTATCTCCATTCCTTCAATTTGGTTTTGACTTTATAAATATTGCAATAGTTCTGTTTTAAGATAACGTCTTTGAAGAGGAATTCATAAGGTCATTCATTCCTTCATACAGTTCGACTGGATAACAAACACTAAGGAAATGTTAAAATGAACAAAGATTAAGCTGTAGGAGTTAGGTCAAGTTTGCTTTTATTATTACATTTATTTAAATGTAGGAAATGTAATAAACTACAATATATAAATATGTATATTAACCAGGGAATAAAACTATAATGGTAACCTAAATAAAAAATTAAATCAATAACGTGTTTTATTTAAGAGCTTTTAGGGTATAAGTATACAATCTCATTTACAATGACATAATAAGTAACATTGTCTAATATATGAAAATTTAGTTTTTTCACTTGTTATTAGATATGTAGGTTAGAAATATGTCAATCTGAACAATATAATAAGTCGTGCAACTTACATTTGTTAACTGAGAGTAAACAGAGTTATTTCAGTTTGGGTCATGAAGAATTACATATTCATGTCTGGCAATATTGTTTGTTGTTACATATTTTGTTGGTAAGTTATCTGATGAGCGCAGTTACAAAACAAGTAAAATATTCTGCAATTAAACATATCGGAATGGGATCGGACCGGTTTTGCAGACGCATATTCCATTTCTATTAAGTTTTGCGAGAAATCATCTGACCTAAATTTGAATCAAACAATTTGTATGTTTAACAACGGATCCCCTGGACAAAATAATTGTATGTCTTATTTTAAAAATGTAAGATTTTGAAGGTTTTTACTCTTGGATTCAAAAAAGGAAAAATTCACCATTTCAAAGGGGCTTTGTATTCAAAAAAAAAAAAAAAAAAAAAAAAAACTGAAATTTGCTAGAAATTACAGTAGCATATATTTATATAAATACAGACGGGTTTGATCCAGTTTATTATTGAAGGTCCGTAGAAAGAAATATTTGCATCCTGTCTATTTGGCCTATTCGCGGAATGGCGTCTAGATTCATGATCGTGATCATATTTCGTTCGAATAGTCTATAAAGCCATTCATGCCCCTAGCAAGACATCTTCAAGATATGAGTATGCATATGACTTCTTTTGCCAGCCGCATACTTTTCAGCAGCCGCAGTCGCTGCGCTTCTTGGATATGTGCACAGGGTATAGAGTGCAAATTAAAATGTGTATATAATTTAATGGAGCCTTTTCTTTTCTTTTGATGCATAGTTGAAATATTTACGTTTTTCAATTAAGACTAATTTGTTCTACAAATTGGATAGTGAAAGTTTTGTAACTCGCGACAATTCCAAAAGAGCTCAAAGCGGTTACTGCACGTATCGAGCAATCTGACAAACACGTATCGGGTATGCGGCGCTTTCTTGCATACTTAAGTGAGTTCGAACCGAAAACGAAATAATCATTTATACATGCCAATCCCTCAACTGAATGTATGTGTGTGTGTATGTGTGTAATTTCGACCCCAACTCTTACATCCGTGGTTTAAAACATACTAGTCGCCATACGCAACGTTCATTTCAGTTTTGGTAACGGCTTCACGCATTTCTTGGCTCTCAGTGCACAGCAAGTTAATAGAAAATGAAACGGAATTTCGTGATAGTATTCGGGTTTGTGCTGTGCACAGGTGCATGGGATATATCCGCAGGGCAGGATACCTATACGGATGCCCTGCAAAACTCACATAACACAGATCATGGTGTGTGATTCTTACATAACTACGGTTAAACTAAATATTTAAATTACAAAACTACAATTATATAAATTGAAAACGGTGAACTTTAAAAAAAAAAAACACCCAAAAATCAAAAGTGAAATTATCTGCCTAGAGCTCATTTGTGTTTGAAAGTGAAAAATAGGTGTATTGAAAGTGTTTTTTAAATTCAACAAATGCCTAAGTTGAATGATTTTAAACGACGTTTAATTAGATTCAAACAACCTATTAGTGCTCTTAAGTGAAAATAAGAAAAAAACTGATTCGACTTATATCAAAGACCAGTCCTTAGTCTTTTACTTCGACAGGCAGAAACAAATTAAAGTGAAAATAACATAAACTATACATAATATATATTTAAGATCTTAAGTATCATTCTCATCTAGTTTTATTCTTTATCATTATGATGAAAATAAGCAAATCCTTTTTTATAAAAAAAAGATTTTGATATTATACAATTTACATTTCATACTTATGGCTAATTTTCAAATATTATAAATATATCCTAATCTATTCTATTTCCATTATTTTAATAGATGGTCTTGGCGGGGGCTATCAGTATAACCCGCCACCAGATAATAGCTATTTGCCCCCAGATAATAGCTATTTGCCTCCAGCGCCGACACCGCCGGCTCCAGTCTACGGTCCTCCACCCGTCCCATTTTATAACTCCCCACCGCCAGTGTACTATAAACCCGCTCATCCAATCCCATATCAGGCGCACGATTCAATTTTGGCAAAACTTAAGTCTAAAATAAGTCTACTAACTCTAGGCAAAATCGTCTTGAAACTGTTAATATTCAAGAAAATAGTTAAGTTTATCGGCATCATTTGCTTGCTGCTTGTTTTGCCCAAGCTGAAGCATATGTTCTCCGATAATATGTCTATGGAAGATGAGATCAACAGCAAGCACGTGGAAACGGATAAGGGTAAGTCTGAAGTGATGAGAATCCATTTGAATATATATTTGAATAAAATATCTTATTTCCAGAAAAACTTCAAAAACATATTGATAATGTCTATGATTTTATAATGAGCTCCATCCAAGCCTTTGAGGATGAAACTACATAAAAGTTTGATGATAGTTTTAGATTTGTATTTGCAAGAGTATTATTTATTTATTTATTGTAAATCTGTTTTGTTTTTTAAAACGAAATACCTATTTATCTAAACAAATAAAAAGAAAATCTTATTTATTTTACTATTTATTATTATTAAACAATTTCGATAGCAAGACTTAAATGGGTTAGTGCATCCAAAAATCTGTATTATCTAGCCTTAATGGTCCTAACTAGAAGACCATTAAACGCCATTAAACGCCAAATCAAAAAATCAAGACATTGAAAAAATACAAACATATTGTACGATATTTATTTCAATAAACAAAATAAAAAAAATACTTGAATTTCAAAATTTTAACAGAAGTAGTTCAAAACAAATATGAAAATATACTCAATTTCAGTGAAAAGAATGTTAATTTTAGTAATAATTTCACCGATTTCAACGAACAAATTTGATTAATATTTATATTTGAATTCCATGCGGAACAAATATTGTATATTGACCTGTGCAATGTCATACACAATAAACTCATTGTACAACAACGAAGACTTTAAATTATTATCGGTGATGGGCTTTCCCAGAGGTATTTCAACTCCATCATCTCGAAAATGCGATTCCTTGGGATCGGGCATCGTGCGACCGTGGCCAAAGCAGCTATGTTTGCCTTTGGGCAATTCGGTTACATAATTAGCAGCCCTACATTCCATCATGTCACCCAAGGCCACTTCGGACAGCATCATAAGTCCAGTAGAGTTCTGTTGACTGGTGCAACAATAATTGGCCGACTTGGACACCATATCTGCGAAATAAATACCCTTTCCAAACATATAGCCTGTTGGCGGGGCTTCGGGTGGAGCAATTTTCAAGCCATGCGATAAAATTCCCACAAAGTTTGTCAGCCGCGAGCCGTGCCAAAGCAATTTTCGATTATGTAGCTTCTTGAATGGCTTGTATCGCCGAGCTTCACCTTGACGGACTACCTTAAAAACGTCAACTATTTCCAGCTCATATGAACTATGTGTAGATGCATGCGTATTCTGCACGTACTTCTTGAGTAGCGCAAACTCATCACTCTTTTTATCAATCGGCTCCAGCTGTGTCTTCAATTTATCGTAATGCTTATCTAATGGATTCCTTTCCTCCGAACTATCTTCGTTCTTTATTAAATTGTAAGCAATCTCAATCTCAGACAACGAATCCAACATCTGCCTTAAATTCTCAACCTGCTCTATGGTTTCAATCAAAGGTGGCGCATGAACTCCGAAGCTGTGAGGAATCAATGTGTAGAACCGATTACTGGCATCAATAAATCTAGCATTGGTCCCGCTTTTCTGAATCAATTCATAAATTTCATTGACAACAGTATACGCAGACTGAAGTTGCTTCAAGCTCAGTTTGCCTAGTGGCATTTTTTCCATATCTATGTGAAATTCCATCATTGTTCTTTTCATAGTGTCGACATCGAACATAAGCTGTACTAATTTCTGAACCGCAGGATCCAGTTTAGATGCAACATTATCATACTTGGATTGTTGTAATTCATTACTCTCATCGTATTGAACATCGATCGGATACATTCGACCCGGTATTTTGACAAAATTATTCCTGTTCCTAAATTCATTCCCTGTCTTATCTGCATACACAGTATGAAAGCATTGAATAGCATCGATTAGTGAATGAAAATCCTCCAGTTTTGTGTTGCCGATAGTTGTGCCAATACGACCCCAAGACCGAAAGATCCAATACCTATAAATAATCGGGAAAAGTATTTTAAATACCAGTCTGAAATGAACTAACTCAATATCTCACTTATTTTTTGTATCCGCCTCCAAAAGTTGTAGTTTATAGAACGAATTTTTGTTTCGTTGTATGTCTGTTAAGCCAAGTACAACGTTATATTTATCGTCGCCTTTGACATAAACGTGCGCAACATTTTCTAGGCAACTGTCGGGATCAACAACAAGTCCATTCTTCATTTTAAGAGTAACTGACTTTGGCACCGACTTTGTGTAAATACTCTTTGACTTCGAGCTCTTTATTTCATCTTGAGGCAATCGAGCCGCTGGATCTGTTCCCCAGTCACAAAGAGTCATACTGCTTATCAAATTGAGGGCGCCACTGCTATCAGATTCAACACAGTCAAGGTACTTTATAGGAACTATATGAATGCCAAGGTCTTTTGCTTTCGTCATGCGAGAACTTAACTTCTTCACTTCTTTTTCTGTGGAAATTACAGCAATAGTGCCATCTGTGATTTTGCTATCACATTTTCCGCCCAGCTTTGCGATTCGCTTTTTAATTTCCGACTCTTCTTCCTTCAAGCCCACAATTGAGAATTTGAAGTTGTACAACGGTGGTTTTTCGCGTTTAATTTTAGGACTGCAATAAAAGTAAAAGAAATGTCAAAAAAAAAACTTTTTCAATACAGATACAGTAAATTGTTAAATATACATTTTTTAATTAGCGATTTAGGGTTGCTCCAACGACTGGATAATAAATAATGATTTGAGACAATCTAATAATTTTTTTGAAGAAACTTATTTTGAGTTTGTTATATTTAAAGCAAAGCTAACAAATAACTGTTAACCGTTTTATTCTGTTTTCAGTTTTATTCTGTTATGCGAACAAAAAGTAAATAAAAACCATTATACCCTGATTTTCCATTTTCAATAGGTTCAGGATTTAATAAGGTTGCTGTCCGATCACGAACGAGCTCGTTGAAGAACAGACGCAATCGGTTGCTCTCTGACTTTTTCTCTGAGACACTTATTTGAAGGCATCGAGAAATGGGCAACACTTATTTGCGAGCTAATTTTAACAATCTAATGTCTTAAAAAATTAATGTTTTTTTTAGACTATGTATACTTTTGCGTGAAAACTTACAAATAAATTAATAAATGCATAATTGCTTACCCATCAAGCTCATCTGGATTTTTCTTTATGGCAATGTCTTTGGCAATAGTTGCCGCACTTGGAGGAATGTACTGAATAATGCGCGTTTCGGGTTTTCTTTTGTAGGAACTCAAAAAACTATACTGAGACTTCAATTCATCTGGGATTTTGCATGCAGTGCGATTGGGTTCAGTTAACAACTGCGTGCATTTGGTCCATTCGGATATATTGCCATTGCATGCATAACCCGATTTATTGAAAATGAATTGCGTACTGTTGCACTCTGGACAAGGCTTTATAGCGCCAAATGCCAGTAGGTCTGCTGCTTGATCTAGCAGCTTTTCCGAGTCACCAGCAATGGACTCCTGTGCATTATACCTCAATAACATTTCAATATCTGGCTTTTTCATTTCTTTCTTTATATTATCCCGATATTTAAACAGAACATCATTTTGTTTTTTAAGTTTCTTAATCTTTTCCTTTTCCTCGGCTTCTATATTTGGCTCCAGTTTTGGTTTCTTTGCTTCTGGCATATCTTCAGATTTAATCACTCTGTAAATTATTTAATGTAAATAATTATATAATTGATTAACAATTAAAAAAAAATGCTCTATGATATCGAAAATATGAATTTCTTAAAACTGTTACATAAACATGCCAATTTAAATATAATTAAAAAATATAAAATAAATATCATTTTACTCACGGTAGAGCCTTTAAGACTTGCTCCCTATCCTCCTTTTTCAGGGACTTATATCCGGGAAGATTTTCCCCACTATCAAACCACCCAACGTCGGATCGCATTTGAGCAAAGCACTCCAAATGATGCCAAACCTTTTGGCCACCGTATTTCATTCCAACTTCAGTATCGAAAACGGTTTTGGACACCCTAATTTCATCCTTGTTTATTTTTAGTTCGCAGCCACGACATCCTGCGCGACTTGATTTCGAGTACTCAATACTAAAATCTTTAAGTGCGGCCTGTTCGGCCTTCGAACGTTTTCCCGATTTGCCAGCAACAACTACTGGTCCAGAACCTGAAAACGGTTGATTGGTTATAGCTCCACATTACCTTAAAACATGGAGTGAACATACCAATCATTTCTTTAATTTCAGTTTGGTCTGCGAATCGTAAATTTTCAAAATTCTTAATATCCCCCACAGAGGCCGGTTTTTGTTTCTTAAAAAAGCAATCCTTGTGAAACCAATTTGGCGTTTTTCCATCATGAAAGGCGGACTAAAAATATATTTATAAAAATATATTTAGTTTATTTAATGATCTAAAGTAAGTTATAGTTTTAATAGAATTTCAATATTAAGACTAGATTCTATTTTGAGAACATTGAAATACCTTCTTTTTTTCCTATATAAAAAACTTTAAAATACTTTAATAAGACCTATAACTATATATATATTTTCATATACGTTGAAAAATCTAACGTTATGGAGAAATTCAAGTTCTAGATTCGAATTCAGCAATCGTCGAAAAGACTCTGATACTCATAATAGAACAATAACCTGATTTTCTTTCGTTTAGCCATATTCAATTCAGGCAATTGATATTAAAGAGGCCTATTCAATTTTACGCTTTTTCAATCGGGAGCTATTTAAGTGAACTTCAATTGAAGTATCAAATTCAACTATAAATAACAAGGGACAGAATATTTGTATATAAAGGCTTGAATGTATTATATAGAGATACATACATATACATATGTACATATGTATTTATATACATACAAAAATATATGTAGATGTAAACATTATGTTGTAAGTTTGGAGGTTGATTTGTATGATCGGGATTATACTCTCCCTGTGGCTTGCTCATCCTATGTTCGCTTACTGATGAGTTGAGAAAATGAAGAAAAAGGAATCGTTAAGTTGAAACCCAAAGCGAGAAGTCGTACTTTCTGTTGGTAATTCCGCAAACGGAGCCTCAAGCTGCCAATGGGATATTTCGGATCTTAAGAACACATTGCACATCAATATCAAGAATCGAACGATGTTATACTTTAAGTAGGACAATGGATTTAGTTGTGAGCCGACAGAAATATCAATCGAAAATAGGCCCATTCTTTAATTTTCCGAAAAAGATTGTGATTAATTAAACAACCGTAGCCATCCACACAAAGACATAGTATAGTTATTGGTATTACGTTGCCTTGCAAAAATAATCTACTAAACATGTATCGACATGCATCGACATGTCAGCTGCTTGGATTTCACTATCATACATACACCCAAGAATATGAGCGATGTGTACATAAATCAGTATTGATTGGTTACATAGTTGACCAAATATTGCTACTACTGCAACTAGGTGGAGTATAATGCTTTTATTGTACATATATTATATTTTCTTGTTTACATGCAAAAACTTACTTGAACCATCACAGCAATCCTCATGGTATCCTTTGCAATGGCAGTTTTGCATCCTTTGCAAGAAGCTCGGCCACTTTTGGCATATTCAACCATGTAGGGCAATTCGACATCCATCTTTCAAGTTACTTTTTGAAGTATAAGCAATGTATTTCGCCACAAGCAAATTTAACCGCTAAACCCTAAATGAAACGCCAACTTTTATATCGATATATATTTTGTACAGCTCTGACATCGATACAAATAAAACTAAATAGTTTTCTTTTGGGACAACGGAATAAACACAATATCATAAAATACGAATATTGTTCCATTTGGAACGTTCTTCCGTTGTTATGTTTATTTTGTAAATTTTTGTCATAGCTCCAGTAACACATTCCAGGTAACTTCATTTTATATATTATATTTATTTTTCTTGTAATACAAATATGTATGTAATAAAATTTTACAAATAGAACAAAAATAATAATTTTTAATCATATATATTTAGTTATATTTAGTTTTCTTTATCCACTAAAAATCTTCATAAAAAGTAATTTAAAATTGTTATACCATAATATATATTATTCCAAAATTTATTTTTAAATAACATGACGCGAACATGAGATAGCTTATGCTAAGACTTGTGTTATAATACGATTATTCCCGATAGTTATTTAATTGAGGGGTTCCAAGGAATGAATACTAAATAAAATAGATTATTTTTGATAGATTCCAGTGGTTTTCATTGTCATCTTTCCTATATATATATATATATATTTATATATATATATATATATATATATATATATATATATATATATATATATATATATATATATATATATATATATATATATATATATATATATATATATATATATATATAAATATATATATATATATAGGAAAGATGACAATGAAAACCACTGGAATCTATCAAAAATAATATTTATATATATATAATTGGTACAACATGCCAGTTATAATAATGATACTATAAATAATTTGAAGTTGAAGTCTTGTGACAACAACATAATTGTGGTAAATAATACCAATAAGCATATAGAGTTAGTGATAAGGTTAGTGATAATGTCAGTTCTAATAATGATACTTACATATTTATTGGTCTGGTACATTTATTTATGTTCACTGATTGAAAACAGCTTTTTTTTGCTTCGAACGGAGCACATAGTAGTGTAAAATATGTAAACTCCAAGAGTCTTATCTGTTATGACTGATCTATTAAAATAAATAAATATTTTACGGCATGTTCTATTTAATGGAAATCGAACTCAGTACATATGTACATAACAGCCAATCTAATTATTTATCATAAAATTCAAAAAATAAAAATAAATAAAAACAAAAACCGATTTTTTCAGGAGTTTTGTTTTTAATTTAGGTGATAAATTAACAATATCAATAAAAATCAAATTTAAGATAACAACGGAAATTTAATTTTTATTTAATTCTTGGACATTCCCTAATACTATCGTATCGATTTAAACGAGGTATATCGATATATTGACATATCGATGTACTTTTAGTGCAAGCTGAAAAATCCATTATTTGGAAATTGATCACATAAAATTAATGAAAACAGTAACTTGTGGCTTATAAAAATTTAATAGTATCATACGTAATTTATGCAAAAGTAAAATGACCGAAATTTGTGAGCCGCTGACCTTGGCCAGAGGCAAGATTATTCTTTGCCCAGATAAGATCTACATCGATTCTAAATATAAATCAATTATTTTTCAGACGTCAAAAGGTCTATAGAGCTATTAGAAAAACTTCAGGCCAGCGGAGATTTCCCCACAACAAAATTGGCTGCACTACAGAAAGTTCTTAATTCTGATTTCTTGAACTCTGTGCGTGAAGTCTATGAACATGTTTATGAAACCGTTGATATACAAGGCTCCCACGATGTTAGGGCGTCTGCAACAGCTAAAGCAACCGTGGCTGCCTTTGCTGCCAGCGAAGGCCATGCTCATCCTCGAGTTGTTGAATTGCCAAAAACTGAAGAAGGTATGTAAGTTGTGTATTACCATCAACGAAGGGATGTGCGGTTTGTGTTAAGTGTCCTATGGGTAAAATAATGATCAGTTTGCTTTGCGTGTGCAAATATGTTCAATTAAGACTCGCCATTTCGATAGATATTGCACCCAATTTGATAACTATAAATGATATAACAATCATAACATATACCATCATATAATAAATAAATAAAGTTAGGCTCTATACATAATTTGGATAATGAGAACAATACTAACACTGAAGTTTTATTCTCTGTTGTTATTCAAGAGAAAATTCACTTGGCAAAAAATTCATTATCTAAGTCTATCTTATAAATATAATAGCAATACGAAATCAGGCTTTAAATGTTTCTAATTTTTGCAGGATTGGGTTTCAATGTGATGGGAGGCAAAGAACAGAATTCTCCCATTTATATCTCTCGAATTATCCCAGGAGGTGTTGCTGATAGACACGGAGGATTAAAAAGAGGAGATCAGCTACTTTCCGTTAACGGAGTGGTAATATAACTTTTATTAAAAAACTATGGTCAGCTACAAATATTACTCAGTGACATATTTAGCTAAAGTAATAATAAAATGTCAAGCTCCTACAAATTTACAAATATTTTGGTTGCTGACTAAAAGAACACGATTTCAAGTTATATTTCCGAGAGACACCGACTAAAAGAAACACTAATATACCCTTTTTTAAAGTCTTAGTGAGTTTATTAAAAATTTATTCTAAAATTGTTATTGGCTAAGATATTTTAGCTTAGAGCAGCTGCAGTTGTATATTGATGATATACTATGAATGACAATAAATTAAGAAGCGTGAATTGACATTGCTTTTATATATAATATACGCTGGTATACAGTATATTTGAATAATTCCATTCAACTTTTTATTACTTCTAAATTTTGTAGGGATTTGAAATAAAATTTTGTATATAATTATCATCATAAAATAAATAAACTTTTTTATACTTTTCATTTCAGTCTGTTGAAGGCGAAAATCATGAAAGAGCGGTTGAATTATTGAAGCAAGCGGTTGGTTCCGTAAAGCTTGTTGTTCGCTACACGCCAAAAGTTCTCGAAGAAATGGAAATGCGCTTTGACAAACAACGTAATACGCGTCGTCGTCAATAAAACTGATAATTTATTTATTACATTAACGAATATTACAATATGATTTATGAATCTCATATAAATGATCAAATTCGTTCTACCATTACGAGGACTATTGCCTATTGATCCTAATAGAGTTGAGGGATCGGATTACTTTTAATTTTTACAAGGATTTCTACACAATAGAATACTTACAGTTGTCAGCTTTTTCGCGATATCCTTTGCGAATTTCTTGTATCCCTTCACGAAGTCCCCTTTGAAGGAGTTTTTGGAAATTTGGGGCCTATAATTTAATTCATTAAAGTACATAATGTGGGGAATTCTTATTAAAGGCAACTGTCAATGCAAAAACTACACAAAATGTTGGATCCGATAACTCTACAAATTTTTCAAGTTACATCCCGTTAAAAACGTATATGAGGACAGACTTCTCATTATGCAAGTAGACAGATAAGATGTTAAACTCCTTACTGGAAAAAATATTTTTAAAATTCAATGCAACGGAAATTCTTGCTCAGAGTGAGTATACAGAAGGTCCGTAGTACATAAAAACAGTAATGCCGCGTATCAAATATAATAATGTTTTTCTTAGCAAATTACATATACAATCTACTTAATTCATTATACAAACTATGTCGCTTCTTGTCTAACTTAAAAAAAAAAAAACAAGTTTCACTGTTCGATTGTAATATGTTACCCAAATACCAAGGTAAACGAAACTAGCCAATGTCTCTCGTTTTGTATTGAAAACATTTCCAATATCAATAAACCTTTATTTAATAATACAAATAAATATATGTTTTTGCTATTATTCAAAGCGATATACATATTAAAACTATTGAAAATTCTGTTTCTAACTAATCTTTCTTAGCAACATATGTATGTATGTATATAAATTATCGATATGGGAGGAGTTCGACCAGAAGATACTTAGGAGCCGCACTACAACAGAAAGTTTTTTTTTTTTTTTTTTTTTTTTTTTTTTTTTTGTATTTGTTAATTTTGTACTTTACTGCTTTCATTTTATTAGAAATCCACTTTCTATTCCCTGGAAACAGGATTCCCACAACTATACTACAACATAAAGAACTTTACTTAAAATACAAAATAGGGGAAATGCTTCATACGATGAAGACATCAACATCAACTGAAATCTAAAACGAGCATAACAATTCTTTTCATTCGATCGGCAGTAGACAGTTATTAATAAACTTCAAGTAAACCTGTTCTTTCGCCAGAGATATAGAGAAGTTTTCCATTACATAGAAAACCACTAAATTTAATTTGCAGAAAATCTTGTATTTCACAAATCGTAATCGCATCGAACAGCTACAGCTCGTCTTATGTGGTGAACTGTTGAAGAAACTTGAGTTCGTAATGAGTTATTAATCTGAAAGATTTATGGAGATCGTTTCGACAAGCCTACCTCAAGAAACACGACTAAACGTCTACCAAATCTATAAATTAGCAAATTGGAGTGTGCCTATCGGCCTGAAAACGTGGTACTAGAATACGAAATATCAAAAAAATAGTTTTGTGGATCTTACTTCCTCTAAATATGTTCTCTTTTTTACTTTGTATAGTAATATTTTACAACTTTTAATTAAATCATCTCTTTATTTTCAAAATATTAATAGATCTATATAACCTAATGTATTCAAAAAGGAGTACCCTTAACACAAGATTTTTAGTCGGAATGTTTTCCATCAAACGAATAATATTATACTAGTGAGTGAACTATCGATGTTTGAATTACTATCAAAGTTGATATATCGAATATACAACCTTGTTATTGCGAGTAAAAACATCTGTGTGTGAGAACAATAGCAAATGCAATATTTTGACTCTTTAGGCAATTTTATTTATTTTAAGTAGTAACAGTTAGTATTTTGAAATAAATATAATGTTCACATGAACGCGCAAACAATTTCAACAGTTAATTTATAAATCTTGATTCCCACAACAAAAAAGATATTGGTATAATTAAGGTCATGGGAAGTATTGAAAAGGCTTGTATTTCCGGATTTCTTTGCCGCCTTTGCTCAGAAATGCATAGAACAGTTATACACATATATGGAGACCACGGCCAGCGTTTATGTCTTGTCGAAAAAATCAATGGCTACTTGCCAATTACTGTAAGTGCACATACACAAATATGTATATGGACGTTGTCCGACTCATGCAATACTGTTGTTTAGATATCGCCTACTGATCCATTACCAAAAACCATATGTAAAACTTGTTTATATCGGGTGGAGCAGCATTATACCCTTTTAATGAGACTCACACGTATGCGGGAAGAACGCAAACTCAAATTACTAGGCTACAAATCACAAAGGGAAGCGGTAAGTATAGGTCATTTAATACAATTCCAAAAATACTTACTGGATGCTTTTATTCTTTTTACAGGAAAACTTTTCAATATCTAGTGTCGAATGTTCCGATGACGACGAAGCAACATCAACAGGAACAAATAATACACCTGGCTCAGCTCGAAACCCCAGCCCCAATAAGTCTACAACTTCGATTCGGAGTGACAGAAACAGTAATAATTTAGAAAACGCAGGGACAAGCAGTACTCAATCAAATGTGACTACCGCCCCGATTACTTCAGAACATGACCCACAAGAACTTTATCCAACGACTTAGAAGACTACTTTTTATTTATCTTTGTTTAACCTAATCAAGCACCATTTTCATATGTACGTATTATTGATAAATTAATATATATATATATATAATATCAGTGTTGTGTGAACTTCGTTATTTATGTACTTGCAGACTATATAATTTTGTCATAAAATGTGTATTACGTGTCAACAACATTATTTGTATTAAGTTGTTTAGGGGCACGAGTTGAGGCGAAAATATCCTATGTTTTTTTATTGTCAAATATTATCAACCTATTTTCCACCTTACATGTTGTCAGACACCCATTTGTGCTGACATCATAGCATCGAAATAAGCGCTTTGTGCGAATCTGTGAACAGCAAGACAAATTGATCGCCGTGATAACTGCAAACCTCGTTGCGAGTAGGTCTATCGGGCAAGTGACAAAAGACCGGTGATAGACGCTTTTGTCGTTAACCATGTAGTGCCATGTATTACAGACAAACTGCTGGATAGACGGTAACAGCTGTTAGCTTAAAGGACCCTAAAGGCCTAGATCAGTTAGTTGAAAGAACATTGGATTATCTTTAAGACACGTACAATAAAACCAATATCTTTTCAGCCCTGGAGCGGAAAGTACTAGAAGTATTACCTTATTGTGAAAAGTGATAATACTTCAGTCAGAACGTGTCTACTTTGTTTGGCTAAGTGAGCAAAGAGAAATGCGATAAATGCATTTCTGCAAAGGCGAAACTTGGAAATTGTTTTTATATGCGGCCGCACTAACATATTGTTGAGATCTTAATAAATATTAGCAAAAATTTTCTTTTGATGCAAGTTCTCAAAGATGTTAGGTGGCTAACTGTCGTTGGGAAAACTCCGCGTGCTATTAAAGTAAGCATTTACCTTCATTTTGGTGTTTGATATTTCTTCTAGAAATATCTGGAGTCCCGGATGCCGTCTTATTATTTATTTGTTTGATTTTAATTTTTTATTTGGTTGCTCTAATGTTGTCGCATGAAGTGCAGCGAGGTGGGATTAAGAACGGGAACAATCTAAAGCTGTAATATTTTTTTTTTTATATATAAGTAAACAAAAAAAACTTTTGAATCTGTGTATATTATACCGACAATTCCATTACTCTAAGCTATGTTGAGCTGTTCAACGAATATTTTAACTAAGGACATACGATTGACATCTACTTTTATGTAAGTGTGAAACCTTAAGATATGAGTTTTTCCACCTGTGCATATTATGCATATCAACTTCACCTCTGCATGTCTGGAAGTCTTATTTTTAAACAGAACTTTACTTGCTCCATAAAACTATTTCATCCCATTTCAAAAGTTTTCTGCTCAATCATGACATCCACCAAAGACCTGCCATGGGAAAGCTGTCAGACATGGGAAAGTTGTCTACCAAATGGATATCGATCAATTTTAAATATTTCCTATTGACATAAACGATTTGTTATGATATATCGAATATAAATTACAAGCTTGATCTGCCATACTGCTTACAATCATATATTAATCAAATAAAAATGTAAGAAAGCACAATGTCGAATCATATCGAGTTGTCTGTTTAGCTGTGCTGAAAGATTTTCGGATATGGTTTTGCACAAAACTAAAATCTTTTTACTTACAATACCGTTAAGCAATGGACTTAAACGAAAATCACGAAAATAAATAGAGTATATTGGTGTTGTGCAATGTCCGCTAGAGACTTAAATATTGGAACATGTATACCGTCGAATTATAAATAGTAATTAAGGGCGTGGGACTGAAACGTTTTTACTTATTTATATATTACTTTATAATTTAGAGATCACAGATACAGCCTCTGATGCGTACTTCAATTCTGTTATAATTTTCAATTTAATTGAGAGATTTTATATTCTGTATCCAACACAGTTTGTATTCAATATGTAGACAAAAAGAATGTGCTCCCGCTTTTCAATTATAATTTAATATAAATATGGTATTTAAAATAATTTAAAAATTTATACACATAAAAATTTAAAGCCTTTAAAACAACCTCTTAAAGTTGACAATTATATTTTTTAAAAGTCTGGTGACCGATGTTATAAAAGATGTGAGTAAAAGAATGGATATGAAATGGATAAGTGCGAGTAGTTCGCAAGGAAAGTTACGGTCTGGCAGGAGCTCAATTTGGGCTCTTTTAGTCTGCATATGGAAGGATGAAGAGTATCAAAGGCAAGTGATTTTGCAAGTGGATTTGGATGAGTTTAGTGCTTAGTGCTCTGTGGAGAGTAAAGGATTAAATACTTTCCAGAATATATCAAACTAGTAAACATACTACAGCAAATATTTATTTTTGCATTAATTTAAAAAATGTAACTTTAATCATGTTTATATTTTTTTTTTACAGTCTTGACTTATTATCAGTGTACTATTTTTACAGCTCATACAGGTGCACTTAAATATATTTTTAAAAGTACATAGGTCTAAACATCTGAAATATAGTACCAACATTATCTCTTATATATCGTTAAAAATTAGTAATATAAAATGGTATTGCTTTTCAGGAAATGTTTATGAAATTTTACATAAGACTCGAGCAATATCCACAGACTTGATTTGTCTTTTATCATTTGTTTATGTTTACTTTAGCTTTAAGTACTTTTTCTAGATAGGTGCCTTATTAGCAGGTTTTAAGGTTTTTATTTACATTTACATTATATTATTCATTTCATTTTCTTTTCACTTAAAATAAAAACAAATACTTAAAAGAGCTCGTCTTATTATTCCAAGAAATTATAAAATAGCCTATCTTAGAGATGGTCAACCGGTTATGTAACCAATAATTGAATAAATATGAACAATAATGTATGAGAGTCAAGTTTGGGAAGCTCTAAATTAAGATTGTTATATATCCCAACTATCATGCACTACCCATTCAATATGTACTACTAAAAAGACTATTTGCCACTAAAAGAATATCACCTGAGATTTTTCCACAACTAGATTCGTTAACAGATGGTGCATTTAATGCTTCGCGAAGCGGTAACAGGAAATCGTTGTATACATTGGAGCTAAACTGATAGCTTTCAATAGCAGCATAGATTGTTTTAAATAATGGTTGCTTATCAGAATGGAAATATCCCCGATTACCATGTATTAACTTTATGCCTGTATGAGAAGAATTGCAAATACTCATATACATACAGTGGTCTGGACGATAGTTATATTCACATGGGATTATATATAGTTTGTCCGGGTGATAATAAAAAAGTATATTTATAATATCTTGATCACCCCAAGTAATTCGTAGCTTGAATTCTTTATAAATAGGAAATACATGCTGCTCCCATTCGAATTGTCGCATACGTGTAAGATTCATAAGCATGACTCCAGAGTTGACGCCCAGTCGTCCGTAGAATGGATGGCGTGCGAATCGATTATACCATCCAATATTTTCATTTTCGTGCTCGGGCGCTAGAGCGGCGATTTGAGTTTCATTAAATTTTCCAAAATATTTCCATATATCCGTAATAGGAGATAAAAATAATATGTCTGTATCAACGTATAACAACGAATCGACATCCTTCAATAAAGACTATAAATACAAGTTAACACATACATTTCATAATTATTAACTAATGATTTTGCATATGTTTACTTACAGGCAGGAATAGACGTTGGGCGGCGCAGGGCTTAAAAAGGTTTTTCCATTCTTTTTCACTTTTATTGGGAAATTTTAATGACAATAACTCAAATTCAAATTGCTGAGAAAGTGTATCGCGCCAGTCAGTCAGTTTCTCCCTTATTATATCAGTTAATGGAGCTTCCGTAAATATTATAAACTTAAGATATTCCTGATAATAATTATAAAGTAGAGCAGACTTTATCATAACTAGCGTCTCTTGGGCTCGTTGGCCACAGGCGACTGCAACAATATGAAAGGTGTTTTTCTTATGGCGCCTATTAAAAGTTATATAGAAATTTTATTGATCAAATTATATTACTATTACTTTTAGGAATCAAAAATCACATGCAAGACAATATGCAAAAAATTAACAATTGATTAAGTTATTGAGAACATACATATGTAAATATTTTTTCTTATCAACTCTTTATAGCGGACATCTATGTTTGTCAAATAGTGTTAATAAAT
Organism: Drosophila hamatofila; assembly: GCA_035045345.1. Lineage (NCBI taxonomy): Eukaryota > Metazoa > Arthropoda > Insecta > Diptera > Drosophilidae > Drosophila > Drosophila hamatofila. Next base: position 794,721 of record JAWNPA010000047.1, read on the forward strand.
CCAAGGATGTCCGCTGTAAGGAGACTTCACTGTATACATGACATACTTACATACATACATACATACGTACATTTCATTGGTTTCAGTGTCGGGTTTAACTGAAGCTGCATGATCCCATGGACGTTCGTGAAATATGTAAAATATCGTCGTGAGGGCCATAAAACTTAGAAAGCACATGTGAAAGTGCCGCTAAAATATGCTTATGTTAGTCAAGCTTGTGACTATATACATACATACATATATAAAATTTATGTTTACCATATTGCTACATAGATGTATGTATGTACATATGTGTATTTGTTTGGATATCAGAAAGCAGGGCGCTGTCCAATATAGCGTGTATATATTATTTTTCTCAGCTAAATAGGTTTATCATAGATCAAATATGATTGATCGCATGCTATATATAAAAACATCAATTTATTAAACATTACAAAATCAATATAGTAAGTTTCATTGAAGAAAAGTGAATACTGTGTTCTGCTAGCCATGAGCCAGTTCTTTTGAACAAAGTTATTCTTCTTTTTTTTAGTTATAGCTGCCTGCCGCTTTGTAATCACGGATGGTCCCGCTCTGACGTGCTTGAATTTTTCAACTTAATTTTTGTATTACTTAATTTTTCTTAAAAGTATGAAAATGAAGTAATATTAACTGAAAAAAAACTTTATCAACTGCCGCAATGAACTCTATATTATAAAATTTTATTGATTTAAATAAATGATTGCGAACTGAGCAGAACTTATCCAATTTAAGTATAAAGGGCAGTTGAAACAAATGTACATAACATCGATATATGTATATTGAATAAGTGTATTGTAGGGACAAATCTACTTTTGAGATATCGATATGTTAACCATCACTTGTATGAATTGTGACTCATACTTCAATATTCCAATTACTAGTAACAGTTGTAGATTCTTAGTACAGGAATTTTTTGCCAAAATAATCAGGGATTTTGATTTTGTAACTTTATTTTATACAATATGTCTTATCAACAATGTGGAATGCCCGATCAGTCGTTTCTTTGGGACGTATTTCAAAGGTATTTACATTTTGATCAACAATTAGCTAAGTATGTATGTACAATCATACATATGTATATAAATATACTCGTACATACATTCATATTACATATGTACATACATTCATGAAAGTACTGTTATACAAGTATCTGTTACATATATATATGCCATCGATCTAACTTTGTATGTGATTTAAGGGTCGATAAGGACAGGAGTGGACATATCTCTGCAGATGAACTACAGGTTGCTCTCTCCAACGGCACGTGGTCAGCTTTTAACCCGGAAACAGTTCGGCTTATGATTGGAATGTTTGATCGCCAAAACAGAGGAACTGTGTCTTTCGAGGATTTCGGAGCATTGTGGAAATATGTAACGGATTGGCAAAATTGTTTTCGCTCCTTCGACCGTGACAATTCCGGGAACATTGACAAGCAAGAACTTAAAACTGCTTTAACTTCCTTCGGATATCGTCTATCTGACAATCTTATTGAAATATTGCTCCGTAAATTTGATCGTTTTGGCAGGGGAACTATCCTCTTCGATGATTTCATCCAATGCTGTATTGTCCTATATGTAAGTATATAGACAGATCTCTTACAAAATTTTTTGTTTACTCAAAATACAAAAATGTGTTATAATTTATTTATTTATACAGTATGTCTGCATTGTTATTCCATTGAAACAATATTTCACTTTTTTCTAATAATTAAAATAAATGTGACTTTAGTGAGAAATCTTGTAATTAGATAAGTGAAACTAATTTACAAATAATTTTGATTTAATTTCAGACTTTGACTACAGCTTTTAAGCAACATGATACCGACATGGATGGCGTCATAACAATCCATTACGAACAGTTTTTAAGCATGGTCTTTTCACTTAAAATTTAATAATCAAATATCCAAATTTATATTACACAAAATGTAACTATAATATGTATACAAATATGTAAATAGCATGGATGACCTACATTTTTAAAGTCAATATTTTTGAGCTTGTTATCCCATTCTTAAACTATAAACTTATATAATTGATATCGTAAGAAATCTTAGATATTTAAGCTTATATGTATTATATGTTATATAATACTAAGACTATAACTCTTTATTTCTTTATATAAATCCTAGAAACAAAACTTTGTTATTAAAAATTTTTAATGTATCAGGATAGTGAAATTAAAAATTTTAATAATTTTGAAATCAAGTCTACTGACCTAGGATCATTTTTAATTGGAACTGAGCAAACCTCTCATATGCATCTTCGATTTTGTGCTGATTCAAGAATGGGTTTTCTCATTTATTTCATTATTCTTGCCAATAGAAGTAAGTTTTTGGCTACTTAAATGTAACTTTGGTTATTAGATTTTAGAATCATATTTTATACAATTTTATACACACGAAAGACAGCCATCAAAAAGCAAATCCTATTAATATTGCCAAATTTATACACACGAAAGACAGCCATCATCATGATATAAATGTAGGGAGGTTCTTACCGCCTTCCACTGAAAAAGGCTGATAATACCACAGTGCAGAAAAATTTTTAATTTTGCGCTTCCAATTAGGAATGATCATTAAGCTAGTATTAATGCACACAAATTCTTGTTAGAAGTGTCAATATTCACTATTTTTATACTCGGGCAAAGATCTTTTATCAATAATAATTTTAGAATGATTCTTTTTATACCAACATTACGAGATAGAAACGTTTTTTTTTTCTACTTATCAGCAGTGGAAACAACCTAAATAGGGTAGCCTCAGCTGTCTATAATCATATCTTTGTTTGAGTAAACAAAGCAATACCACAAAATTTATTAAACTAATTAAAATTAGATCATAGCCTATGAATACTATTTTTAAAAAATATCTCACAATGTATCATAATCATTATAATTGCGGTACTCAAAATTATACCATTCAATTATGTGACATTCAGTCTTGACGATATATATCGAGATTATTTACATTTGCAACCGGCAGAACAGTGTGCGTAGAAACGTGTCATGAAAAACGTGTTTCAATGCCAGACATTTCACGAACTAGTTCAGTTCTTATGATTCTTTACCCATCTCATTTTGTTACAGTTAATTACTTTGTTTCGTCTGTAAAGAATGAAAAAAGTATATTGTCGGCATTCGTATCAGCAGAAATAAAATTTTTCTTTTAAGCAGGCCGCGTTTATTAAGTACATTTTTTAAATTGTGTAACCTAAGAGTGCATTATATTAATAAAATATTTCAGAAGCAAAGTAAAAATGTCTGAACTTCAATCATCATTGCTGTTGAAGAAACAATTGGCAGGTATGTTACACATGTCTAACTATGAATGTATGTAAGGAGTTATGCATATACATATATCCATAAGGAAGAACAGCAGGAATAGTAGCGCCATTTACAGGTATTTGTACATACGTACATATACACACTCATGCCACGATGTACATAAATACATTCATACATACTTATGTACATAAGAAGGCTTTAATTTAATTGGACCACATTTTGTCGTCAACTAATTAATGGAAAAAGTGCATAAACGTATATTTAATAACAAATATATGTATAATTGAATATATTAATATATGTATATAAATATATATATATGCTTGCGTATATAATGCTTTTATATGCATATACATATAGATATGTATATATATAGCATTTATATATAATTATCATATAATTTCTATATTTACGTACATATATAAATATGCATGTATAGCGTCTTAACCAAATCTTCTCGGTTATCACCCTTTTTTATTGTCTCTAGTCTCTTTGTTATTATTGGTTGTGAAGACTATTTTCTTGAATCACCACAATGACTATGTATGTGCCACAGCCAATGCTCGAAGAACACATGTACATACATATGTATGTACATCTGTTCGCATGTATCTATGCATAAGTTACTTGCTACATTAAATAGACAATTTGATGAATGATGTAAATAAAATACACAAAAACAGATTGATTTAAATATTTATGTAAACATGAGATGTCTTCATTTCCAACATCTAGGGTGTAATAGTATTTGTAGTAAAATTATTAATCGGAAAAGTAAAGAAAACAACCATTTTTGTTTTTTTATTTTCAACTGTGATACACAGTTCATCTATGTTATGGTATCCCAAATTTTGTCCATGCACCAAGAATATAGATGAACATTTCATTTACATTCATTCACACCCACTTTGAGGGAATATTTAACATTTTTTGAACCGCTGAAGACATACAATTTGTATCTTGATTGCTTATCGATATCAAGTTCCGAATCGATAATTTCATATCCGAGTGATGTTCGGTACAAACTAAGTTCACGGCTTAAAGCTGTCTTTTGAGCTGGGTTTATTCGTGCTGTACAGATCGACCTATTGTTTGTTGACAAATATATATGCATTTGAGTATTCTTAGATTCTGAACTAAATTTTCCAAATCGCACGCAATTATTAATTATCTGATAATCCTGAAATTAGCACTGGATATTTTAGTACAAAACTAATTTTTTAGATATTTAGAAACCGATATGAGATCCAACAATATGATACATATAAGCAATGACTTAACGTTTTTGAGATGTTTATGATAGCAATGCAGTAAATGATACCGAAATTTGGTGTATGAATACATGACTATTTGTAGTTCGAGGTTTCTGAAAACTATCCTGTTAAGCATATGTATACAATACTATTAAATTCAACATTAGTTTGCGCCCAGATAATTAGTAAGTAAGGATACCAAGAAGATGTTGATAAGAGATTCAGTTATATTGAATGGCCGGAATGTTGGGTTATTGGTCGACGTAAAGCACAGGGATTATCTTTATATATTATATCTTCTTTAATAACACAGATAATAGAAAATTCGAAATCAAGTTTTTGTTAAAGAGTTAAATATATTTTTGTTAACGCAAGAAGCCAGAGTTACAGATACCTTAACAAATACTCAAACACTTCAAGAATGAAAATACTAGTACAAAATCTTTTGAAATTAAAAGTTCTTTATTCATTTTATATAAGAGTTATAAGCTTTGATATACACAATTTTATTATATATAATTTTAATGTTTAACATATTACAGGATTCTGACAAAGGCACTGATATCGATGTTATATCGATCTTTCGAAAAACAGAATTTATTAAAAATGGGAAACATTCCATAATATATTGATGAATTTATGCGTTTAAATTTAAATAAGCCATTTAAGTATGGCTTTCGTTCATAATTAAAGAAAGATTCTATTATAACTTTTATGCATGAATACGTTTTTAATAATTTAAGATCAATATATAAGCTACTTCATTATATAAGTTTAGTGAGTTGCAGAACTATTTTATATTCATTTATATATATACATGTATTTTAACATTATAAAATTCTTACTATTCCTTTATTTCAGAACTAAATAAGAACCCTGTAGAAGGTTTCTCAGCTGGATTAATTGATGAGAATGATATATTCCGTTGGGAAGTCCTAATAATTGGACCACCAGACACACTTTAGTAGGTTTATTACACTAAATATAATTGAATAACATACAATAAATATATTAAGTACGCTCCGATCCCATAAAGCAAGTATCGATTTATATATTAATAGCTATACTATACCATAGAAAGTAAAAATTTAGCCAATGATAGACTAAAAATAGAATTCATAATTGAAACCCGTTGTAATCGAAAGAGCCAGAGCTGCATATTTTTTTGTTTTGGGGATTTTCATTAATTAATTTATTTCATTTTCAATTTTGCTTGGATTAGTTGACTGCGTACACACTTCCTGTTTAGTGGCGCCTGGAAAGGTCTGCAGTCCCATTTGCAATGGTGCGTACTTTAAATGGGTTCAGTGCAAACCCTGTTAACCCTGTACCTAAAACGTTAAACCGCCACGCCATCCACTACTATGGTGCATTGTCATTGATAAAGGCGAAACATATGTTCCTTGGCGTCTTCTGGCATTTATTTAGAATAAATCATTTAATATGTACATCTTTACATTAATTTCTTCAAACTAAAGGGACCTAATTTATTTCGCGAATGTAATTATTTGCGCTCTTTAGAAAATGTTACGTATATTTACTTTAGATAGTTAGAGCTATGATTGCATTTACACTGACTAACAAATATCAGATCAGATTATATACAACTAATTTTTATAAAATCGGCATTGCAGTACTATTAAAAAAAATTATGCAAAATAGTTTATACAATTTACGAGTCGATAGAAAGTCGATAGAAAATATAATTTATTTTTTTTGTTAAATTAAAATATTTTTTATAAAGTCGACAATTTTTCAGGCTATGTTATTTTATGCATGTGACAAAACATTTTCTATGCCCCAACCTCATTGAAAATGCTGTAAGATAATGGTATGATATATTACAATGAAATAATTTCTTTAATTATAAAGTAAATTCGTTATTATTCTTTATTAGGATCAACTGTCGAGTCCATCACACTACGTCCGTCCGTCTGGCACGCATGAAACTTTCGATTTCGATACCTTTAGAACGGAGATATTTTAACTTACGTGTATTTCATATCATCGATAACTTTTCCGATTCAAGTCAATAATTTCAGCGAATAAAATACGCCCCTTCTTTGATACCTTATTTACCTCTCCTATTAAGATGAATAATGCTAGTTAAAAAAGTTAAAGTTATTGCTTGTTTATAAGTAAGTTTGATAGTCGTACCTTGGCATTTAGGCATTAAATTCTATTATGGTTTGACGGATAAAAAAGTAACATATTGAATATTATGCTTTTATCATCAATATACTACGTTAAATGATTTTTTAAACATATAGTAAGATTATAAAATATTATAAGAATTTCTCTGTCGTTCCGTTTGAAGGCTAAGGAAATGATGACCTTTATGAGTGCTCTTGCTTCCGCTTTGATTAGGTTTTATAAATTATAATTGGTATAGTAAAGTATAGTTTTTGAATATTTTTTGTCTATTTTGGCAAATGCTCAGCGGCGTGGATGCGTTCAAAAACTTATATCCCTGATCCATCATTCCACTATATGTTTATATAAATGGATATATCGATTTCCTATTAACGTTTTTATCTTCCTTCTCTTTTTGTTTCATTAACAGCGAAGGAGGTTTCTTCAAAGCGCATTTATACTTTCCTAAGGAGTACCCTCTGCGTCCACCTCGAATGAAGTTCGTTACAGAAATTTGGCATCCAAATATTGAAAAAAATGGCGATGTCTGTATTTCAATTTTGCACGAACCTGGAGATGATAAGTGGGGCTACGAAAAAGCATCAGAGCGTTGGTTGCCGGTGCACACAGTGGAAACTATTTTGATATCCGTGATATCAATGTTAGCGGATCCCAATGACGAATCCCCAGCAAATGTCGATGCTGCCAAGGAATGGAGAGAATCCTACCCCGACTTCAAGCGCAAAGTGGCACGTTGTGTCCGGAAAAGCCAAGAGGAGTGTTCGTAGGAACAGGATTTGCTCTATATTTGTATATTTATATTAAAAATTTGATACATTAAAATGAATAACTGAATTAATAGACATATAAACTCAAAATTATTATCTTGAAACTTTATTTTAGTTATAAAAGCTGAAGGTAAATAGTTTAAAAACAATTTGTATATACATAATCCTTATAATATTTTTATGCTAGAGCAGGCGAATGTTCCTGAGATAATGACAGTTTCTATAAATGCTAACTCTTAAAGAATATTTAGCAAGTTGCTTCAATTCATGATTATTTGGACAGATCAGCCGAAAAATGCTACCAAATATTGGACAGATCAGCCGAAAAATGCTACCAAATATTCACATCATATCCCAAATTCTATTCGCTGTGAATAGACAAAAAAATCTTCGAGTACGCAACATTAGATATATATATATATATCTATATATATATATCTTTATTCTGCTCAAACGATGAAGTACAAAAGTAAGTAGTGAGCACTAGGGAGAATTTAGGCATAGGTAATTGACTTCAATTATCTGGAATTTCGAAAGATGCGAACACCCTTCCATATAATTTCTTAGAGAAGGCTTACTGGCAGTGCTTATAACCGTCTCGGATCAAAAATGGTATATTGGTATAATGGTTTTGTTTCGCGAAAGACTTTCAATGCACTCAATAACAAAGCTTTTCAAACTTTAGTTTTTAAATTATATAGAGTACATCTTTAGAGGTTTAAATTGAGGATAAAATATAATCAATATATGAAAGAGCTTTGTATTTATACTAATTTGACACATATTAAATTCTGGCAAAGCCACGCGACAAGCAGTGATAGAGCTGTGCCGGTGTTTGTAGAGGCAATGTGCCCCCTGAGGGGCTGTGGGCTTAACTCTTGACAAATTAGATTTTATAAATTTTATGTTTTGTTATTTTATTCTTCGTTTACAAGCAGTGAAGTGGTGGTGCTGGTAGTGGTGATGTGCGAATGTGAAATGTTGATTAAAAGCCTGGTGAGATTTTGTATACTCATTTACAAAATGATAAAGAATATGATTTTATCAGTCTGACCATTTGACCCCTATTGAAGCTAGAGACTTAGAATATATACTCATTCGTACTCTCATCTTGTGAAGTGCTAAGATTTTCCCCATTCGTGCACTAAAGGCGTGGAAATTCGTTAGCTTTTAAAGTACTTGAATTAGAAATTTGGAATATCTGCTTGTGAGTTAAATTCCCAAGTCAAAAGATCTAGAATCGATATCAACGTCAAAAACGAGACCTGCCAAAATTGTGCAGATATACCTGCCAAATGAGACAGTTTAGAAACAGCAAATTCCTTCCTAACGCCTTTACCAAAAAAAGGTTCACCTGGTTTTGGTCCTCAAATTAGTAGTTTAGTCGATATCGCTCGAATGCAACATTCTTAATTGGTTTTTTATATATGTATGTATGTATATAAATATGGAGACGAGAGATAACTTGTTTTTATATCGTGTTCGATTTCTTTTTGTCTGTCAAATTCATGATTAAATATTTCGTAGTTCAGAATCTCGGAGTCTCATAGCGGGGCAAAATAGCTGTCTTGTACCGCTGGAAAGAGAAAGGACAATCCGGAAGCAAAATTGATGTGACAAACATAAGGCTGATTAATATTGATGAGCTTTAACTGTGCTATGATAACTAGAAATATTACTCAATGAAAGTTAAAGCAATATTTATGTTAGGGTATAACCACTAAACATACATGTGTTGTATAGTTAGTAGTATAACCTAAATATAGGAAGAAAAAAACAAAAAAATTTTTATTGTACAAATATATTTCACCTAATGTCAGCAATATTATTTCTATCACTGTTTCAAAGATAATATTTTTCTACTAATCCTTTCAGATTGTTATTAATATTTAATTATTAAATGAAAATGCATTATGAAAAAGATTTTACAGTTGTTTTTTTTTTATTCGAAAAACTTCTTAAATCCAATTGTAAGCTAGAGGAGCTTACTTTTGTAACAACATAGTGTTAATAATAAATTGAATGCCGCCTGAACTTTAGCAGTTTTAATTCAAGTCTGTATTTATTATCGAATAAGTCAATATTCATCGATAACTATATCCGCTTTTGATTTGCTTGCGTTCGAGTGTGGCGGCAGGCCATATGGTGGAGTGGATGGGAAGAGAAAATCGTTAAGCCTGAGACAAAATGTTTTGGGAATCTATCTATCTAATCTATTTAACATTATGTTTTTGTTTGGCAAAAATACGAAAATAAAGAGTCGATAAATATAACACTCGATTCATCTTACATGAATGCACATATATACGCATACACAAGCCTGTATATACATACATATGTATGTATGTTATACCAACCTATGCGTGTTTACAAAAAGTTGAAGTTGCGTATGTGTACATAATACATACATACATGTATGTAAATTTTGTTTGTTTTTAATCAGCCACTAAGGTTTACTAAGTACATAGTATCTGCCAAACACTGATTATAAACATTAATATGTATATATGTATGTACATGTGCATATGTATAAATATATACATATATTTATATATATGTATATGCGTGAACACATATACATATGTATATGCATGTGTTTACATTTGTATGTTTCTTTCTATATGTACAAAGGTGATGAATCTTTGAGGGTACACACAAATATTAAAGATTTCAGTTGCTCGTGCGTTGCAGCTGCTCACAGTTCGCTTTTGACGAGTTAAAGCTTTAAAAGCTACTGCCACCAGCTTAAAAATTACTTTTAATGTAAAGCTTAACTAGACAACGCGATTCCTTTTAGTCTTTGTTGAGATTTTAACCGCGCATTGTCTTTTTTTGGAATAACCGTGGTTAATTAAATAAAAATTATTAATTTAACCAAATTCGTAGTAATCAGCATCGCAAAACAAGTTCAACTGGCTAAAAGTTTACATAGTATGTATTTGTGTTTGAGGATAAGTGAAGCATTAACTAATGTGCATATTTAACTGTAGCTGTTTACTGAAATACTTACATATACATACATACATATATATATATGTATTTTATAAATAAATATAGCAAAGCTTACATATATTACGGATATATATGTACATGTATCCTTATGGCCAAAGTGTCGCACATGTGCAGTGCTCCATACAAACATATTTGTATGTTTGTGATAATTGTCCATCAATAAGAGCAGATATACATATATGTACATATGTATGTATGTCTATCTCTAATCGTGTAACAACTGTTATGTATGTATGTATGTATATAAGTATGTACTGTAAGTACTTAAACGATTAAATAGTGACCTGTTCGTGAGTTCGTGGCCAGCGGCATTCCATCCTTGCTATATGATATGTATGTATGTATGTCTGTGCTTACTTACATAAATATGTAAATATTCATGAATGCAAGTAGAGAAATAGATTGAGATACCAAAATCGTTAGCATATTGCTGCTACCGCATGCACTTTTTAGACAATATGAACGCTATTTGGAAGATTGTGCGAGTGTTTGTTTTGATTGATACTCCGTATCATGTGTGGGGGCTGAACGTAGGTCTCATATTTGCTGAACTTTTGTCCACTTACAAACGTATGCAGTTAGTAATTTTAGATAATGCGGAATATTGCTTAATAGTGGTAAGATAATGTTATACGCGTTATTTGCATGAATACATTTTTCGATAATTGATTATCAATGTTAAAAATAGATTGACAGGATACACATTCTATATGTATACATGTTTAAAGTATTAATAGGATTAGCATTTACATATATGTATATACATACCTATATACTTTCATATACATACATATGGGTTCCTTGTAGTATGCTTGTTTATTTGATAAATATGTATAAATTTGTACCACAACGCAAGAAAAGGACATTTTTTCGCTTAAAAAAATACTGCTGGTGTTATTCTAGATTTTAAAGTGTTAAGAAGTTAATGCTAAAGCGGTATAAATTTAAAATAATTTAATTTAGACGGATAATGTATAATTTTTTGTATTGACAATGTTTTAGATAGATTATGAAAAATAAATATGAATACGATTTAAACGTGAAATGAAATGATTAAATTCAATACGAGAAGTAACAGACATACATACAGTCAAACAGTCTACACAGTAGACAGTAGACAGTCTACGAAAAAAATTTCAAGTCTCTAGCTCTTATATCTTCTGAGATCGACGCTTTCATACATACGGACAGATGGACGGACGGACAGACGGACAGGGCTAAATCAACTTGTCTCGTCGCCCTGATCAAGAATATATACACTTTATGGGGTCTGCCGCCTCCGTCTGCCTGTTACATACATTTTAACAAAACCATTATACCCTGTTTTCCCATTTTCAATGGGTTCAGGGTATAAAAAGAGTATCAATAATACTTCTTTCGACTTAATACTTACACTTACTTGATACGCAACAAAGCTAGTCTTAATGAAACTTGGTGATTTTCCTTTTTTCCTTCAATTTGTTGCATTATTAAAGGAATTTCCCACGCTGTATGTAGACCTTTTTCCGTGAGCACTTTATGTTTTTTGCTAAAACCTTTAATATACAAAATTAAAAAAAAAAAATGTTTTTGTTTGAAATGATAACTAATTTGTCCTAAATATTGACATACCTTCCTTTTTTTATTTTCGCTGCGTAGAACTTGAAGTACTTCTGTTTGTATAACTTTGTATGCAGAAGTAACTGAAAAAATATGAAGATTTTTTTTTTTTTTTAGGTAACTGAGATGAATGTTGTTAGTATGCTCATTTTATAGGGTTTTGTCAAATTCTGTGGCTGCATTCTGCTCCCCTTAAAACATTCTGACAGCTTTTGAATATTTATATTTCCAAGAAACAAAAAAGAAATATCTTCTATGATTCATTCAAAGTCTTAATTTTAACTAGTGTTTACTTTTTTAATAATAGACGAAAACAGCTTTGTTTACTTCGAATTCGAGTAGATTATGTGAACAAACATCTAACTAAAGAGAAATAAAAACTATTATAAACATACATTTTCGTGGAAATATTACTTGAAACACCTGCACATTCCATTGATTAATTTACTTACTTTAACAAGACGCGTAATTTAGTACTTTAAATTAAGATTCATTTTTTAAACAAACAAAGTAGATACCCCGCAGCTCTATACAATAAATAATTGATGATAGATATATTTGCTGATTGAGAATTAATTAGTATTTATCTATATTCCAAATCCGGAAAGAAAATTAAAGTTGAAAAGCTGTCAATTTCAACGAGAGTCTGTCAGACTGATAATATTTTAGCGCTAAATTACGAATCCACACTTACTTAAATTTAGGGCTTCGGGCTTCGAAATCAGTTGTATTTACGACCTATTGTTCGCCTTTAAAATAAAAATAATAATAATTGGTTTTCTTTGAAAACATATTTAATCAATCAATCAAAACAATAAAGACTTTCCTTTTTATCAAAAATAACTGCAATGGATGACTCTTGTGAATATACTATATAATATATGCTATTGATTAAGAACAACTTTTCTCTTTAGCAATAAAATCACTATAAATACGAAGAAATCTATACCAAAAAGTATTTCTGGTTTATGAAAGTTTCTTAAAATTATTGTTTTCTATAATTTGTAGGGCATCCTCGAGTCTTGGCATTGACAAAACTAGTAAGACAACAAGTAAGAGGGCTCTAGTCGAGACTGCTCGACTAGGAGATACCCTGAACCCTGCAAAGTACTGATATTCCAATCATTTTACACCCATACGCATGCATCCATACGAACGCATAAACACGCGCTCTGCGAACTGCGCAGTTACCAGTTACTGCGCTTGGGCTGCCGTGTGGGCTTTATTATGAGAATTTATTTGTTGAATAAATGAAATGTGTGTATATGCCAAAGCACAAGTTTCTAGTACTTGATATACGTTTTTTTTTTTAACTTGGGGCGAAGGGGGCGTGGTATTCAAAATCTATAAATGACAAAATCTTTGTCTTTCTAAATCTACACAGTAAATCTGAAATCTCTAGGTCTAACAGTATTCAAATTAAGCTTAAAAAACGAAAAAAAATTATCGATTATTGTCGATAAAAAAGAAATGGGATGAGTTATTGAAAAAATATGATAAACTCGTACTACGTATGGTATACAAGAGTATACATGTAAAATATACGGACGGACGGACGGAAGAATATATATACTTTATGGGGTCTGCCATGCCTCCTTCTGCCTGTTACATACATTTTCACAAAAACATTATACCCTGATTTCCCATTTTCAATGGGTTCAGGGTATAAAAAGGATATCTCTAGGACTTTGAGTATATGTATGTGATGATTTCTTATTCTCCGGCCGGATCAAACACATTAACATCATGGGGCCAGGTGAGATGGGGCCCTTAAAATATAGGTCAATATCCCAGTGATAATATACTTATGTAATTGAATTTATTGAGAATTAATATTAACTGTTCGAGATTTTTTGTGTGCAAAACTTGTAATAAGAGATTCTAGAGAGCCCTCCGTGGTGGAGGCCCTGGACCCCACTAGCCCCTATGATGATGCGGCCCTGCTCCCCATGCTCGATGGATCTTAGACAAGGAGACTCGGCTGGTGTCTATAATAATCATATGTAGCCATATGTGCTTGAAGTCAATATTATGAGTGACTATAATTTAAACAAAAAATTGGCTTTCGTGTATTTTTCTGAGTGTGCTTCAATATATCACATTTCGTGACAAAATTGAAATTCTCCCGACTGGTTTGACCTATTGTTCCTATGGCATTGTTTTTGTCGATGTTCACAAATAAACAAAATAAGTCCACACACACACACACACACACATATATATATATATATATATATATAAATACATGTAAATGACAGATTGTATATGAATACCAAACACTTATTTTATTTATTTTAAACTTTGAATTTCTTGGGTTGATAGCGCTTACTTATAAATGTACATATATGAATGTATGTGTGTTTGAGTTATATATATATATAATATATATATATATATGTTTGTATGTAAGAATATATATTTTATAACTGCACTTGTATGCATGAGCATATGTACATTTGAATGTATGTGAAATCTGTGTCAATCTGCGAGTTCGAAATTAATTTATTAATTAGTTACTAATTTATATAGTATATCTAAATGAATATATATTCATACATATAATTATATAAATTTATATATACTTATGTGATAATTCTCTATTCCTGTTTTAATACAAAAATCTAATAAAAAAAATTTCTTTCTCAAGAGACAATATTTATATGACAATTAGAAGATATTTGTTTATTCCATTTTCAGATTCGAATTTAGCAATCTTAGGAAAAACAAATCTTGATTTCTGTTAATTCTGCTGAGCTGTTTAATACATTGAGCCTTGTTTAATTCAATTTGAATACATGTATACATAAATATATAATATGTATGAATATTTATAATTGTTTTCAATATTGGATTTAGCGATAAGGCGCACAAACATTTATAAATAGACACATATTTATATACATATGATTTATATATTGAGCACAAAGTAATTAGAGTGGACCAAACAATAAAACTGGAGCAGTCGATGTAGTAGATGTATATTGAGTAGATGTAAGTAAATGTCGAAATGTGTAATCCATTGGAATGACTGTGTACAAATCGTTGAATCGCTTATAACTGAATTCTATGAATTAGAAACTGATTATTTGCCCACCCTAATTGGCTTGTTAGCAAGTGCAGTCCAATCGATCGATCGATCGCTGAATGGATCGCACAGTGCTTGGGCTTAATCTATTGCGATGAGATGCGAATCAAGAGCTCTGCTGTTCATAATATTATTTACGCAACTATTGACGGCTGTAGAAGTTACTGCGCACAATGTAATCGCCGTGAAGCAAGTTCCGAATGAATATGAAAAGTGTCATCGAGACGACGACAGTTTGCTAGATAAAATATTAAGACTAATCATTGAACCGATCACTGTGACGGAAAAGGGGCCCGATAATGATTTCATATTTCGCGTCTTCAGCCTGTTTGGCGATGTTATAACTGAGCTAGCTCAAGCGCTGGAACTAAATGTCACGCAATCAATTCGTCAGTTGGTCTTGCGAAATATTGAGCGAGCAAAGGGCGAGCTGGCCAGCGCAGCCAAAAATATTGAATGGGCCTCCCAGGTTGTTAATAGTAGTCTTATCGATCGTCCACACGATGCAAATCAATGGAACAGAAAGGTCAGCGACAAGCAGCGCCTTGTTGATAAGCTGCGACTCTATAGAAGCGTCTGTCATCTGCTCGACGATTTGATAGCCTTAAGCTCAATACAGCTGCATAAATGCTGCAATGTCACTGTGAAGCCGGTAATAACGTTTTGCCGAAGTTTTCGTATATTGTTGGCCAATGGCTCTAGTTATTTGGCCGATGTGGCTCGTGTACTGAATCGTCTTAATTTTTGTTTGGAAAACAATTCATCTCATTTGGAATACACGACGCGATGTCTTGACTTTCTTAATAACGAGATTTCAAATCTCATTCAAGGCTTTGAGAATTTGATTAGCAAACTTCTAAAACTATTGCATTTAAAAATTTTATACTCCAAATGTTGTATTTCATTAGCCCTGGTCGAAGATATCGAATATAATAAAAAGGTCATCACATCTCCCTAAATTATTTGTGTTTTATTTACGTCAAAGTCTTTTAAGTCTTTAAGTCTTTTACTTGAAAAACAATTTTCTATGCTCATCTACAGATGAAAATACATATGTAAATATGTAAATAATAATAATACTTTAATTTATGCTTATAATAGTCAAAAGAATACATGACTGATCATACAAAGTAGCTTAGTCGATCCTGCCGTTCCGTCTGTCTGTCTTGTCTATGCAGCATAAGTTTATCATCCCATTGTTGTATTATTGATTCGAATCTCATTGACACACACATTACAAAATTGTTAATTTTTGCATACGCTCCCAATTTTCCCAAAGCTATATATCTTATTTTTGTATTGTATATTCTATATATTAGAGGATTGGGTTTCATGTAATGTATATATTTTTGTGAAAATGTATGTAACAGGCAGAAGGAGGCGTGGCAGACCCCATAAAGTATATATATTCTTGATCAGGATGACGAGCTGAGTTGATCTAGCCATGTCCGTCTGTCCGTCCGTCCGTCCGTCCGTCCGTCCGTCCGTACTAACGCAGAGATCTCCTAAACTACAAGTGCTAGAGACTTGAAATTTTACATGTATACTCGTGTATACCATACGCAGTACGAGTTTATCATATTTTTTCGATAACTCATCCCATTTCTTTTTATCGATAACAATCGAAAATCTGACTTTGTTTTTAAAGCCTAGTTTGAATATTGTTAGACCTAGAGACTTCAGATTTACTGTGTAGATTAATGTGATGAATACAAAGATTTTGTCATTTACAGATTTTGGATGCCACGCCCCCTTCGCCCCAAATTTGAAAAAAACGTATATCAAGTACTAGAGACTTGTGCTTTGGCATATACGCACATTTGAATGTTATTATTACGTTCTAAATATTTGATGAAGATAGTCCCACTACAAAAAGATTTATTCAACAAACAAATTTTCGTAATATAGCCCACAAGGCAGCCCAAGCGTAGTAAGTGCGCAGTTAGCAGAGCAATTGTTTATGCGTTCGTATGGATGCATGCGTACGGGTGTGTGTATGTGTTTTTGTATATATGCATGAAATATGTGTAGAATGATTGGAACCAGTACTTTGCAGGGTTCAGGGTATCTCCTAGTCGAGCAGTCTCGACTAGAGCCCTCTTACTTGTTATACCCTGAACCCATTGAAAATGGGAATTCAGGGTATAATGTTTTTGTGAAAATGTATGTAACAGGCAGAAGGAGGCATGGCAGACCCCATAAAGTATATATATTCTTGATCAGGATGACGAGCTGAGTTGATCTACCATACGCAGTACGAGTTTATCATATTTTTTCGATAACTCATCCCATTTCTTTCTTATCGATAGCAATCGAAAATCTGACTTAGTTTTTCAAGCCTAGTTTGAATACTGTTAGACCTAGAGACTTCAGATTTACTGTGTAGATTTTTGTGATAAAAACAAAGATTTTGTCATTTGCAGATTTTGGATACCCCGCCTCCTTCGCCCTAAATTTGAAAAAAAAACGCATATCAAGTACTAGAGACTTGTGCTTTAGCATATACACACATTTGAATGTTATTATTACGTTCTGAAAGTTTGATGAAGAGATTCTCACTACAAAAAAATTTATTCACACGGCAGCCCAAGCGCAGTAACTGGTAACTGCTCAGTTAGCAGTTAGCGTGTTTATGCGTTTGTATGGATGCATGCGTATGGGTGTGTGTATGTGTTTATGTATATGTACATGAAAGAAGTGTAGAATGATTTGAGTATCAGTACATTGCAGGGTTCAGGGTATCTCCTAGTCGAGCAGTCTCGACTGAAGCACTCTTACTTGTTGAATACTGTTAAGTATTGGTTTACTTTTTTTTTTAAGTTGCTGTTCTTTAATGGATATCTGTAGACAAGTAAAAAAGTTATTTCCAACAAAATATACAGATTTTTTGTCAAAGTCGACTGAATTCTTTGATTTTTCCTCTAAAGATAATACTATATATATTCATATAATAATTTTCTTACCAAATTGAGTGAGATATTCACAATTACATTTGAGTCCGCTATCGTGATGACGCGCAGTGTATATATAAATTGGGGGCGTGTCAAATCGGAAAATGCATTTGGCAGCGTTTTGGCCGTGAATGAGTATTCTGCAGCTCGTAATGCCCGATTTAAACGTTCTTGTTGTATGTATTTTTGTACTATTATTTTTAATTATTGATTAATTTTTAGGGAAAGTTTTTTTAAAGTCGAAAATAATTTTAAGTTTGTAATTTAATACGCTTACGTATATGTCTGTATATGTTTGTAATATATATAAACATATTGTATACACTTATGCAGTATGTCTAAACACGAAAAGCAGAAAAGGTTTCTTCCAGGGCTTAGGGTATTTTTTAGTGGTGCACTCCTGACTAGAGCGTTTTTACATGTTTTTCTTAATTATTTGCGTTTTGCCTATAACCAATTATTTTTAATATATTTTATTGTTATTGTTCGCAACAAGTTAACAGAAAAAATACTAATAAGATTTACGGCAAAAGCGACAGGGCGTGAATAAAGATATGAAATGCTTTTTACAGTATTTAATTATCAATACTTTGTAAAAAATAACAATGCAGTATGTAATTGTATGATATATAGAAATACAGATAGATTAATATTCTGTAATACTATAAAAACATTGTTTTAAACTTTTATGCATTTGGCTGCGTGGAAAGTCGAGAGGGATACAATTGTCCTGAGCTTTCAGGCCGCTTGCCGCCGCCTCTTCAATGTGGTTTTGGCGTCGTTGTCGAAGTGCTGAAACTCGTCCATTTTTCATTCTGATGTCGTAGAATATTTCCAGCTCCTCAATTTTGGTGAATAACATTTCGAAATCTTTTTCGGCATTTAGAAGAAATTTGCATCGGATTTCGTAACTTCCCAGGTAAAGACAATTGAAAAGTCTTTGAATGCGGAACTCGAGCTGTCGCATAACATATTTGCTCGTCAGCTCAGTCATGGCAAAGACATCGAATGCCACGTTGAGGCCACGTCCGGCTGCGCATTTGAAGATTTGGTCGGAATAGTGTTTCAGGAACTCCATATACTCCTGACAGCAGCCTACGTCGCCCTTAAAGTTCCAGTTCTGCAAAACGAATCGCTGGACATCGGCGTAGTATGTGAACGTCTTTTGGGTTGCCAGTAAAATGTTCTGCGTATACTCTAGGGCTTCGTCGATGATCTCGGAAAACATGACGTGAAAGAATTCCATTTCTGCAAAATAATTAGTTAGGAGCATTTTTACTGGAATCGGCTGAGCTGACGGAATCTGGCGGAGCTGCAGCAATAGCGTATAGCTTGAGTTCTTCGCAACTTCGTAGGAAGTTTCGGAATCGCGTGCAAATATTCTAGCTGCATCTGCTGCTGCATAGAAGAACTCCGACAATTCATGTAGCTTTGTTTTCTGATGCTCTGTATTTAGTTGATTTTCATGTCCGAGCGATAGAACATTTGACATTGTCAGATTTCTCTGAAGATGCTCCCGGAAGTTTCTCAATTGATTTTGAAAAACTTGCTTTGAGTCTTCGGCTGATCGCATCGCATCGTAGAATTGCATTGGAATATACTCCCCCTTAATCGCCTGCGACCATTTGTCGTGTCTCTGAATGGGCTTGCCTACGTATTCACTTGATTTTATAGGCTGTAACGCGCCCACAACACAAAGCAGCCATAAAGCTAGATAGTTCCAGTGGAAGGTCATTTACTGAAGTGGGAGGAAAGAGGAAAATCATATATTAATATTCAGTTATCAATTATATATAATCAAAATGAATTACTTAAACGTTTATTTAGATATTGGCGACGTCTGTTGACACAACACAAAACCAAATGACAAAATATATACGTGGATACAAATATAGAACGTATATGCTGTAAGCACAAGTATTAAAGGTCTCCGGATCTAAATATAGCTCCTTTTCAAATTGAATCAAATTGAATGAATGAAATCATGAAAAACCAAGACAATTGATTACTTCGTCTAGTCGATAGTAAGAAAATTTTTTTTATTTTATTTATTGGTAATAGAATTAATTCTAATTAACAATTGATAAAGAAAATATATATTGCTTGACTTTTAATCTATTTGAATAATTAAACCAAATTCATGTTCAATTTAGACAACCATCTAAGTTTATTTTGTTTGACCAAACAAAATTTTCGCAATTATGTTAATTATTATTGACTAAAGAGTAATATTGGCTTCGGAAACATATTTTACGATTTAATTTGAAAGAAATAGGGGAAAAAATACAATCCTGAAGATCTTAAAATAAAAAGCTATCTAAACAAAATTATTTGCCTGCTTTCATTAAAAAATAAACAATTTTGAAGGCAATATAAAATAATTGAATTTGCTAATAAACTAAAGAGTCTGGCATAAGTTATTTTCAGACGAAAAGTAAACAGAAATAAAATCTTTTAACATCTCAAATTTGTGTTGAGAAATTTTGAAATTATTTTGCCACTAGAGGTTGATGTTGAAAGAACAGTTGAATATCTATCGAGCCTGCACTTAATGAGTTTGGCTATTAATTATCTAAGTCTTTATCTACAGATACCAGATTGGAATTTAAAAAAAAATTTCATTTCAATGTCGAAATACCTCTGATTAAAGTTCTTGAACTCTAAATAAATAAATTATCTAGTCAAACAAAATAAATAAATAAATAACAAAAAATTTCAAACAAGCAAAGAGAGATTTTTATTTACATTAAACTAATTCCATTATGTAAAAAAAATATATTTATGACTTTAATAGATATTTTTGTATGTTTTTCAGGAACTAAGAGAGACCCATTATAAATGCAACTATGCGCACATATAATATCACATTATGTCAGATTTGAATATTACGAACTCAGCCATTCTTAGCGTCCCAGATCCGACCAGAGCTTTGGACACTGTTGACCAAGCGATAGAAAAGGAAAATGTCCAAGCACACGATAAAGAAAAGGCTGCTAGCTATAGCTGTGATGATGATGACGACGACGTTATCATTGTTGAATTACTGAAAGGTTGTGAGCCCGAAAGATCCGAAACGACCAATACAAAGTCAACAATATTGTTGGACAATCAGTTAGAAAAAATGCATATTGAATCTGAAGATTTAGCTCGACAATATTCTACTGATATTAAGAAGGTAAATATGCAATTCAACGGAGGCAGGGTGTATCAAAGCTTAAGATCTGATATAGTTGGAACTCACGATCCTGAAAGCACAAACAAAAATAATTTTGTAAAGGAAAGCACAGTTTCTCAGAGCATAATCGTACGCACTGCAGAGTCAGGGTCCAGAAATGAATCCGATGAATCGTGTGGCTCGAAGCAGAGTCTTCCCACTCTGCTTAAGTCCCAGTCACTAGACTTATACAATGAGGATTGTGCTGGCTTGAATATTGATCAACAGTTGCAAAATCGAATTCTTCCTAATATCTCGGAACATCGGACTGTGGATAGCCAATTTCAATCAAACGACGACAATGTGGAGCAGGGTCAAGCCGAGGGCTTGAATAGATCGACTGGAGAAATACGTCAGCGTCCAACATACCGCCCAAACATTGCAACAGCAGTGTTTCAAAGCACAGAGTCTCGGCCAATTTATCCGAACGTCCCATACAGTCCATATGGCAGTCCCTTCGGAAGTCCTCGATCAGTACGGCGTCGACCCCCATTACGTGAATCCCGACGAATATCTATTGAGAAATCGGGAAGTTTCCTTCAGCTTAATCAATATAAGCTTATGGATCAGATAGGACAGGTATTTGACAAGTAATCTGTTGATAAAATGATTGCTAAAACTTATTTTTATTGGCAGGGCTCATACGGACTTGTGAAGCTGGCCTATTCTGAAGAGGATTCGACACATTATGCTATGAAGATTCTCTCTAAAAAGCGCCTATTGCGACAAGCCGCATTCATGCGTCGAGGTCCGAGGCAAGCAACATCCCCGCTGGATCGCGTTTATAGAGAAATAGCAGTTTTAAAAAAACTCGATCATCCCAATGTTGTCAAGCTCGTGGAAGTGTTAGATGATCCAATGGAGGATTCGCTTTATATGGTTTTTGAGTTGGTTAAAAAGGGTGAAGTTCTTTCCATACCTACAGACAAACCTTTGTCAGAGGAGCGTGCGTTGAGTGTGTTTCGAGAATGTTTACTAGGATTAGAATATTGTAAGTATAGGCAACCGATGGTCCCTCTGGATTACGTTAAAATTGACGCAACTTCTCTTTTTGTATATAGTGCACTATCAGAAGATAATTCACGCTGATATAAAACCTGGAAATTTGTTGCTGACCGAATGTGGACATGTCAAGATAGCTGATTTGGGAGTTTGTAACGAGTTTCTGGGAGAGGATGCTACAATGAGTAATGGGGCGACAGGTGGAACGCCAGCGTTTCGAGCACCTGAAACCCTTGTATTGGGCAAGGTATGTGACATGAAAAATATGACACCAAAATATATTCAAAATATGTTTTCTTTTAAAATAGAATGTGTACTGCGGTCGGGCAGCGGATGTGTGGGCTTTGGGAGCAACATTATACTCTCTGGTTTATGGAAATGTACCATTTATAGCCAACTCCATACCCTTGTTGTATGACAAAATTCGAAACGATCCAGTGGTATTTCCAGGACTGCCAAAAATAAGTGACGATTTGAAAAACTGCATTCTGCGCATGCTTGAAAAGGATCCAGCAAACCGAATAACTTTGCCACAATTAAAGGTAGCCCAGAGCACTGATAAAGAGAAATATATATATTTTAAGATTGTATTCCTTAGATGCACCCGTGGGTGACCAGTAATGGGTCTTATGTTTGTCCAACTGAAGACGAAAACTGTTGCCTGGTACAAGTGGACGATGAAGATATCAATTCTGTTGTTCGCAGTATTCCAAAGCTTGATACGCTTATCTTAATCAAAACGATGCTGAAAAATCACTCCTTTGTAAATCCCTTTATGAGGGGCATCTCTGGTCGGGCTCCCCAACCCGGCGGTTCCAGGCTTGAGAAATTTGTCAAAGCTGGTAGGTCTAATTCAGCACCTGGGTCGTATCACATGCCTTTGGACAGGTAAATCTTATATTTTTTTATTTATTTATTTTGCAAAAAATAATTTCTATATATCGTTCCAGGGAGCCATCGATGGATAACGTACTTCCGTCGCTGACTGAACATTGTTCTAGCCAAAAAAATGATGAAAATTAATCAAATGCAAAAGAATGTTAATCAAATAGCCAATGATATTAATAATACCAGGGACCGAAAACACACATTTAATTATATGCACATTTTTAACTAAAAATATTATTAGGGAAGATTGTTTAATCATATATAAAATGCACAGTGCGTGTTTCTTGATGAGCAATACAATATGCCCTTTATAAGGTATCATAGGCTTGTCAGGTATAAAGCATAAAAAGTACAACTCGTGCCCCTTTAACTATTTATATATGTATAATATATATTATCGATCACTTTGGCTCGATTCGGCTTTTTATTGCAGGCAATAAATCTCTATAGAAAATTAAGTACTTGCATTGAACCATCATTGTATAATTAGAAACATATCTCACACATACCTAATGCCTGCAAGCATTGATAATAGAAATATATCTCAAATACTGTTTTAGCTATTAGTTCAAAATTGTTATATTATATTATTTGCCCACTAGCTTCTGGCTCGGTAGGCTCTGTTATCTTCTGTTGTATAGGTACTTAAAGATTTTTAATAACTAACTTTATTAATTATAATTTTTGTCAATTTATCAATTGTTGGTTTTTGCGGTCTTCAGGTTTTTAGACGTATTACTAAACCAATTGTTTTGTTGTGTCAATATAAGTATATTTCTAGTGCCTTCGTCCATTCTTTCTTGTAAACTAATTAAATTTGTTGTTATAAATAAATATATATATATATATATTTACTTCGTATATCTATAATATCCAGTCTAATCAAAACTAACCAAGTAAAAACAAAAGTTATTGTTTCTGTGTGATATTGTAATGTGGTCTTACATTTTAAACAGTTTGTCTAAGTTAAATAATAAAAACAAAACAAAAAATACTTCTTAATAGATATTTTAATCGATTATACATTATTCATAACTTTTACTGTCTTTAATATATCTATAATTCATTATAATTGAGTTTAAGATAAGTCCTTAATTCAAAGTGCAGTTTTACCTGCCATATCAAATTTTGTTCTATGACGGAATCAAGATAAGTTTTCATTAATAAGGATACGAGAAATTTTGTTCCGATTATGATTTGAAAACATGTTATTAAGATTATTTTGTATGCTACATGATATTATTCATTTGCGATTTCTGTCTTAATGAAATTGTTGAATCAATCAACAAATTTTGTTATATTCAAATCCGTTAAAAAATTGTAAAAAAACACATTTTTTTTCAACATGCTCAAGTGCTGACACTAGGAAGCATGCCTAAATTTGAATTGTGATATTTTTAGTATAACTTAGGAACTATCCGAATTGTATCAGGGCGCTGTAGAGTCCACTGGAATGATATTACATGACCTATTCATAAATATTGGATGAATAGATTTCATAATAGCCGATATCAGTAGTTAAATTTATTATATTAAATTATTCTGTATAAAATTGCATTTGAAGCCCATATTCAACTCTCTAAATGCGACTATTGTCAAAAAAAATGAAAATTGGAAATACATATTTTAAAAAATGCATAGCAAAAATACAATTGCTTAAACCAACATTTGTACTTAAATTTATAAAATAATTCATATAGAAAATACACGTAAGGAAAAAAAGAATCTATTAACAAAAAATCAGTACAATTTGCTTATGAATGAAAGAATAAAATTGAAATTTAATTAAATTAATATAATATATATCTGATGCTTGCTTTACGAGTTGATCGATTGATCCGTGCAAAATATATTTCCATTCAAAAAAGCTTTGATAGAAACCATCTTGTCAAGTAATTAAGATTCAACGATTTTATTTCTCTTAATTATTTCTCATAATATTGCATTTAAAATAGAATAAAATAGTTTAAATCAAACTCAAACTGCTACTCAACGGTTGCGAATGTTTCTACAATATGCTCTATTAATTTAATGGCTAAAAATATGACTATAATATCAGTTCGCACTTATTTAATTTGAGCTTAAGATTCAGGAAAACTTATAATTTACAAATTAAGAAACTGCAAAAGCTTTAGACTCTAAATAAGTTATACAAATTTTAAGATAAATTTCCAGATAAGTCTATGCATGTTGTGATGCCTCAGTTAAAGGTCCAATGGGCAATGTCACCTATAACAAGTTACTTTATTATGTGACTCTATTAAATATAATAAAAACATAATTGATAATAAAATTGGTGATAATAATATAAATCGAATAATTTCATTTATTATAGGCCCAGGTTAACATTAATTGAGAGATTCAAATTAAATATTATTCAAAAGTATTTTGTAAAATTAGTTTTGGGACCAACCAGTGGCACAATCATACAACGAAATACTTTATTTAATAAGCTTAGTAAATAATATTATTTAGGTATTAATGCAATATTTCACAACACTAGCTTCAAACACTTTATTGGTAGTTGTAAAACAATTTCAATACTATTAGACACAAACTTGTCATTTATGTCGTTCCTCCTTAAGCATCGCAAAATTTTTAAATAATACGCCAAGTAAATAAATGCACATTATATCTAAATATAACGAACGTTGCGTGTTTTGGGCAGGGATCTAATATTATTTGTAGCGGTGTTACGTTTAGTTAATTGATGTCCTCACATCTCACTCTCACCCCTAACCCATCAATTATTTAATGTTCCGTAAAGTTTGCACTTTTTCTTTTAATTCGAGAATTCTGGTATTATAGCTAAAATCCTGCACAAATTATATAAATTATATATATGGCCAGACTCTGATATAGTTAGGGAATTGTAGTCCTGATTCCAGGATCCTTGAAAAAGCAAACCTACTTTCGGATGGGCCTTATAAATTGATATTGTATTCAATGTTTTTATTGATAAACAGATTCAATGTCCGTATTTAAGAGAAACCAAAATGGTATTCGTAATCGTACACTATTAACAGTAAGACTAATTGCTATCAAAAACTTCTTAAGGCATATCCGTAAAATCACCTCAAATACCCTGCGTGTGCTCAAAATAAGTTTATATAGCATTCAAGTTATAGCGTGTTAGAGCTGATTTTGATTGGGAAAACTTTAACCAACATGTTCTAAAGATAAAAATGTAAAGGCTAGGAAGAGAGAGAAGATTTTAACATCCATTTAATATTATATTTAATAACCTATTTCGCTTATGGTTTCTTATATTCAAATCAATTTTTTTTTTCATTTAAATTTCAAATACTCCAAGGTATGAATATAGTGAAAATTACATTTATATTTATTATTATTACCTTTTTGAATATAAAACGTGTGAGGTGAAAACATTGTAAAACAAAATCAAATCATACTAATCGATTGTACTTTAACAATTGGACATCGATAACTTGACGAATCGATGACTCCATAGTATTTTGATACAGCTGGGCAACTTAAGCGAGTTTAATGAAAGCCGAATTGGTCTGAAACCAGATGTTTATAAAACTATCATTAAATATTGCTGATTTTATAGTAAACTAGATAGTAACCATGGGTATGTATTACAATTTGCACTGGAATGGAATATATATGCGAATATATACCTCTGTATGTTTAGTGTGTGGGTGTGATGTGAACAGTAATGTTTTTTTTTGGACAAATGTATCTAAAAATTGCATTGCAGTGCATATTTGTAAATGCGTAATTCAAAATATACAGCCAAAATCAGAAATTAATAACACTATTTCTTAAAGGTTGCAATAATGTTGATTCAATTTCAAAACTGGAAAAGGACCTTGCCCTTTTAAAGGAAGAATATACTAAACTTCAGCGCAGCTATGTCGAATTGGAACGGAAATACAATGAAGTAATTGTCTCGACATCTGACTTGGAGTCTACGGGAGAATTTAGCAGTTTTGTATCAAGACTGGCACTGACGACGGCCTCTTTATATGGACGCTCCATATATTCCGACCTGAGCATTAGGACCAATTCCAATGGGACAATAATGCCGGCTCACAAATTCGTTCTCCATGCCCGCTCGGACAAATGGCGTAACGAGGCATTAGCCAGTGCCAAAGAGCTTGATTGGAGCGACTTGGACGAGGATATAGCAACAGCGTTACTACGATGGATTTATACAGATATTATTGACTTGCAGCACGACCGATTGACATTGGGTCTGCTGAGAGTGGCGCATCGTTTTTCCTTACCTGGACTGCTCGGGCTCTGTGAGAGAGCTCTGGTGGCTTCTGTGGGCGTACGATCTTGTGTTCGATTCTATTGTGTGGCCGAAGAAGTGGGCGCAGCTAGCCTACTTGAGTACTGCTCGGGCATTATATCCACGCACTGGGATGATCTAACTGCACAGGACTTCGAGCATATGTCTGGACCACTTCTCTACAAAATGCTCAAAAACAAAACCAAATATCCTTTACACTCGGCAGTCCGACTTTTGCGCGAAGATGTCGTTTGCTTGTGCCTTGCGGAAAATAGTAATTCGGTAAGTGACAAAAAACTCAATGCAAAATTTGATGTCAACATTTTTTTTTCAGCATTTAGGTCACAATCGATTTTAGTTTCATTTGTTGCTTGTTAGTTTATGTTTTATATATTCCAGTTCTTGCCACAAGACTAGAGTTACTATAAACGTATTTAAAAGCTCTACTCCTTTACAGAAAAATTTCTTTTGCAATTTTTAAACATCTTTATTGTCGACATGCGGAAGGAGTGACAAGAGATTTACTAAACTAAAACTGGGGGTCAAGAAAATGTTTTTGTAAATATAATATTAGGACGAAGATTAGTACTTTCAGATACCATTAATGTCTTTCAATGTTGCAGATGTTGTATAGATGGATTTTTACTAACAGAATTTAATTTGTAGCCATTCTTGATTTCACTCACAGTTCATTGTAGAATTTCGTTTTTGCATTCATAATATATTTATAAATTTAATTTATCTACTTCTAGCAAGTACTACTTTGTTAATTAATTTTAGCTGAAATATACTGTTCTTTAAGTATAGATCTCTGCAAATGCTTAAGCCCTGAAAGTAAATAAAAAACGCATTGACATTCAGTATTTATTCAAGTACCTCTCAAAAGGTTTCTTAAGAAAGGTGAACAATCGTAGCTTTAACAACAGATAAACAAAGTTTAAGTTTTTGTTTTCAATACAACAATATTCCATGTTATAAGCTTTATCTTCGAAATGTTTGTTAATCTTGATAAAGCCGACTGGGCAGCATTTGTATTATTTTTTTTATCACAAAAGGCCATAGCAAATATTCATGTTATGTTCAAATTATCACAACAACTTTTAACTTAAAGCCGAACACGTTACATATGTATATGTATTTAAGTGTGAAATATTAAATTATATATTATTGAACAGCAAAATAGCGGTGAATAGAAGAATAATCGCGCTTATCAATTTTCTGTCGACAGTGAAATATTTCGCTGAGTTGCATAATTCACCGCGGCAGTAGCAGTGCACGATTTTCGATCCCGCGAAGTTGTTAGACTGAATTTCGGTACATTCTTCCTTATATACCTCTTGCACCAAGTGTTCCTGTTCCCATTGCCTATTGCGAAATACCTGTACAAATAATATAATTGTAGTTATTTCATAAATTGTATATATACTGTGGCTGCCAATTCACCTGAGTTGTGTTTTTTTGTTGTGCACAACCTCTTGTGATTGTTTCCTGCTGTTGTCCGTTTTGAAGGTGTAGAGTTGATATCGTTTTCAAGCACATCGTCGAATACGGACACTGGGCGACATAATGTGAAGACTCCTCGAATTTGGAGCACAGCGGTGTAACAATTGTTGCATTGTCAACAAAGTACTTCTCCACAGTTACTGAACACTTGTAGCATAGTAAGACTTCTCTCTCTGAGCATTTGGCTGTAAATTTCAATTTTGGGAAGGATTTTTATTTATTATTATGAAACTAGATTTCCATTGGGTTAGTTCAAGCTCAAATAAGTGGTGCAAAGGAATTTTAGTTTTTCTCTTATTATATATTATTAAACAAAGTTTCACTGTTGATTTCACTTTCATTATTTAGGAACATTTAATCGACATTGTAATGATAATTGATGATGCTCTCAAAACAGATTGTTATTGTAGTCCTAGAGACTATCTTTAAAGACAATTTTCTCTAAGATCTAATAATAGTGGAATACGTTTCCTAAATATAATGGACGTCAAGATTGAACTAATTAAAACTTGATAATTTAAAGTGTAAAACTTTATTACAAAAGTGGTTTATATTTTGGAGTCTTTTCTAACTGAACTGTATCAAGATACTTATTACTTCATCCATTAAATGAATTCTTTGTAAGTGATGAAGACTTTGTTTATTGATTTTGCGCAATTTAACATACATTGTGCAAAATCAATATACATATACACATATATATATATTAGCAGATAAGTAAAACTAAGAAATGTATGTAGACACGCCCACAGAGGAGTTGTATTAACGTCATTGATACAGTGCTAGAATCAACAACCCATTAATCAAATAGATTATTTTTTAAAAGATAAAGCAAAGTTTGTATTTTTATCAAGTATTTCAATTTTAGCTGCCCCTAATAATGTATTAAGCGTATATACACACAAAAGTACATTTTTATAGATAACACTTCAATAGTGTTCAACGCATTTTGTTACCGAAGTTGTTGAAATGATCATAGTAAATAGTAAGGCAATATAACATTGATAGGAGCGTATACCACAAAGAGTTAAATTATAGTAATTTTTTGCTTTTTCGATCTTACAATGAGCCTTAAGCGTTTATAAATAACTTTCATGGGCGCCTTTAGTAAGACTTCTTGAATCATTGCCTACATTGTGAGATCATATTGTTTATGTTTGCATGATTTGCTCTTATCTTCAATATCATTTCATAATACAAAATTGTACATACACATAGTATTGAAATTCCATAAATATTTATATAAAATTTATATTATAAAAAAAATATATATACATAAATACAAATACGAAAACTTGTTCCTTTTGCATCGAGAACGAATTTTGAGCTGTTTTGTTTCGCGCTCAATAAATGTATTCTTATCGTTATGAGTTCGGTGTATAAGCAGATGCCATATACTTCCATATTGTATATTTGTATAATATATGCAATGCTTTGTTTAATATTCCATCATAATACAGATAGGC
The DNA here is from genome assembly GCA_035045345.1 of Drosophila hamatofila. NCBI lineage: Eukaryota > Metazoa > Arthropoda > Insecta > Diptera > Drosophilidae > Drosophila > Drosophila hamatofila. The sequence continues at coordinate 825,179 of JAWNPA010000047.1, forward strand.
AGGTTTTCTTTTAACCTTTTAATATTCATGCCCATTCTATCTGCCAGACCGATTGAGAGACTTAAAATAAAGAACATTCACTCGTGTCCGAGTAGATATAGATATGTAAATTATAGGGCTGCCTCCAGTGGGTGCGTGGCAAATGAGGAAATGCCCTATCATGCACAGTGATATAGCTGGAATCATTAAATAAATTACATTTTGACCTACTCTAAAGAGCGCCTCCAAAGATTTATGTTCTTCTAAATAGAAATGAGCTATTTAATCATCAAATCTGTTAAGGCAGTCTCAGCGAGTATTCTGCAGTCAGTTGTATCCGGTTCATACTTTGTGAGGTTTATGCTTTGTTATTGTTAATATATATGCAAATATTAGAGAATGTTTCTATACGACTTACATATATTAAGATACGAATTTATGCATTCTACTATTGTATTTGCTTTAGTACACATATCTAAGTGTTACTTAATAATACCACAAAAAATACCAACCTAAATCTAAAGCAACAGCAAGTAAAACAACGCCTTGGAACAGGTGGTAAGCAAAGCCATTGTTGCGCGCCTTAAAGTCCATCATTATAAATATTTAGTATATAGTATATGGGTACACTCAATCATATGTGTTGTGTTGTGACATAGATTTACATACATATGCTCTTCACATATGCATGTTTGTATGTATTAGATTTTAGTCTGCTAGTTTCTTTATATATGTATGATTTAGTTTTAATGTCATTGTGCGTATTTATATGTATGTATAATGTTTGTATATATGTACAATAACACATACAAAGTTGATTATAATTTTCTCTTGCGATACACGGTCACACAAAATGTTGCCCCATTCATTCATACACATACATAGATACATAGACAAAAATGCGTACAAAAAATAAATAAATCTTTAACAATTGCCGGTATTGGAGAAAGTTCTGCTATTTCGATTTGCGGGTGCAAATGAAGATAACCATACACGCTTTCTGTGTGCATGTGTGTGAATTCGCAAATATGAAAGTATATCTACATATATTGAATTATAATATTTTCTTCATATTATTTCATTTCTCTGCTAATTTTGTACAAATGAATTAATCATTTGCCTAAAAACGGGACAATATTAATCACACACGACAACTGAGAACATTTACACCCGTTCCATTGGATGAAAAAGTGAAGACTGACGAATCAGGCTCAAAGCAGAATGCAGAGCGCAAAGAAATGGTCGCTTTCAGATGCGCAGAGAATTTCTGACGTCACAGTTTCACATCTTTTAGGGCTGCACAGACAGCAGAGTCTGAATTTGAATATGTAAAAAATAAAATTTTAGCAAATTTAACTGTAGATTCAATTTATATGCAGTACATTTATATGTATATGGATATGTATTTCTGTATATATTTATATTTATATTTATATTTATATTTATATTTATATTTATATTTATATTTATATTTATATTTATATTTATATTTATATTTATATTTATATTTATATTTATATTTATATTTATATTTATATTTATATTTATATTTATATTTATATTTATATTTATATTTATATTTATATTTATATTTATATTTATATTTATATTTATATTTATATTTATATTTATATTTATATTTATATTTATATTTATATTTATATTTATATTTATATTTATATTTATATTTATATTTATATTTATATTTATATTTATATTTATATTTATATTTATATTTATATTTATATTTATACTTATATTTATATTTATATTTATATTTATATTTATATTTATATTTATATTTATATTTATATTTATATTTATATTTATATTTATATTTATATTTATATTTATATTTATATTTATATTTATATTTATATATTTATATTTATATTTATATACGAATTGCTGTAACATAAATTTCAAATGTAATTTAGTTTTATTTTAAATAGCGTTTGCGATTTACTACTCTACTCGAAATAAGTGTAGAACTGCATTAATGCTGAGAATCAGATCATACTACATGTTTTAAACATTTTGTTACAGCTCTTTAACTTTATGCTTATCATTTATTGCAATACATAAGTAAAAAACAAGTAAGAGGGCTCTAGTCGAGACTGCTCGACTAGGAGATACCCTGAACCCTGCAAAGTACTGATTCCAATCACTCTACACTTCTTTCATGCACATATACAAAAACACATACACACACCCGTACGCATGCATCCATACGAGCGCATAAACAATTGCTCTGCTAACTGCGCAGTTACTGCGCTTGGGCTGCCGTGTGGGCTATATTATGAAAATTTGTTTGTTGAATAAATCTTTTTGTAGTGTGACTATCTTCATCAAATTTTTAGAACGTGATAATAACATTTAAATGTGTGTATATGCCAAAGCACAAGTCTCTAGTACTTCATATACGTTTTTTTCAAATTTGGGGCGAAGGGGGCGTGGCATCCAAAATCTGTAAATAACAAAATCTTTGTATTCATCACATTAATCTACACAGTAAATCTGAAGTCTCTAGGTCTAACAGTATTCAAACTAGGCTTTAAAAACAAAGTCAGATTTTCGATTGTTATCGATAAAAAATAAATGGGATGAGTTATCGAAAAAATATGATAAACTCGTACTGCGTATGGTATACACGAGTATACATGTAAAATTTCAAGTCTCTAGCACTTGTAGTTTAGGAGATCTCTGCGTTAGTACGGACGGACGGACGGACGGACGGACGGACGGACAGACGGACATGGCTAGATCAACTCAGCTCGTCATCCTGATCAAGAATATATATACTTTATGGGGTCTGCCACGCCTCCTTCTGCCTGTTACATACATTTTCACAAAAACATACCCTGATTTCCCATTTTCAATGGGTTCAGGGTATAAAAAGGGCGAAGTATTTGGGAGTTCCAGACTAAAGATACATTTAAGCTTTTATCTACACATACAGACAGACCAAACTTGAGTAATTTTCAGAATATATTTCCCATTTTAGGGGAAAGAAATAATGTATCGAAAAGTTAAATTTTCAGTGTTCTTTAAAATACTCTTAATTCGAAACTTTAGTTTCTAAAACCTTCGAGACAGACCATTTTCTAAAATAATTATATTAATCACAGCAAAGATATTTTCTGTTTGAAAAAGTAAATTACATCAGTACTATAATTTGGCAAACTAGAAAACACATCTGGAAGAGTCACTAGTCGCTTAGTTCAATGTAGCAAATTAAAAGTAAATTAATTATGTATATGCCTCACACTTTAATTTGGATGTTGTATATTTTCAGTTGCCCGAACTAGTAAATAGTTTGTCTGAGCATGGACAGCTACCACTGCAGATGGCTTTGTCGGCGAAAAGTGTTCAAATTGCCCAGACTCTGGTTAATAATGGATCTGCAAATGTGAATGCCTATGACGCCAAGGTAAGCTATAAAATAAGTGTAGTAAATCATCTCAATAAATATACTTCGAGCAGGGATCTACGCTTCTTATAGATGCTGTAAAAAAAGCTGATAGTTTTGCAGCAGACTTTCTATTAAATCACAACTGCCTTGTTGATCTTGTGTCCAGGTAATTGGCATAATGTCTTTTTCTAAATATTAAAAACTAATCATTTGCTTGATTCTTCAAGGTCGTCATCCGATTCAGCACTTCATATTGTATGCAGCTATGGAGAAACTGACGATAATCATGAAAATTTGTCGCACATGATTGATATCGGCAAGAAAATACTACAGCGAAAGGCTAATGTAAACCTTCAAAATAGCAAAGGTCAAACGCCGCTACATATTGCAATCACATCTCAAAATAAACCTATGGTGGAGATGTTACTTGATGTGCCCGCTGTTGACATTAATTTGCGTACCAATGACGAGAAGTGTCCTCTTGAATTAACATTAATTCCGTTTAATAAGGACAGTGTTATTCTCGCTGCAAAACTCCTTAAGATGGGAGCCAACCCGAATCCATTAAAATCTGAGACAAATGACAACCTGCTGCAAGTCCTTGCCATGGGTGGAAGTGATTTTGAAGAGGCTGCAATATTTTTGACTGATTTTGCAAACCTCGACCATCTTAACAACGCTGGCTTCTCTGCCATCCACATCGCTGTCCAGAGGAACATGCCGAAACTTGTGGCTAAGCTTCTTGATGCAGGTGCCTCGCCCAATATACAAACGAGCTCCGGCAAAATGAAGTCGCCCCTACACATAGCTGTGGAAGAAAATGCTCAGGATATTATTGAGGCGTTTGTTAGCTTCAGAAAAAACAACTCAGAAAAAGTCGATTTTAACTGCAAGGATGCTAATGGTGATTCGCCATTAAGTTTATGCTTAGCCCTTAATCGAATTGAATTAGCTCCAATACTTATCGCTGGCGGTGCTGATGTCAATGCGAGAAATGGACAGGATTTGACTTTGTTGCATCAATCCATAATCAGTGGCGACAGCGAGAAAGCAGTTTTTCTACTGGACCAAGGCGCCGAAATTAATGCGCTCACAGGTAAAATTTATTTAAAGTACCTTTTTAGGTAGAATTTTAATTTTTCTCAGTGGCTCAAATTATTAATCAAGGTCATCTATAGTAAGCTGAGTTTATCCATATTCGACAGTCCATAAGATTGCCTTGATATTTTAAACGGCATTGGAAATAGAAGTATTAGTAATATAGTATTAATAAATCCTTTTGACTTCCTGAACTAGAAATACCTATCTCGTTTCTGAGGTCATTTGAGGTATTGTAATTATTTCATATTATATTTATTTAAGACAGTCCGTCAATATGAGTTCAATATTTTATTGTAGCTATTATATTATAAGAAGTGTACAGTTTTTCGAAAGATCTTTATACTTATTATAAAGTTTCGGAACATAAAATAAATTACCCGATAGTACTTATGATATGTATCTATTTTCTTTTATGCTTAGGTGATCAAAAGTCAGTCCTTCAACTGGCTATCGACTCGCATTTACCCAAGGTTGTTGACGTATTATGTATTAAGGGCGTGGACCTTAGTACCTTGGAAAATTCAAGAGATTCACCTTTATGGACTGCTTTGGAATTGGGATTCGAGGATGTTGCACAAATTCTGGTTCGACATGGCGTTGACACTGATTGCTGGAGCCAAGGACCTGAGGGCTGTCAGCAGACACTGTTGCACCGGGCAATCGATGAAAACAAGGAGGCCACAGCAATGTTTCTCGTACGCAACCAATGCGACTTAGACTCACCACGTCAGCCGGGTCCAAATGATGAGGGTGGTGACGAAGCTCGAGACAAAGCCTCCCCTTTGCATCTCTGTTGTCAGTGGGGTCTGACAAAGGTTGTGCAGGCACTAATAGACCACGGTGCCAATGTGAACGCTGCAGATGCTGAAAGCAAAACTCCAGCACACATTGCTATTGAAAACCAGCATGAAGATATTATAAATATCCTTTTGTGCCATCCCGGAATAGACCTGAAGCTGCGGGATAAGTCCGGTCTGACGCCTTTTGCCACGGCTCTGGCCATCCGTAATCACAAAGCCGCTCAGCGCATACTCGAGAGACTTCCAAATGCAGCTGAAATAATGGATAATCGGGGTCGCAATTTCCTGCACATAGCCATATTAAAAGATGACCTGGAAAGTGTTCTCTTTTTGTTGGCTATTCAAGTAGATGTCAATTCGCGCGTCCACGACGCTTATCAATCAACTCCACTCCATCTAGCAGCTGCGTCTAAAAACGAAATGATTATACGAAATTTAATATTAGCCGGCGCTCGAATTAACGAACGAGATGCTGTCCAGAAAATGCCCCTTCATATAGCAATCGAGCGTGGAAATCTTGCAGCAGTTTCGGCGATGATCCAAAATAATGCCGATTTCGATGCAACTGATGCAGACGGAAACAATGCCTTACACCTTGCGGTCCACGGTGGTCAGCTGGCGATAGTCAGGGAGCTGCTAACCGAATCGCGAGTAAATGCCGAGGCAACCAATGCCAGGGGCCGCAATCCCTTGCATGAGCTATGTCGCGTTGGCGAAGATAATTCCGGTGCTGCCATTTGTGAACTGTTTCTTGAATGCATGCCGAAATATCCGATTAATGTGCCCGACATGGACGGCAACACCCCGTTGCTGCTCTCATACATGCGAGGACAAGCTCCACTTTGTAAGGTTCTTGTAAAAGTAGGGGCTTGTCTAGGGGCTCAGAACCGGGAGGGGATCAATATTTTCAATTACAAACTAGCGACAGATCAATTACTGACCAAATTGCTGGACCAGCTGCCCCAGGAGTCGCCGTGGGCAGAGTCAGAGCTGTGCCAAGAGTGCGGCCTTAAGTTTTCACTGACCATAAGACGGCATCATTGGTAAGTAATATAGGACACTATTATTATAAGCTATACTTGTAAATCAAAAAAGATTGCTTTAATTGATATTTTCCCACTAAGTGGTACCATGAACTCCATGTCAAGCTTTAATATTTAAACTCTTTAATACTTATCCTATTTTCATTTAACGGAACATATGTGGTCATATTTCATATTATACAAAGTTATATAATTTATATAAAATCCTATTTTCCTTCTTTTCTAGTCGACATTGTGGACGAGTTTTGTGCTCTAAGTGCTCCAACAACGATGTACCGATTGTCAAGTTCGGCATAAATAAACCAGTAAGAGTTTGTAATGTGTGCTTTGATGTTCTTCATGGATGCAGCTAAAATGATGAGCAAAAATTTGTAGTTTGCTTTCGGGACAACGATAAAAAGTATTTGGTATGTAAATATTTTCTTCTGTTTAAGATTTCGCATGCCTCAAATAGACGGAAAAGCTCGAATACTATAAATTAGCAACTAACTTAAACAAAAGAAATGCTCTAAACCGAACGTATATCTGCCATCTGATTATTGAATCAAAGGATTTCATCTTCAGAGATCTATTCAGATCTGCAAATTGTTCCGATCAATCAATTTAAGCTTCAGATCCGTAATGAATCATTATGTTTTCTTAAAATAAAGGCCTTTTAGCTACTCAATGCCGTCTTTGCTTATTAAACTCACAAAAAGAAATATTTATAAATGTTTAATATATTCAGAATACGTAATTAATATATTTCTGTTTTTCAGATTTAAAAGGCAGTTTATACCAACCGGACTATAATCATCTTAGAGATATTATATTATATATAATACATTAACGAAAATGATTATAAAATCCTATATTCATACATATACATACACTTTTATCCTGTACAACTAATATGTTTTTCTGTTTTATTACTGAGTCAAGAATTTAAGTTTGTTTCAGCGCACACTGTAAATCATATGTAAATAATAAACAAAAATAAATATACATCAATAAACAATAAGAATTCATGTTTTATACAACAAAAACTTTTCCATTTACTAATAATAATATAATATATACTTAATGGAATAATTTCTTTATAAACCGTCATTTACGTTTATTCCACGCTACATATTTGTTATGTTTACCTTGACCTACTGAAAATTATATTGCTTATGAAAAGGAGAGACACGATTTAAAGCTAGAGTTCACTTTGTTAAGGAAATCATCTGGGAAAATTAAAATTTTCAACGATATTCTTAGTTTGCTTCAACATTTTTATCATTCGCGAATTCTTTCGTCAAAGTACTACATTTAGTAGAGTGATCATATAACATATCTGTAGATTTAGAAACAGTAGGTGGCTGTTATATAGAGCGACTTTCCGACTGAAAATGTAGTTCAACTCTTGAGCCCCTCTCAGAGTTTGTTTTTACACTTGATCATTAAAATTACTTTTTACTGCTTTTAGTTTTCTTTTTTGCTGTACACATTATCTGCTTTTCAGTTTTTCCTCTTCTATGGGAATGTGTACTTCGATGTTCGATATGGTATTATAATTAAAACGACTCGTTGCCTACATTAAGAATATAGTTGTCTTACCAGATGGGTGGACTTGAGCTGAAAATCGCATATATCTTATCAGGGTTAAAAAGATTAATATATATACATACATATATAAGAACTTAAAGGGCATAACAAGCCTCCAGTTTCCATGCCTTGACAATGTAATATACTTAGAAATAGTATTCTTTTAAATACTCTCTTCAATCGTAAGCCTATATGTGATCAATATCCCGATTCTGTTAAGATTTTGGAGACATCTGATCAGGTTCTATATGTACCCCTTGCATCTTCTATGCAGTCACATATAGTGGAACAAACTAAGGATGATACTTCCGCTGTTGTGCTTTGAGGACATCGAAGCATTAAGTAAAGTGAAAGATTATTATTTAAGAGGAAATCTACACTGAATGTTGGTATTGTGCATGCTCTTCTTTATTCAACCACTCCAACGCTATCTATGTCTAGGAACACCACTTTAACTAGGGAGCTTGTAGTTGAAGAAAAATAAACACAGCTACAATGGAACAATGCAACTTTAAAGGGGTATCACAAATAAAGCACTTTTGAATTGATGCACATTTGAATGGTAAGTAGAAATAAGTCATTATCATATGACCAACACCTTTCTGCACATTCACAAACAATTTTTATTACTAGACCAATGAAAAGGACTTCCAAGTATTTGGTTTACCAATGCATTGACTATAAAAATAAGTTAAATTCAATTACTAAGAATCTTCAACAATTTTACTCAAGCGCAGTATAGGAGACAATAATACATAAGATCATCTTATTGCTTATCTACTTGAGCTTTGAGAAAAGACTGTGCGCCACGCAATGATCCAACTCAGCGACGTAGTCGAACAGTTCCTCCATGCATGTTTCGGTTGTTTTGGAGCGACCATTCACACGGTCGTTGCATTCCTGGTATTTGTTGTATAGACTTTCAATGTTGGGCTTAGCCTGGCACTTATCCTGCAAAATAAAAAAAATATGTATTTAGTTTTTAATGCATATGCTCACATAAACAACAAACTCTTCTTTACTCTAAGTTCGGCTTGCGGGTCAACCAGCTCCGCTTCATCATCATCAGCCCGAACAACGGGAAGTCCGAAAAATTTCCAAAAGGCCATTTTAGATGCTGAAAATTACGTAAGAGTTAAAATACAAATCTTACTAATGACAAATATTTCAAATCAAATGTTGGACACTATTTTATGCATAAGTATATGAATATAAATTTGCACAAAATAATGTGGAGATCATTGTTTTCCACGCTGTTTATGTGCGAGTTCGTGAATTATACGAGAGTAATCGAAAACAAAACCATTTGGAACAGATTATATGAAATTAAAAAAAGTACTAGCGGCAAACTTACAAAAAGCAAGGAATTAATTTATGAAAAATAAGTTAAAACCTTTTTGTCGATTGACTTGTGATGCAATCAATACGGATATTTTATTAGTGGCGTTGCCATACTTCGCAAACGAATTCACATATGTCTCTTAAATACCAGGCCAGTATTTTTACAACGCCGTTGTTATCGACTATTTTTGTCAACAATTACTAAAATCAATCTAAATAATCTAAGATTTGTTGTATATAAAAACAATGCAAGCTATTTTCAATAAATAAGCGGACCATTTTTATTATAAGGTGAGGAGCGACCCAAAAAACATTGTTTTATAATAATCGATTATAATGAATTAAAACATCGATAACATTGATTTTACATCCCTTCGAGGCCTCGTTTTTTCTGTGTATTTTTTATTCGACAGTGTTTTAATACTTCATATGTTGTTATATATCGGTAATTTCGCATTCTTTTGATGGAATCGCTACAATGCTGATAAAGCAACAGTAATTACTGCGTTGCATGAATTCGAGGAGGTTCTGTTCGTCGAAATAAAGATATCACAAACATTTTTGCTTTCCTGTTAATACACACCCGGACGTGCCCGCCGACATAGTCGGCAGTCGTCTTAAACTACTTGCAAAGTAAGTAACAAAAGTAGTTATATTCTTTATTTTTATCGTGTTTTGAGTGGTCATATTGTAAAAATGCCAACAATAAACTTGCTGATGTAGCTCTACTTCTATTTACTAAAAGATTCCGTAAACGTGGCCAACTGATATTCTATGGATACCAGCAATAACTATACCTTAATTAATGGCGGAGAATCATTGGGCGAACAGACGCACATCACGATGCAGGGCTATCGCGATGGCAATGTCTTTAATCCTACGTGCCAAACGAGGATGCATAGGAACTTCAAATTATTGGCGGATCCGCAGCTGTTGAAATGTGGCACCAAGCTATATCGGTACGACGGTGTTGTTCCTGGAGACCCGACGTACCCGACAATAACGCCTCGCGATCCACGAAACCCACTTATTCGAATTCGAGCCAAGCCTGTCGAGCCTCTAATGCTGGTTGTACCCCGGTAAGGCGCAATATTATTATTTTGATTTAGACCTTGATAAGCTATTGTATATGTATGTTTTATATTTACAGATTTGTCATCGACTCCGATTATGTTGGTCAGCCACCTGCAATTGAAGTTACGGTTGTTAATCTTAACGACAATATCGACAAGCAGTTCCTCTCTAGCCTTCTAGATAAGTGCGGGCCCACGGATGAGATAAATATATACCATCACCCAACGACGAACAAGCATTTGGGCATCGCGCGTATTGTTTTTGAAAGCACCAAAGGAGCACGACAGTTTGTCGAAAAGTATAACCAGAAATCAGTGATGGGAAAGGTAAAGGATTGTAAAAGATTTTATAATTCATTGAGTGTGTGTGCATCACTTGTTATTGCTAGTGTACCTATACAAAATAATTTACCTTGCTAGTAGTTATTTAAATAGTAAAATTCATATTCATTTACGTATATATTACAGATATTAAACGTGTTCTGCGATCCTTTTGGTGCCGTGCTAAAGAAAACAATTGATAATATAACAAATCCTGTGGCACCTCGACCATTGATACCGACCACACCTCATTCGACAACAACGCATATTTCGGTAAATGAACATTTTCATGAATACAGCGAAAAGGAAGATCCACATCTAGCTTCTGGAAGTGGTTACAACTCATTTTACAAGAGTGCCGCGTTTGGCGAAGTGATCGAAAGAGATCGGCACAGAGAACGCGATCGGGATCGTCTTATAAAAGAACGGCCACGACATTCAGTTGAAAGAGGCTATGATCGGGAACGTGGATCACGTCATAAGTATAGTAGCTCACGCCATGGTCGTCATTACTACTCTCGAGGGTCACGGGAAAAGAGTCCGGATTCAAGCAGAGAACGATTATATAGTTCTAGAGACAGAGATCGAGACACAAGGTGTTATGATTATTCTCGCTCGAAAGGACGGGATAAATTTCGAGAGCGCAATAGATCTAGAGATCATTCTCGTGATCGGATGAGAGACAGAAGAGATCATCGCTTAAGCTCGTCAAAGGAACGGGATTACCGAGAACGAGATCGGGACAGATCCTTGGATATTGATGATCGGAAGGAGCGCATTAGTTCTAAGCACGATATACGCTATGAATGCATTGAAGACGAAAATGGTACCTCGTCGGTGTTTCAAAACCAACAATATTATTCTGGCATTCCGGCACCTAACCATATATCGTCTGATTACGGATATAATCATTACAGCTACACAATGAGTGAAAGTGCTCAATCATGGACCAGCTCCCACCGAAGGTGGCCCGCCCCACAACCAGACTCACAGATTATACCGCCACCACCTCCACCCCAAGAAGAGGAAGAAAACTGGGACGATCCGCAACCTCCGCCATTAAAGTCATATTCAAAAGATATCTCGCCTTCAACGGAGTCAGTTGGTATAAAGCAACAACTATCACCAAAGCGACCACAGTCAAGCAAGTCGAATAATATCGAGACAGCTGCCGAATCAGAAACCAACTCAGAGAATGTTGATTTAGATACACGTATTGCACTTATATTTAAGGGAAAGACATTTGGAAACGCTCCTCCTTTTCTGCAAATGGATAGCAGTGATTCTGAAACAGACAAAGCTAAGGTTGATGATGTCAATGAGGCAGTGGACACGAATTGCGATTCAAATAGTACCCAGAACAAACATGCAACTGATAAAGCTGATAAAACGGTTTCAGCTTTACAGCAGCATGGCGCCAGTGATATATCAAGTGACGATGATATTCTAATTAAGAAAGACATAATTCAGGTCCCTGTTGAAAAATTTGAATCAAATGATAACAATGACGATAATATGTCATTGTCTAGTTTGTCGTCGCATGAAGAAACAACGATAAAAGAACCTGAAAATTCGTCAAGCCAACTGACATCGAAAATTATGTTTGCGGGATATGCGGATCCCCACGCTTCAAGCCATAACAATTATTATTATCATCACTCAGCATATGGATATGGTCACTATCCGTCTGCCATAGGCACTAGCTCCGGATTAACCGGAAAGTACTTTTCCAACCCTGCTTATATGCAAGCGTCATACCTGCCGGGAGTAGTCTCTGCAGACTCCTTTAATTTAGATCCGTACATGCACACATATGGCTATCAGCATACCCAGCCGGATCAAAATGATGAGATGAAACAAAACGTTAAAAAGGTTATGAATATTATTGTTGAAGAACTGAAACAAATCCTGAAACGAGATGTTAACAAACGCATGATTGAAATGACAGCTTTTAAGAATTTTGAGGTTTGGTGGGATGAACAAACGGCAAAAGCTCGTACAAAACAATTGCCAGCAGTAGTCGAAACCGCTTCAACAAATAACAACTCAGTGGAAAAACAAACATTGCAGGAGAAGCCGCCCGACATTAATCATTTAATTAACACGCAAAGAGAAATGACCGACTTTCAGTCCTTTACCAGTATTGGTATACGAGCTGCGATGCCTAAATTGCCATCATTTCGGCGTGTTCCCAAGCACCCTAGTCCCATTCCCGACAAATTGGAACGGGATCTCAGTGATCAAGAAGAAATGGTACAGCGTTCAGACTCGGATAAAGATGATTCAAATATGGGCAGTTCCGATGCTCAAAATATTAGCTTAAAACGGCGCACTTTGCAAAGGGATATTGGTAAATTGCGTCTTACATCAAACAATATACGACTGAAAAGAAAGGGAAGTGCCTCAAGTTTCTTTTCGTCGTCCACGTCGTCGTCCTCCAATAGCGATGGTGAAAATGATGCTGACGATATTGGCAATAGAGCAGAAAATGACAGGAGTAGCGACGATGAAAGCTTTGATGAAGACATCCCACCATGCAATTTGAATGAAAGGGACAAGTTTCCCAAGAAGCGTAGACGTGACTTGAAAGCTTCCGATGAAAAACTACTAAATGTGTATTCGGATTCTGAGGAAGAGAATCAATCAATAAATCGAATTTCGGCCACCAAGCGAAGTCGTTTGAAAAAAATAGACATATATTCCGATACTGATGAAGATGATGACCAGAAAACAGAGAGTAAATTATTTACGAGCTCAAAACCTAATCTCATGTCATCCATTCCGTCTGACCTTGAAGACATAAGCAAGGATAGTTGTTTTGACATGGAGGAAACGGAAATGCCTTCTACATTTGAAACGGAATCGAAGACGGATGATAAAATAGAAAGTGAATCCCGCCGATCCCCTACTCCTGTTCCGCCCCCCGATTACAACGAAGAAACTGTATCAAAGTCTGATGGTTTAGGTGCAGCGAAATCTCATTTTGGATATGATCGTATTTATAGCGATTCGGACGAGGAACGCGAGTATCAGGAGAAGAGGCGTCGAAACACAGAATATATGGCCCAAATTGAGCGCGAATTTTTAGAAGAACAGCAGAAAAACTCAAGTCAGACAGACAATAAATTAAACACTGATCTCAAGTTGGATATTGATAAAATGTCTAGTTTTGAGATGCCTGACACACCTGATATTACAAAACTGCCTCCAACACCTGGTGCTAAATTATTAGTGGAAGAAGTAAAGCTATACAAGAAAAATGTTATAGAAACTGATGTCGAAGGAAAACACTATTTGAGCACAGCAAAGACTGAAATTTGTTTGAAAAGCACTCAAAGTACTAATAATCAGTCAAGTGAGATTGAAGATACAATTACTTTGAAAACAGACACTAATTTAAAAACAGATCAATCTAGCACTCAGCAGAATGAGGATACACGAATTTATAACGGAAAGCAGTCACCCGTCTCTTCAGACAGTGGATCGAGTCAAGCGTCCCAAGCTAGTCAAGTGGCATTAGAACATTGTTATTCTTTGCCTCCTCAAGCACAAGGTGCATTTGAAGCCGGTGCTTCAACGGATCAGTTTGATTCTAAAAATAAAAAAGATGCGGATAATATGCAGCTTGCAAGGCCTGGGCCTGGAAGACCTCGAAAAGATTCTGTTCGGGCGCAAAAGAAAAAGAAAGATTTTTCAGGACGACAGGTTAATAAAAAAATCAAATTGGAGTCCATGAAGAATACGTTTTCTGAATTGGTTCGCCAAACCTCAAACTTTGTTCCGTGTGAAATGTTCAATCCCCGGGATCAAAATGAAGAAATGGTAATCTTATACACCTTCCTGACAAAAGGCATTGATTTGGAGGACATTAAGTACATCAAGACGAGCTATATTGAGCATTTGCAAAAGGAGCCATATGCGTAAGCCAGTTTTTGTTTACGATTCTTTAATTTCAAACCAATTTCTAATCAATTTTTTGTTTATTTGTAATTTCAGTATGTTTTTGAATAATACTCATTGGGTTAATCACTGCACCACGGACAGAGCGTTCTGGCCGCCTCCTCCTAAAAAACGGCGTAGGGATGATGAACTCATGAGGCACAAAACCGGTTGCGCGCGTACTGAGGGCTTTTACAAGTTAGATGTACGCGAGAAGGCTAAACATAAATATCATCATGCTAAGGCAAACATACATGACACCCAAAGTGACGATCGATGCGACGAGCCAACGGCGCTGACGAACCATCATCACAACAAATTAATATCTAAAATGCAGGGCATTTCTCGTGAGGCTCGATCGAATCAGCGACGTCTTCTGACGGCCTTCGGATCGATGGGCGAGTCCGAGCTTTTGAAATTCAATCAGCTCAAATTCCGTAAAAAGCAGCTCAAATTTGCAAAATCGGCAATTCACGATTGGGGATTGTTTGCCATGGAACCTATTGCAGCCGATGAAATGGTTATAGAATACGTTGGCCAAATGATTCGACCGGTAGTTGCAGATCTAAGAGAGACTAAATATGAGGCAATTGGTATTGGAAGCTCTTATTTATTCCGAATCGATATGGAGACTATTATCGATGCGACTAAATGTGGCAATTTGGCAAGATTTATAAATCATAGCTGTAATGTAAGTATAACTGACTGCTACCAATGATTATAGCACTTGTTAATTTGTTGATTCTTTATCCTGCTTGCAGCCAAATTGTTATGCCAAAGTCATTACCATAGAGTCCGAAAAAAAGATTGTTATATATTCAAAACAACCTATTGGAGTTAATGAAGAAATTACTTATGACTACAAATTTCCTTTAGAGGAGGAGAAAATCCCATGTCTATGTGGAGCTCAAGGGTGTAGGGGTACGCTTAACTAAATAAGAGAAGAACTGGCTTTAGAATACGCCGCAACATTAATGTTAATAATTGCTTTTATTTTAACACACTATGTTATTACAGCGCATAGAAGTACACAATATTATTTTATGTATTCTGTTACATTTAAATAGACCTTTTTTGTATCTTAAGTAATTTAAAAGTAAATATAAAACTTAAATTGGAAGCATTGCATCGCCGCTGGTTTTGAATAAGTTTGTAAGATTTATCGTTCGTAACGTTTTGGTTAATAAAGGTAATTTTTAACAAAATGTAAATTTTACTAAAAAATGTCTGTTTTTTATATGTTGCATTTTTAAAGTATCAAGTCATCAAGCAAATTTCTTATATTAATTACTTTATTAAAATATAGTTTTTTAACACTTAATTTTAAGCAATATGGAACTCAACTTTAATAAGTATTTATTTTTAATAGTAACAGTTCTTTCCGGTATGTAAATATATTTAAGTCTATATTGAAGTGTATAATATTAGAATGTGAATAATTTGTATAAAGTAAAATGACACAAAAGGATTTGCAACGTTTTTTCCTTTATCCATTAAATATTTTAATGCAAAACAATATCTATCTTATTTTGATATCTTTCACATTAGATTGATTGGATCAAACTGATATTTGAAATATGTTAAAATTTATTATATTGGGTATTAGGAAATTGGTCGCTTTTCATATAGACTAATATTACGATCTGTCGACCCACAATATATCAACATATGCATATATGGTAATATATCCTAATACACTAGCAGCCGTTCCATACGAAGCATTCCGGATACTTTTGACTGTATGGAAATGATAACATTAACATTCCTTGTAATATCAAGCAGAAATATCAATATGAAGTAAGAATCTGATCTATGTCGCCCGAGTTAAACAACCTTTTTTATTGTTTTCGCAAACATAACTATTTTTGTTAGTATAAAGCATAAGGAATTTAGAGAATAGTACATACATACAGTATCTAAAATCCATGGATAAATAATTCAAAAATTCGATTAGGTGACGCTAGACAAGACATTTTTATCCTCAGTATCTATTTTAGTTAGTATAAAGCATAAGGAATTTAGAGAATACTACATACATACAGTATTTACGATTCATAGATAAATATTCAAAAATTCGATTAGGTGACGCTAGACAAGACATTTTTATCCTCAGTAGTTAACAAAAAACAGGTCAACATTAAAAAAAAACATTTATGACATGATTAATTATTGAAAGAACGATTGCATTGACTAAATAAAATAACCAGGTTCTTATTTTCTAATCATTTTACAAAATCTGTTAGGCAGTTATGAGATAGAACGGATTTCTGTATGCATGATATATAAATCTACATACATAACAAGTAAGGGCATTCTACCAGATTTATCTCGCATTTTATTTAGTCTATATATAAATTACTTAAATAAACCACTCTTAGCTTTAAGGGCTAAAATTTCATTTTAAGCTGGGTTTTAATGTTATTTGCATATCTAATTGTGATTGGGCAATGTCCCCCAGAGCCGATTGTATCTTCTCCAGCAATAGTTCTCCTTTCTGAACAACTTGCTCAAGTTGCTCAGCAGTTTCTTGGTTTTCTATCTCCAGTCGCTTTAGACTAGAATTTTGTAATTCAATGGAACTGTCTTCATTGGGCAATGATTCAATAAGAGTATCAATGTCCTTAGCACATCGAGCTATAAGCTGGGCGAAAAGTTGGGCATAGTCTTCCTGAGGCGGGTTCTGTATGGGTGTCTGTGAGCCAGTTCTGTCGAAATTTGCAAACTTGCTGGGATATGAAGTCTGCTGAATTACACCAATAGCATTGCAAAAGTGCTCAGCTTGCTAAATAAAGAGGCAATACAGTTAGTTACATGTCAGTTACTCATATATTTATTGATCGCTTACTTGGTTGACGGTGTCCTGCAGTTGAGTTAGCCTGTCTGCCATGGCTTATTAACTTTTGCTTCTTATTTCAACCCTCCTTTTCAAATAATTTTAATTCATCAACTAAGACGCCGAATTTTATGAAGCAAATAGATGTTGTGTATTAGTGATGGCAGTAAAGGCTGCACACATTGTATCGACTATGGTCGATACTACTAAAATTCCGATTTCAGATATCAATAATATCATCGATATCAGCTATCGATTTCACTCGACTATTTCAAAACAATAAAATACTAGACACAAATAAAAGCTTTTGCGCGGGTAATTATTTTTAAAAATCGACAAATCTTAATATTATATTTAGCCGTATATAAGGCCATATCCAGATCAAATATAGCAACGTTTAATTAGCTTAGTTTCGTCTAAATCTTTTTAGACACAAAATTTTAATTTTATCTTTAAGAAATACTATAATGGAAAAGAATAAATTTGTGATATACTACTTCTGTGCCTTTACTTTAGGCAATATATGACGTCACTTATATGTTATTTTTTTTAAATGACAGCTTAATGTAATTTAATAAAATTAAAATTAAATATATTGAAATGAATATGAAACTAGGAGTTGGTATAAGGTTCATCATTAAGGCTGAAAAGGATATGTAGGTGGTCTTTGAGCTTTATGGACTTACCAGCTGACATTTCTTATTGAATAATAGTACGTTCGTAAGCAAACAAATTTTGATAATAAATAAAAACAAAAGTTCATATAAAAGTATTTCCGTAAGTTCTTTTCTTCCTTTAATTAATACACTTTATAGCTAAAACTTGAGACAGGTTTATTCACATTCTGTTTAAGGTCTATGCAAAAACATAATTAAAAAAAAAAAAAAAAAAAAAAAAAATAGGCGTAGCCCAAATTGTACAACTGTATTTAACAACGTATAAGAACGAAATTGTTATTTCAAAGATAATATTATACTCGGAAATCATCGAGTTTTATTTGATAATTACAATTATCTTTTCATAATACTAATTTTGCATGTTTTCTAGCATTACTGGCACAAACATCACGTGTATTATGTATTAAAATTATATAATCTAAAGACGATTAAGGCGAACACTAGCTGTGTCATTTGAAAAATAACTTATTTTCTGGCGAACGTGTGAGAGATAATATAAAAAGGTAGCTGAGCGTAATACTTCTGGGATTCGGTGTTCATGTTCAACGCACGGTTCCTTGTGCGCCATGAACCATGACCACTCTCAACAGACCCCAGAAAATGCATGTTTAGACTTACATAGGTGAAGATCAACACAACATACAACATTCAACATTCAACATACGTGAGTTGAGCATACTCAGCGAAGCGACGCTCTTCAGAGGCACTAAAAAAATTTCTCCAAACCAGTTGAGCAGCTCAAAGAGCCGAAAATGTGAGTGAAGTCCGCACGCTTGGACTCGCGCTTAATCAGTCTTGGTTTAAAGCTGGTGGACGGAGCACGAAAATCGTTTTTTGTTAAAAGTGATAACTTCGCGACGCTGAAGAAGTGAAAGGCCTCCCTATTTGTGATCTATTTAAACTTGAAGAACCGCAGCGAAAACACAAACTGATAACATCACATCGAACTTTACGTACATCAAAAAGTCTGCTATGAGAGATAGTAGCAACAAAAATTGCTTAAGAAGACCTTTATATGTGAGTAGGTTATTTTAAAGAATCGCTTCTTTTAGCATCATTGTGAAGCATCTGTGAGAATGAGTTCATGTACATATGTACCTATATACCTATAGAAATGTACATATATATGACACATACGAATATTCACACTTTTGCGAGCTAGAGTATGCAGGTATAAAAGAGTTTTGAGTAATCCGTGAATAGGTGAAAGTTAGACAATGAAAGCGAATTATATGAAATGTGTGTGTGTTTGTATATAAGGTGATAATCATATTGCTCTGTAAGCTTTTCATTTTTTTTTTTTTTTGTAATTATCCATTAATATACATAAGTGTATATGATGTTCATTAATATATTTAGCATATCCAAATAAAGGACTTTACGCAGTCACTTACCCGTTCAGGAAGTGGAAATAAGATCAATCTAAACTGGTTCTTGGTCTGACTCAAATTGTTTTTATATATCATTAAAACGGGTTCTTGTATTCATAAAATAAAAACGAAAATAACAATTTAACACAAACAAAAAACTAATATAAGCAAAAACAAAACAACAAATTTGTTAATAAGTTTCCTACATATTTTTTGGATATTTGGCAATAAATATTTATGCCCTTATGAAAAATATTTGATGAATCGTGATCATTATTTATATGCGATATGCGATAAATTAGGAGACAATTTTTTACAATTAAGCACGATGGGCGTTTTGTTCATGTTAATTAGTATTAGGAAATCAAGAGTACAACACTCAAATTATAAACAATTTTCGTTTGTTATAGTATTCGTTATATGGATTGCATAAGAACATACCCATTGTATTAAATTTGGTTGTTTGTAGACCTTAAAAAATAGCTATTTGCATAAAACACAAAGGCGCTCTAGTCGTGATGAGACGCCCCCGTACCTTACCCTTTGAAAATAAAAGGAAATGGGAGAATGGCAAAAGGCATCCAAAAATAAGATTCGATATTTCTTTGCCTTGTACTTTATTTATTTATTATTTATATATTTTTTTAAATGAAATTCTGGCTACTTAATAAATAAACAATAAACTGAACTTCGAGTTCAGGCATCATTCTAATGCCTTCAGCAAAATCTCTTAAAGCTATGTCTAAAGAATATATATATTAGATTTCGTAGCTCCAGCTCTTAGAGCGTGCAAGAAATTCTAGAATAATTTAAATTTCATATACATTTTATATATATATTTTTTTTTATCAATATATTGAAAATGGAGAGCCAATCGAATCTTTAAAATAAATTGCGCGTGTCAGAAAACACCTACATCTCTAACTCTTATAGGTGCCGAACCTGAGGCGGTAATACATACGAACAGACAAACGGACGGATGAACGGGCGGACGAAAGAACTGAGAGACACACAGACAAATGAACTGATAAGCAAACGAAAAGATGAACGGACGGACCGGCAAGCGTACACGACTAAATCGATCTAGTTGTTGATCCGGTTAAAAAAAAATACACATATATAGTCTATATATACACATACACACACACACACATAAACACAAAACTCTTACTTCTTAATAAGATTACAAAAAGACCCTAAATAAAATTAAAATGTTTTATTTATAATAATTAAAGTGCTTTAGAACTAAAGCTGTTTATCTGTCCATAGCAATTTGAATTATCTTGGGAGTTTTGTATTTTCAGCTAATGCCTGGGCGAGATAACGATGGCCACCTCAAGTCCAGTTCACATTTCAGTTTTCTGTTTCTCATTTTCTGCTTAGCACTCTTCAGTTTCGTCCAATACTGTGATGCCCATGGCAGGCTTATAGAGCCTCCCAGTAGAGCATCGGCCTGGCGCTACGGATTTCAGACTCCGCCGGACTACAATGATCACGAGCTCTATTGCGGGGGCTTCACTCGTCAGTGGAAGCGCAACGGCGGAAAATGTGGGGAGTGTGGCGATGCCTGGGATATGCCAGAACCACGCCCACACGAGAATGGAGGCCAATGGGGACAGGGTGTTATTGTTCGCAGCTATTTGCCGGGCTCCGATATAACGATACGCGTGGAGCTGACCGCCAGTCACATGGGGTATATTGGAGATATCAATGCAAGGGGGATTTGCCAATTAATGTTTTATGTTTTGTTTTGTTTTTATTTTATTTTGGCTCGCAGCTACTTCGAGTTTCGCTTGTGTCCAAAGCCGAGTGCCAAGCAGCTTTGCCTTGACGAAAACGTGCTGCCTATAATAAGTGGCTCGCCATCGCAGCGTAGTCCGAGTGACTTAGACACCCGATTCTATCCTCGTAATGGCAGTCGCATTTATGAAATCAAAGCACGATTGCCAGGTAAATGTCTCGAGTATTTCTATCGTTTTATTTCGTGTCCACAGTTTCCTCATTACGGTCAATTTATTTATTGCAGACCTGTTATGCAACCAGTGTGTGCTCCAATGGCGCTACATAGCCGGAAACAATTGGGGCATGTGTGACGATGGCGTGGGTGCCGTTGGCTGTGGTCCCCAGGAGGAGTTTCGGGCGTGTTCGGATATCGCCTTGACACCGGATGCTCGTCTACCCATTCGTCCTGCACGGCCCACTCATCGTATTACTACTACAGCTGCTACACCTGCCAAGACTGATCACGTGGAGTCCACTGATGACCACTTCAGTTCGGTTATGTTCATGATCGGATTTATTCTGCTACTGATGATCGCGGCCTTCGTAATATGCGGCGTATACGTGTATATGAAGCCTGCCAAGCTAACCGAATGGAAGGACATATTCCTTAAGAAGTTCTGCCAGAAGCAAAAAGGATCTTCCTTAGTTAACTTATCCCAAAGTAAAGTCTTCAAGCCTGATATAGCCAACGGGTCCATTGACAAGGTTGATGACAGCCACATCATCAATACACAGGGTCCTGCCCCCATACCTCCGCCTAGAACAAGGCGAGATTCGCGCATCAAGGAAATATCCATCATATCCTAAACAGCTATCCCGCACTTCCGACTGGTCCCCAGACTTATTAGTATTCCTTGCATTTCTTTACCACATATATTATTATATAAATCAACGAAAACTGATTATTTTTATTGCAGCTTATAGCTAGGTATAACTGAAGTGTTCATTTTCGACTGCATTACACTATAATAAGTATATTTAAGATCCATGATTTATTGTGATATCAATAATGTATATTACCTTTCACAACAATCAAAAATTTTGTCTCCTGAGTAAATAATTAGATAAATTGTATCAATAATTTTCATTTGAATCAAATGCATTTGATTTGATTTGGAGCCTGGGGAAAAATGTAGAGTATTGCTATGTCTGCGTGTCTATATATATTCGATATTATTGCAACATTTCGAAATTCTTTTCTATTTTTCTTCAGCTGGCTGCAATCACGTACTGCCTAGGTTTTCAGACTGGAGTAACATTTCAGACATTTCCTCTTTTTTAAAAGAGGAGGGAGATGATGTTGAAATTGCCAAATATTTTCGCTTTATTTTTTTTAAACACATTAAATATGAATATTTGGGTTCACAAAAAAGTTTTTAACTACCAGATTGAATTATGTTGGCTCCCATTATACGTACACCTTAATTATATCATTATCGATGTAGTTACAAATTAATTAGTTGAGCTGACCATGTCCCTGTACTCTTTTCTTTAAGGGTATACACACCAATAAAAACAAAATTTTTTGGCAAATTTCCTTTATTTTCACAAAAAGAATTAGAAATAATTAAAATGTTTAGTTAAATGTTCGAGTCTTGGTAAAATCGCCAAAATTGTACTAACAATTCATAAGCATTTGGCAACTACCACCCTAAGTTTTTTAATACCTCAACAAATATCAATTTAAATTTATATTAAATGTGAGATATTGAAAAGAGATTATATCAAATCTCGCAACAACAGATGGTGAATATGAACTTATTATACATATATTGTAAACTATGTACATATATAAATTTCACTCAACGACGAACAGATGTCGAAGATGAAATATAGATTTGTATATATACTCATTTATTTATTTAGACGTACATATTTGGTTGCAATAAAACAAGCTATATTATTGTTCATAGAAATATTATGAACTGAATATGGAAAACATATGTTTAAAAATTTTCCAGAACAACTAAGCAACTAACATAATATTCATCTTACAGTCTGAGAGCATTTATGTATATATATTAGAAGAAAAAACATTTTAATTTTTGAACAATACTTGAAAAATTATAATCAGTGAGTATGTTCAGATTTTATTGATGTATTCAAAAAAAAGTAATATCTTAAAGGGAAGTCAAAAGAGCCCGAAATAGGGACTTTCTGTACTTTGAATAACTCAAACACTTTTTGATGTAGATTTAATTCAGCCCTTTGGAAACTTCCGGAAAATTAAATTCTGATTTTTGGTTATACTTAATTACAATTTGTGGGCCTATGCTAATATTCCGACCATATTTATGGATGTCTATCAATTTATATATGAGTTGACTAAATAGTAATCCCTATTTGAATTTTTGCTATCTTAAACTGTAGAACTGGCCTACCTTAGGTCTCTGCTAATATTCCAACTATATTAATTTATATATGAGGTGACTAAATAGTAATCCCTATTTGAAATCTATCTAAACTATCTTAAACTTTAGAACTGGCCTACTTTAGGGCAATCTATATTAACAAACAAAACGTGGAAATATTAAGTTTAATTTAAATTAATATTTATTATTTATATATAGATTTTAGATATACTGAGAATACGCCACACATTTGTTGTAAAAATAATGCTACCATGTGTAAGAGTATTTTGTGGCGAATGCTTAGTTCATGGTTTTGCTCTTTTCGTTAGTCAACTGTCAGAATTGGTTCCTGGCAGACGTGTGCGCAGCGCGACTCGCCGTAGAACTTGTGCATCGACATACATACGTATGCATATATAAACTATTTATATCTTACGGACCGTAAAAATAAACGCAAAAGTTTTGAAACATTATTTTTCAATGGCCTCGGTGTGCGAACCATCTGTTCCATTGAAAAGAGTTGTGCAAGGTTCTGCCTTCGAAACAGACGAAACAGATCAAGATCCAGATCCAGATAATATTCCATACCATGCGCGGGAGGATGCACTTCCCTTCACGTACGGCAACGTCCCAGTCGGCTTTAATACCAGCGACTTGCATCACGTCGAAACTAATGAGCCCACAGAGATATCGGACCATAAGTTTGTGCAAATTAAAAATACGGGCAGCCATTCCTTACCCCGGAAGAGCGTTCGACCCAGCATTTCGGCGTCGTGTCCGTTGGTGCGGAAGACACCTTCCCGCCAAGAGTTCGAAGATATGCTTATGGAGCGCAAAGTACATGTGGAAGATGCAAACAGAGCACTTGCGAGGAAGCTAGCTCAGGATGAGACGATTCAGAGGGACTTGGATGAGCTGCACAAGCGACTCAATTCTCCGCTACTTGAGAGGAAAGCAATTAAAGATGAGCTGATTGAGTCCACAGACCTACCAGATGCTGAGTTAGGCTCTCCAAGCAAGAGAAGCAGCCCTGAATTGCAGCTCGTCGAAAAAAGTCGTTCGAAAACCCCAACGTTTCCCTACGTTCAGAGACCCTTGAACTCCGAGCGATGTGTCAGCCCGTATCCAACACCCAAACCAACGAAGATACTAATGTTCGATGAGGGGTCAGAGCCGCATCAAATGGAACGGGCTCTTCCGCAAATCGATGTGTTTGTTAATCATACCAAAGAAGTCGATCCACACCTGGTTAAGTTTGCCAAGGACTCGTCACAGTTTTGGTACAAGCCCAACATGAGCCGCGACGAAGCAGTCGACCTGCTTCGCGATGCAATACCAGGAACATTTCTCATTCGCAACTCGACAACGTACCGGAATGCATTTGGCTTGGTCTTACGCGTAGCGAAGCCGCCGCCTGGCGTAGTGACAGGACCGGGATACGGGGATCAGTTGGTGCGCCACTTCCTCTTGGAGCCCACAAATCGAGGTGTTCGCCTGATGGGATGCGCCAATGAACCAATCTTTACGTCCTTATCGGCCTTTGTATACGAGCATTCAATTAACCAAATGTCTCTTCCCAGCACCCTCATTATACCAGATAGAGATCTATTGCTGATCTCGAATAACGAGGAGTTGATTCTCAGCCAAAAGCAGGTGCTGGCACAGGGTGCCGCCTGCAATGTGCTCTACTTGTTCCAGCTCAATATGGAGTCCCTCACCGGCGACGATGCAGTTCGGAAGGCGGTTAATGAAATGTACACAGCTCCAACTGCACCAGTTCCCTTAGAGGTCCACCTTAAGATATCGGAACAGGGAATTACACTGACCGACAATACGCGTAAAAAATTCTTCCGACGTCACTATCCAGCGAAAAACATTTCGCACCTCTCCCTGGATCCCGGAAATCACTTTTGGAGCGTTCCAGCATCCGATGAAGGACTACAGCGCTCCGTCAATAAGTCAATCTTCGCATTTGTAGCACGGCCCCTGACTGGCTCCAAAGACAACCAATGTCATATCTTTTGTGACCTCTCCTCTATGCAGCCCGCTGCAGCCATCGTCTCATTTGGACACAAGGTTCTTCCGCTGGACAATCACAATTGCAAAATGTTGTAAATTCGACAAGTACTAATAGATATAATAAATAATATTGCAGAGTTGATTGACCAAAAATTATGTTATTAACTTTATTATATGTAATAATAAAAATTATTTTTAATAGCCAAAAATCAGAATCAATCAGCAGAATTGTTCAAAAATCTGCATGAGGAATCTGCCAAATAAATTTATATGTTATCTATGTATAATAACTAAATTCATTCATATTTATCTGTATGTACAAGTAAATTGCTCTTGATCCAGCAAGAATCTGCATATATATATTTGATTATCATGTAATAAGAAAATAAACAGGAAATAAATTGAATTGAATTTTCCAGCCAAATATTACTTATATGCATCAAAAATTTTTCGGGGTGTACGTAATTGGGATACATTCATGAAATATATTATAATCAGAACAGATCGTGTTATTATTAGATTTCGAATTTGCTTGTTTTTCGAAATGCTTAGCAATGTTTAGTAACCAAGTACATAATACTTTCCAAAGATGTGATAAAAAATGTATAGAACTATCTTTATTTGTAACCGAGATAAATTTAATTGATAGAGACTTTCCAAAGCATAGTTATAAGTTAAAGTAAAGAGTTAATGAGGTAAAGATATGTCGGTGACAGAAAATAGTAGTAGTAGTCGAAGTAGTAATAGTAGTAGGAATTGTAGTAGTAGTAGATATAGTATTAGTAGCAGTAGAAAAAGTACTAAAAGTAGTAGTAGTACAAATAGTAATAGTAGTAGTAGTAGAAATAATATTAGTAGCAGTAGAAATCGAAGTAATAGTAGTAGTAGAAATAGTATTAGTAGCAGTAGAAAAAGTAGTAATAGTAGTAGTAGAAATAGTATTAGTAGCAGTAGAAAAAGTAGTAATAGTAGTAGTAAAAGTAGCAGTAGGAATTGTAGTAATAGTATAATTAGTAATAGTAGTAATAGTAGTAGCAGAAATAGTAGTAGTCGAAGTCATAATAGTAGTAGGAATTGTAGTAGTAGTGAAAATAGTATTAGTAGCAGTAGAAAAAGTAGTAATGGTAGTAGTAGTAGCAGTAGGAATTGTAGTAATAGTATAATTAGTAATAGTAGTAATAGTAGTAGCAGAAATAGTAGTAGTCGAAGTCATAATTGTAGTAGGAATTGTAGTAGTAGTGAAAATAGTATTAGTAGCAGTAGAAAAAGTAGTAATGGTAGCAGTAGTAGCAGTAGGAATTGTAGTAGTAGTACTCACAGTAATAGTAGTAGTAGCAGTAGGAATTGTAGTAGTAGTACTCACAATAATAGTAGTGGTAGAAGTAGTAATAGTTAATTATATTTCTGGACCTATTTGCACTATAAATATTTTCGTTTCACATTCAATTCGTCAAAAGCTTACTAAAACTTAAATTAGATTCTTGGTTGACATTTCGTCAGCTCCGAACAATTAAATTCCCTTTAAATTGGAGAGCCATCAAAGTGGTATGTATGGAATTGAAATTTTCATTTATTATAGATCAAAAGGACTTAGGACTTATATCGCTCTATCTTCTTCTAAAATATTTTTGAATTCCCGATAAGCACATCAATCAAATACGAAATATAATACTCAAAGATCGGTTAAATATCCAAAATATAGTATTTTATAGTATATGTATGTAGCCACAATGAATTCAATTTTATATATATAGCTCGATTGAATCGTGAACTGATTTAATATACAATAGCAAATGGTTATTTTAAAGGACTTGTAAATTGAGATTGGGGCAGGTTATTAACATAGAGTTTCAGTCTGTTGAAAACTTATTTTATAAAGAATAATAAAATGAAATAACTTATGTTCCCAGCTTTCCAATTACTTTTTATTATTGTTCTAAGCCTATGTTTGCTCCTTGGGATCTGTTGAAGAACCCGTTATACCGGATATTAGTTTTTTTGTAAATTTACGAAGCTCCAAAGGATCCTCGTTGTTGAAATCGTCCATAACGGTTTGCATTTGTTCCTTCAGTCCATCTGCAATCGATGTCGTGATTCGATCCTTGAACAGATTTGTGATAGGACTTAAAATAAGTCCAGTAAATTCACGAATTAAACGAGCTTGATCCAATTGTACATGAATATTGCTATTAAGGAACATAAACCCATTATTAGATACAGAGTTAATTTAAAATTTATATCTTCATATGTATGTACAGCACCTGAATTCAATGATACGAAAGTCGTGCAGATGAAGTTTCGAAGTAATCACGTTCACAGCCAGTTCAGCATAGATGATAGTATCATCCAAAGAGCCAATCACCTTTCCGTAACCCTCAATAGCCATGAGCTTCAGCAAAAAGTTGTATTCAAACTAAAAAACAAATGAAGGTAATGTCAATTAATTAATCATTGTAATTATAGTCAATGACAGATTTCGAATAGCGTATATTTGAAAAAAAGGGTAACTAGAATAAATATGAAGCAGTTAAGTGCAGTTTGACTCTTATAAAACTTTATGTATAAGTCTATCTGGCGTAAAGATCGGACGAGAATAGGTACTACGAGTATATATTTCATATTTAAGGTTTATGGCTTCAAGACTGGCAAGACTGATATACAAACCAATAATCTCTTTTCACTTCGTGAGCGAGTATTACACTCTATTTATATTAGCACTTAATATAAATAGAGTGTATTAATCAATATAAACAAGGTTTTGAGTAATAAAACATCGATCACTCATTGTCTAGTGATATCAGAGACAATCTAGAAGCCAGCATATATTTTTTGGATACAAATGAACAGGCAAAGTATTTTTTGTTTGTTTTATTCATAAAACTCAATAAGAGCTATTCGAGGCTAATAGATTAAGACAATCATATATCCAAATAATATTCCTCCCACTCACTCAATGATTGCCTCTATAAAATCTAGGAATGAAAACATTGTTAAATTATTGTTTTACATACCTGAAGTTTATTAATTTTTAAATAAAATTTACTCAAGAACGATTTGCCTTCATAGGTCATGTATGCATTGTTGTGTCTCTGTATTCCAGCCAGGTTGTAAACGATTCCATTAGTCAGGTGTAGACCGGCCTCATACGTTATGAAGAAAGGCTTCTAGCAGGCATTTTCTTTTGCATTATTCATAGTTAGTTAAGTGTGATTTTAGGTATACTTACAATAGAGATGCTCTCTTTCATGTCTGGCAGATCGAGATGGGCTATACCCAATTTTTGAAGGTGAGCTAGCACCATGGGCGTCACCACATCGACTTCGGCATCGATGTTCGTCCAGCCGACATCATCCTTTTCGAAACTGCTTTTTGGATCACCATTGTCATCCGAATCTCGGCGAATTCTTGATCAAAAATGAAGCAAAAAAGTTTGAATTGGGGATAAATATAATTTGGAATAATATGGTAATGGGTAGAGCTCATGACATTCTTATAGCGGTAAAATAACACGAAATCTGACTATGTATTATATTAAAACTTTACAACTCTACTAGTTTCCAAAACCCTAGATTTTATACCCTGAACCCATTGAAAATGGGAAATCAGGGTATAATGGTTTTGTTAAAAGTATGTAACAGGCAGAAGGAGGCGTGGCAGACCCCATAAAGTATATATATTCTTGATCAGGGCGACGAGCTGAGTCGAATTAGCCCTGCGCGTCTGTCTGTCTGTCTGTCCGTCCGTCCGTCCGTCTGTCCGTCTGTCCGTATGTATGAACGCGTCGATCTCAGAAGATAAGATAAGAGCTAAAGGCTTAAAGAGCGCGCATATCAAGTTTGTTTTCAAAAATCGATAACTGCTCTCGTTATTTTTTTTTATCGATTAAAAACCCTATCGAAAACCATTAAAAAAATATATATGTATTTCCTACATCTTTAGAGCTAGAGTCTCCAAATTTGAAATGTGGATTTATATGTATTTTTAAGAATGTCGATTTTTGTCATATTTTATCCCCCACCCCTCAAAACACTCAACTTTCAAATACTAGAGACTTGTGAGCTGGCACATACATACATTTTATTGTTGTAATCACGGTCTGAAAGTTTTATCAAGATTGTCCGTCTACACAAAAAGTTATTAAACAATTAAGGTACCAAAGTTAGCCCACATGGCAACCCATGCCTGTTTATACATGCGTGCGTATGTGTGTATGTGTGTGTGCATGTGTAAGTAGAAGTGGAACGACGAATTATTGAAATATTAGTTCCTGGAAGGGTTCAGGGGATCTCGTAGTCGAGCAGTCTTCATATTTATACGTTGTATACTGATCGCTTAGTACGAACAGAGAAAGAAATAAAATACTTTATTGTTTATTCTGTTTATTCCCGATTTTCCATGTACTAAGTCGATGTACAAAATCAATTCACACTTTTTAACGTTTCAGTCGGACACAATTGATTCATGAATACTCATTCATTGTCCAAGCACAACCAATTCAATTCAATTCATCAACCAATATATATGTACATACATATGTATTGGTTTTGTGCAGACCATTTGCCTTTCCGTTCGTCCTTCTGCCCGCAATTGAAGCTAGAGACTTTAGCCATTAGAAATTTGAAAAGTGACAAGTCACCCATAGATTTACAACTAAGAACTGAAAAGACGTTGCTAAAGTTGTTTTTATAAAGATATGTGACATGTGTATTTGTCAAACAAATGTATACCGGCCATATATATGTATATGTATATGAGTATATATTATACGTACAATATATACACATATTTTCAAAAATATTTTAAAATCTTTGGAAGACATTGCACAATACTAATAAGCTCTTCTTCATTTAGTGAATGGTTATTATATTATATTATTATGGTCGATTAAGTTCGACGCCCTGATCTAGATAATATATGTATACTTTATGGGGTATGCTACGCCTCCTTCTGCCTCTTACATACCATCATAAAAAGCGTAGAGCGATTGGAATATCTATCTTCTAAGGTTCAGTGGATATCGGAGTCGACCAGTCTAGTAGACTAGACCAGAGCTTTCATGTTTTTTTTATAAGTCTAAAGCAGTATTTTACAACTGAATTCAAATGAAAATGATCTTCAATTATAACACAAATTGAAAAAGCTTTTCCGCTTGAAGTGAAAGTTCAATTAAATAGATAATTAATAATTACCTGTTCGATTCCTGTTGCACTTTGCCATTCGCGGTAAGTACGAGCAATAATAGACCAATTAAGTATACACTCATTTTATCTTTAATCACATTCATGGTAATTAAATCACGAACGCAAATTAATTCAGATTTTGCCTATTTCCACTGATTAATCAAAAGATTTTGAACGCAATCGACTTTTTAGTAGGCTGAATTTTTCTCTGTCTATATTATAGATACTATATAAATATTGTAATATTCAGAACTGCGATCTTTGGGGATTGAATAGAAAATAAATAGATAATTCGCATATCATGAGTAATTTTGCACACACATTTGTAGAAATATATAAAAAAATAAACGTATTTAAATGAATTATGATGTATTTAATCACTCGGAAAAATAATACTGGGAATTCAGCTCTTAGATATTCATTTGTTTGTACATTTTTATTGACTGTTTATTTGATTGCTAATGTTCTCTACTGTGCAAATAAACGCTTTATTAATTAATTCGCATTCGATACACGGATTAAAGGCACTCATAAATGAAATATGTGTATATATACGCCCATTTGTATATAAGCATGTATGTACATATATCATACGTATGTACGCTGTCATATATGCGAACTTGAAACATACACATTTACATATGTCCATATGGATTTAATACTATTTCATAATAGCATTCACTTTAGTAGACAGCAGCTCGGATAGTTTTCGAGTCAAAATATTGTATTTGAACATTTTGTGCCACTCTAATATGCACAGCGCGTACGGAGACCCTAGTACGATCAAAGTAATTACTCGCTTCCTATTTAGTTATTGCGGCGAAGCTTTTGTAAATTGAAGCCAGCCCGAGATCGAATGCCCACCGGTTGACGCTTTCGTGAGAGCAGCTGAAACGAAACTAGATGCCGAACGAAACGACTTCAACAAATATAGACTAGAGCCTCGTCGAATTTCGATGCAATCCAGCCTTGATCTTGTTGTCGAGCTTTTGGGGGGTGCGCAAAAAGTCAAAGCTTGCCTATTTACAACCACGTTAACGTTAAGGCAATCAACTCTGTATACCCTGTAATAAGAAAGTGTTGCCATCGTTGGGTGCTACAATATAAATTGAAGGCGAATATAATTTCAGTTTCATAGCAAAAAAGTCTAATGGGTACACTAAACTTGAATGTGTTAATATATATGTAAATATATTGAATATCTCAATAAGGCAACATTTCAGACAAGCCAAAAGCTTAGCTCACAGCTCAAAGACCGTTGCAATTGTGTTGTCATGTTTATAGCAAATTATTATTGCAATGGATTGAATATTAGTTTAACATTTTAATTATTAGCCTAACAAATATTATTTTATTATATTACTTAACTCTGTCTAAATTGTACCTTCTTAAAAAGGGGTAGCGACAAATGTATTTAAGCCGCAAAGGGAACCAGGAATAGTATTTGTTCGAATCTGTATAAAATAAAAAAAATCAAAATTGAACAAGTAACTACCAATTAGTTTTACTTTAAAGAGTAAATAGGCTCCAGCATCGCAAACGTAGATACCCTTCAGACAAAACCGAGCTCATTTACACTCGTCTATATTTTATCTCGGCCATACCTACACCATCACCTGAACGCCTCAAGCTATATTTGTGTTCTGCTGAGCTTCACACTCAGGAGAGAATTTTCTTAAATAACTGTGTTTACCTCTTTCCAATTGCTATGGAATTTTTCATAGCATTTATAACCAGCTCATATTAAAACAATGTTATGTGCGTGCGTGCTACCTGCAATAGCTTCACATACAGTGAATCTTCAATTGATGGACAGTAAAACTATTCGGTCAGGCGAGTTCTTTGAATATGAAAAAAAAATTTATCTAAGGTTTACTTGTTACAGATCTAACAAATGCAAAGATTACAAGTTTGTTTAGAGCAACAATATTTGCTTGTTTTGTCCATCCATGAGGAATTCCTTCTGCGAAATTAATTGTTACAAATTAACTAAACTATACCATGAAGATATCCAGTTTTTGAGCTGTCAAAGATTTTACATATTTTGAGCAATGAAATAATATGTATATAATTTAATATACATATTATATAATTACCGAACTATGGGATCTATAATCAATTGCTTATTGTCTTAATTTAGTTTTTGAGCTCACCGGATCAACAAACAGGTGCGACAGCTTCCTGAGCATAATCTGAACGCTGCGAATAGCGCACCAAAATAACTTAGTAAATTTATTAATTCAATTCTTAACAATGGATATCTATTACTTTTAAGTTTAAATAAAATGGTGAAATTAAATCATTCTTCTGGATCCCCACAAAAGTTTCTTTTTTGCATATTTTACATACATTGCCAAATGTAAATTTTTGCTTTTGATTTTGACATTGAAAAATAACTAATCAATATAAAGCATCACATTTTGTTGGACAATAGTTATTAATTAGTTATTAATGCAACATTTGCAAAAAGAAAGCAATGTAATTTGTTGATCCAATCAGAGGCTATTTTACACTAGATACAACTAAGTATTTAGAGTCGATGCATTCTTAAGGTCGTATATGGGTAAATCCCCGTTTTATGAGTTCCATCATATGATGTTATAAATTGATTAGCATCTCAGTCCGTACGAATTAAAGCGGGCTTTCATCCAATTGTGACTACAATTAACAACGCTGTAAAACTTTGAAAACAGAATTTTTCTAGGGAAATACTAACATACGATATACGATATAACACATTTGCACAGATTTTCCAATCTCTTGTTTTACGATTTATTTGCTGGCGTTTGGTGCTTGCAATGTTGATTGGAGTTAATTTCATACAGGCAGCCCTCTGGTCGGGTGTAACTTAAAACAATTTAACGCAATCATACAAAGTGTGGTTTAGTTAGCGGGTTGTGTAATTGGATCGATCTTGACATCGGGGAACTTGAATTCGGGAAATTTAAGCATATCGGTCTTTCCATCGCTGCCGTACTGCTTGGCAACACGTTCCAGCTCGTTTTTCAATTCTTTCTCAATTTCAGGATTCGAGTCGACCATCTTGCCACCTCTGCAAGCAATAAGATTTTAGATCGAATGATTCGCATGGTTCATTTGCTACTTACGCGCTCTTCTGCTTATATTCGCGCACCTTGTCCAGGAATAGTTGCTGGATGGGATCGGATGCCTTGTTCAGAGCTGGGGCAACAATGGCAATGTTGCGACGCGCCTCAGTGCGCAGAACACGGATACCGGTTAAAATTGATTGCGACAGCATCTGAAATGCGAATAGATCAATCAGATTTTAGCTTTATCGGTTTTAACAATTTGGTAACCTTAAAAGGTTATGTAATGAATGTTTTTTATCTCGCGCTAAAAGATTTGATGAACTTTATGAATATCTTAGTCCATGCTTTACATATGTATAATGGACTTTACAGTCCATTTAATGCTTATTTTCTTTACCTTATTTTATTTTCAAATGCTATTGTACTATATATGTGGAAAATTGTTCAGGCAGCAACAGAGTGACAGCGTTTCAGCAACTAAAAAATATTCCAAATTTATTATACAAATAGCTACTTTGACCAAAAAAAAATACTGTTTAAAATACCATATTTTTTAGGACAACAAAGTTGTTAAACATATGACATAAATAAGATAATTTTTTTTGCGCAATCTATTTATATTTTGTAAGATTTTGACTTGCCATTTATATATTATTAACACAAATAAAAGGTTTAAAAACTATTAAAATGAAACATCGATAGTTCAGCAATATCGATTGCGGTATCCGCATATCGATTGCGGCTTAGATTCCACGTCAAGCGCTTGCAGTCCGAAGATTTTTTATTATAATTTGTTTGAATTAAGCACACAATATTAAAAATGGTGAGCTTGCTACAGGAAATCGACACAGAACATGAGGATATGGTTCACCATGCCGCGCTTGACTTTTATGGACAGCTGCTGGCTACCTGTTCATCAGACGGAAGCATCCGAATTTTCAACTCCCGTAAAAACAACAAGGTGCTCACTGAACTTAAGGGACACCAGGGTCCTGTGTGGCAAGTTGCATGGGCGCATCCCAAGTTTGGTAGCATCTTAGCATCGTGCTCCTATGATCGCAAAGTAATTATTTGGAAGTCGACTACACCCAGAGATTGGGCTAAGCTGTGAGTGTGTGTTGTTTGTATATGTGTCATGCATGTCTATGTTTAATGTTGACGTTATCTATAACAGCGAAAGATGTCGTCTATATTTAGATTCATTTTGTTAATTTCTGTAATTGCATTACATTTCAGATACGAGTACAGCAATCATGACTCCTCGGTCAATTCCGTGGACTTTGCGCCTCCAGAATATGGTTTAGTGCTTGCTTGTGC
Source organism: Drosophila hamatofila (assembly GCA_035045345.1). Classification (NCBI taxonomy): domain Eukaryota; kingdom Metazoa; phylum Arthropoda; class Insecta; order Diptera; family Drosophilidae; genus Drosophila; species Drosophila hamatofila. The sequence goes on from JAWNPA010000047.1 coordinate 860,336, forward strand.
CAGCTCAGATGGTTCGATTTCTGTGCTCACCTGTAACACGGAGTACGGCAGTTGGGATGCCAAGAAGATACCCAATGCACATACGATTGGAGTTAATGCTATTTCCTGGTGCCCGGCACAGGCACCCGATCCTGCCTTTGATCAGCGCGTCACTTCACGCAATACAGCTGTAAAACGTTTGGTCAGCGGAGGGTGCGATAATCTCGTGAAGGTGTGGCGTGAAGATAATGATCGCTGGGTTGATGAGCACCATCTCGAAGCACATTCCGATTGGGTGCGAGATGTGGCATGGGCACCATCAATTGGTTTACCGCGAATGCAGATCGCCTCGGCCTCACAGGACCGTCACGTGATCATATGGAACAGTAATGCGGATTTGTCCCAATGGACATCAACTGTATTACACACGTTCGACGATGCCGTGTGGAGCATTTCCTGGTCCACCACGGGCAACGTGCTGGCTGTCACTGGCGGTGACAACAATGTCTCATTGTGGAAAGAGAACAGCGAGGGTCAATGGATACGTATTAACTATGAATCGGGCACTGCCACCCAATCCAAGCAGTCGCATCATTTGCGCAATCCCCAGCAGCAACCGCAACAGCAACAGCCATCAAACAAGCCAGTTATGTCGGACTCTGAGCGCAGCTCGAACTTATCCAATTCGAACTTGTCACATTCGCAGATGTCAAACTAGATATATTTTATAGATCGTGTGAATGACCTAATTACAAATATTGAAAATGTTGGTCATTAAATCTAACAAATTAAAAATTTATATTATATAAAGTTTGTATTCCGTTTTCATTAATTAGCGAGCGTAACTGAATGTACCACAATTTCGCAAAATTTTGGCGTTATTCGCTGCTAATGGCTTTTATTCGAGTAATTCGCAATAGGTTCTTTTATATGTTTTCCCTTCCTCGACCCTAATGACTAGCCGTCATCTATAATAACTTTGCTGCCAAAGAGGACAACCCAATCGCAATATTCCTGATGTTCCTGTCGTTTCAGTTAATTTCATTTTATTCATAAGGAAGGAAGGAACTCATTTCGCATAAATTTGCTACACGTGCCGCCCTGCAATGGAACCAAACCGACCAGCCTAAATAATTTGCCATATATAGTATATATTTTTGTATGCATTAGCAAGTTTTAATAGAATCAGTTTACAATATATCGTGATGATGATGCTGAAAATGTAATTGAAATTATGTATATATACATTTATTTTACATTTTTTATTTTTCATACAAGTTTTATAATTGTCAAATTTATTAAAGGCGCTACCGACTGCAGAGTACTATTCACAGCCCAAACGCTGCCATATCCTTTTTCAGATTTGTTTAACTCAAAAACTGTAGAAAATACTGTTTTTCCCAGTTTGTCAGCCCTTATGGACGTAAATATCTCAACCCTATGTCATTGATTTTGGGCTGTCAGCCCGAGGATATATTCCAAACTTGTCGGTTCGACAACTTCAGAACATTGAATAAATTGATAAAATATTCGATTTTTCGATTCATGTGGAAATATTGAATTTATAGCGATCTATGATCCGATTTGCCATGACCTAGCCTAGTCTTTGTAGGCATACAATATATTTTATAGAGTTCAAGATTGATAGTTCTTTAAATATAGTAGTTTCATATATCAATACTTATTTGGCAAGTATTCATTGGTATCGAATTCAAAGTTTATTTTTAACAGCGCAATTAATAATAGCGTGTTTATTGAATTATCCACGGGTCAATGCTTATTAATTGAATGACAAAATCAGACGAGGGTATCTTAGAGTGGTATATTTCAGGGGTATACTTTAGGGGTATAGAGCGAAAATAAATACAACAAAAATGTTATTTGTAATTGAAAAATTTGAATGTGAAAAATGTCAATATATAGCGACATTTCTCTAATTGCTTTCAATTTGATTGCAACACTTCGAGTGGGTAAGAAACTGTAACAATCCACATTGGTTCGTAATGGAAATTTTATGGTAATTGGATTTTAATAATTGAAAGCAATTTCATTGCATGTGAACGGATTTTCCAATTTCAATTCCGATCACAAATACATCAATGCTTGTTGAAATAATCAAAGTTTTAACAGCTTTCAATATGTTAGAACTGTACGGAGGAGCACGGATGACAAGGCTCAGCTAAAAAGATTGTACCTTGTTAATTACGGAGAACTATTGGTTCAAAGATGGAAGGTTGCAAGAGGAGGAGGTTTCTCGGTCAGATTAACGACATAACTAATAAATATAAAGCGTTTTTACCTATCTCTTTATCAATAAAAAGTAAAAATAATAATAGTATAATAAAATTAAAATAAAATTAAAATAAAAACAATTTTTATTTTAGAGTTTTATGTATAAATATTTAAAACATAAAAATATTAAAAATTTTATTTAGTTTTTTGCATATAACTTTTATACTCTTTTAACATTTTAAAGAGTATTTGCATGAGTTCATAGACAGGATGGAGGAACTTCTTCCCTTAGTAAATACCGAGTAAATCAAAATAATAAAGCATGTGTAGAAATGGAAAGTATATATAGACCGGAATTTCGCGTTTGTTTGTATTTCATAAAAGTTTTTAATGTGTCTTATATCCCTGCTAATAGGATTAACATTAACACGGCTCTTTTTTAATTTTTTCTCTCTTTATTTCTCATTCTGTGTTCTTCTCATTATGTTTTAATATTTTCCTTTTCCTTACTAATCTTTACCTTAAGAATTATTTTAATTGTATAATAAATTATATAATAATTATACTTAAGATCCTCAAATACTTATTAAGTTTTCAGTAACCACTCTGTCTTTCATAGTTTCAATAATATCACTGACCATATTTGGCTGTGAATTGGGAAATAGCTGGCCGGTCTGGCAAATAAAATACCCCCATCGGGTTGGTGGTACTATTGAAATAATTTTTTGTACTGTTTTAGGCTATACAATTATATTTTGTAGTTTACCTAAGTCTGACTCTAGTTTTGTCAATACATCCTTTTTAAATAAAATAAAATAAAATAACATATGTATCTGTATTCCCAAATTATGGAAGACTTAGTCAAAACTTAGGAATAAACTGATTCCAATGACCAATTTTTCAAGGTATTGAAAATACGGTCGTTTTCTGACAGCATTCATATTCATTAACTTATTAAACTCCTCCCTGTCAATTGACCCGTTTTAAGGGTATAGTAAAATGCTTGCACTTTGAGCCTAGTTTTGGAATGTGAAGTGGCTATTGTAGGTTTTTTTGTGTAACGCTCTTAATTATTGGCTTAACCATGGGTTGGGCTGCACATAAAGGGCTCTTCACTTGCTGGACGCGTCACCTAAGTAATTGTTGACTCTGAGGCTACATGTATGTATATGCGCCTTAGGGGCTCAGCACTCATACTAATTGTCGGCTGGTACGCGCTCTGCACCAGCCTGGACACTGATGATGTCATAGATTGCGTGCACTCGAGCCGTCATCAATATTATGTACAGAGTCAACAACCAAGGAGCCAGACCTATGTAAGACCAGGTCGCAAATGCTGCATGAAAGAGTCGCTTTCGCCCCAAAAGCGGACTTCCAAACGAACTCGTTCGCCCGCAATCAGTGCGGTTTAATCGCTCTGTTCGCCCACCACCATTATCCTTCGCGCAGGACTCCAACTGACCGCATTGCTTGAGAGTGTTGCAAACCTTTTCTTAGTATGCGGCATTGATTTTTTACTTCATTCTTTCATTCGTTCTTATTTTTGAGTTTCTGGGCTGTTTGTGTTTTGGTTCTTTTAGCACTTTTACTTTTGTACGCACGTAGAAAATTTGCATATTATTCGGCATACAGGGTGCTCCAGCTGCTGCTGGACTGGGCTGAGTTGGGGATGAAAGGTGAATAGAATTTAACAATGTGTATGCTAGTATGCTTGAATCTATTGAAAGTGTAAATTCAATGCGATCATCGTCCTTGAAATATTGAATGTTGAATATTGAAATATTTTGTATTGATGCAAGTTTGCGGAGCCAAGGTCGGCTGGTGACACCTTCATCTCTTGAGCTTGAACTTCTGAAATTTACATGGGCACAATTCATCCTATTCGTATCATTATGATGCACAATGAACGCAATTATAGGTCAAGTATTCTGGATATGGGGTCCGACATGGGCTAACATGAGAGGCAGAGGGAGAGAGACTGAGAGCAGTAGAAAGATGTAGACTTTCACTTCATAGGATATGGGAAAAAAGAGATATTTAAATATAGAGCGTATCTCTTTAATATTGTATATATTTTCATACTATTATATTATATTATACATAATATTATATTATTTTTAATTACATAATATAGTGTATATTATGCTCAGGCATGAATAGGTTAAGAACTACCTGCTGGAGCCTCCTGGCTCATTTAAAAGCACTGCGAGAGAGTATTGATTGATTTATGATCATCTCCAATGTCAAAGTATCGAGTACAGAGACATAAGTAAATATCTTGTGAGCTATGCTCAAATTACATTCCGTTGAAAGCCATGGCATACTATATAAGATATCTAAATAAAAGACATCGCACTTTGGTCCGTTAATCAGGGCATCTCAAACTTGAAGTTTATTGCATATTAAGAATATATTAAATATATACATATATTAGTTTTGGCTTTAACCTCATCCATTCGCGTATATGCTATGGGGCAGCAGAAGTTTCCTCAATTCGTCCTATTTTCAATCTTACATAAATAGGAAACTATGATAAGTTGCCTAGTGCATAGTTCTTATAAAACTAGAGCTATTATATTCAGACAGCTACTAAGAGATCTTATTGCATTATACTTGAATAGCATACCGATAAAGCTAATTAGCTGTCCAACTTTTCACCTCACAGCTCGTGACGTCGACGAGTCGTGCCCAGCTGGCCAAGAGACCCAGACCCGAGCCGCTTATGACAATGATGTATGTTTGTATTTATTTAACTACGCAGGAGTTATTAAGCGTATGCCGTGAGCATTCGCATTCGCATTCGCATTTCGTACACTTAATTTGAATGCTGTTGACTATTTTGGGAATCATAAAGGTCAAATGCCTACGCTGCGTATGCGTAATAAAACGAAAAATCAACGCTCTGCCACGCCAAGTATCTGGCCCTTTAGCAAGGACAACTGAGACTATACATGTGTGTATGTGTGTGTGTGTGAAAGTAAATGCAGGAATTACATGTTCAGAAATGAAAATCAAAAGAAAGTTGTAATCTTTATTTGACTGCACTTAATCTTTTCAAAGATCTCTATACAATTTCTTAATGTGCATGCAGGAATGCAGCGCAAGTAATTCGCATGTAGAATAGAATTTTAAAGAGAGAGGGAGAGAGAGACGGAGAGAGGGAATTCTAGGTCTAGTTGCAATTAGACCCGACGATAATATGAAATTAAAGTACCCCAAATTGGCGTTCACTCAAGAGTTAATGAGCCCTGCTCTGGGTTTTGGTTTCATAGCGTAAATATGATGACCTCTAGGCATGCTCAGAGCCCGCTCTATAGATTTCGTGAGGAAATTATACAGCCGCTCAGTTGGCCATTTTGCATTTGCTTTGGCTATGTCGCACTAATTAATCATCAGTTAAGAATAACATGGCAGCCAGATTGTGGACAAAGAAATGGTTCTTTAATTACTGCCCCGAGCTCCACGTGTTACTGCAGCACCTCAATTTTTAGTTTATTCCCATTGTGGTGCTGCTATTGCTGATGGTGGTGCTGGTGGTGGTGGTAGTAGATTTTTGCTTTTGGCCAAGTTTCGTGATTTTTCTATATAATTTTCCATAGATTTGCACCAGAACATTTATCAATAATGTCAAGACGTCTGTACGTACTTCTTCTTTATTTATATATAAATAAATAATTTGTAGCTCCTTAATTAGGCATGTCATGCAATATATATATATATATTGTTTTCTTATATATGCGTATATATATTATATATAACATTTAGTCATACTAGCTTTGAAGCCCAGATGTATTGAAAACTAAAAATATGAGAATACGTCGTATCGAAAATTCAATATTCGTAATGTCATGTGATCTATAAGTTATTTTATACAAATGATTTTACTATTGTCCCTCTTGAAATATGTATTATGTATGAAAGGTGTTCACATCATAGTTTATCGCTTTCTGCCTTATTATTTTGTATTCCTCGCTAAAACAAACGCACAAAAATTATATCACATATCAAGTAACAAAAAGTTCCTAAATGGAAACTTTCAGAATGTGATAATATCAAATTAGACATTCATGATCAAAATATCTTAAAAAATCAAATAAGTTTTCAGACTAAATGTTTCAGTTCTGTTTACACCGATATATATTTCAGGGCAAGTCAAATCGTAAAAAAACACACATAAATTGCAAAGATTTGGAGTTGCTGCGTTATGCAGTCGATACCGTCCGACTGCAACATTTTTACTTACTTATATGAGGAATATTCCACTCTGTTCTGTCTCATCTGTCATCTCAGTACTATTTATTTATTTATTTAGCAGAAAAATAATATAATTTTTGGTAAACCGATTGAGGTTAGTTTCTTACCCGATTGCCACATTCCTAAAAGTCGCTGATGTATTCACTTCATGCTTTGGATCTTTGGTTATCAAATCGAAATTTCAATTCTATAGCACTTTAAGTAATACCGTGACTGATATACAAGTCTATATACAACATATATATATTTTTTTTGGGAGCTTTAAAAAAACTTTAATGAAAGGTATGCAAGAATACACACTCGTAGTCCAAATTCGAATGTCCCAAGTCTTGGAGTCAACGAGATCCTCCTGCTTCGGGCTATTTCGGTTAACACCTACGTCCCTATTAAGAATATAGCTTATGAGCTCTATTGCTTGATATAGATATTAATATATTTGAATTTTCAATATAATTTGAATTTCCCATTGATAACAGCTATATATAAAAGCTCAAATTCGTTTTTTTGAAAAGATTAGAACTATCAGACTCTCTTAAATTTTAAATTTGACAATTAACTTTTATTATACATATATTATATCATAAGTATAAGTATGTAGCTAGAGAAACGTAATTGCTTGAGTTTCACTCAAGAAATTGATGAAGACAAAAAGTCATTTTTATATGGAAAAGTTTTAGTCAATGTCCCAAAAGTAGAAAAATTCCGAATAAAGCCAAGTCCAACGAACCACAGCCCAAAAATTGAGACTAATTAATATGCAAATATATAACATTTCGTTCATTATATTTAGTTAGCGTGTAAAATTAATTTCGCTTGCTTGAGTGAATAAAAAGTATTAGCAAAAGGTTTTAAATGCTTCACGTTTAGTGGAGGGCAAATGGCTTCGATGTCAGAGCAATCAAAACAATCGTTTATAACAAGATTATCGTGCTGATAACGGGGTTGAGGTTGACAAATTCGATCCCCAGAGGGGATTAAATGGATAGCTGAAAAAATGAATACATTCATATATGTATATATATATATATATATATATATATACCTAAGCCAGCACCATATGGTCTTCTACAAGGTCCTTTTTCTGCCCATTTGCGAAATTTTCCGATATGCAAATGCTGATTGGTAAAATTGGTGATTTCAGCGCTGTGGGCGTGCCGTGTGGGCGTGGCAAGTAACCTTTCCAGAGAGAGTTTAACTGCAAACGCAACAAGCGCCCACTCGGGGCATTTGATGGCGGTGCAAGTGAAATGTAATTAGAGACCTGCACAATCCTGAAAAACAAACCGAAAAAAGCCTGAAAAAATGAAAAAGAAAACAGAATAATGGCATAAAAAAGTATTTACTGTTGTTTTAGCAAAACCTGTTTCGCCCGATGGTATTGTAGTAGTTGTTGTGCGTGCTAATGCCACCCTTTATTGTTGTGTGTGACTTGTGCACGTATTAGACGCAGGCCCCAAAACTAGGCTATGCAATGGCTCTAATGACTTCGCCATTATAATAATACACACATAGAGTTGCGCCAGGACGACCACGACGATGACGATGGCGATGGCGATGGCGATGGCGATGAGGACGAGGACGAGGCCGAGACGAGGCCATCCCGACTTTAACGCAACAACAATCAAAATCGTACGAAGGTAACACTCAAAAAGCAACAACAACAAAATCCATCTTCGTTAACGCGACTAACACGAAGTGCGTTTCAGCTTGGCTTATACACACACACACACACACACATGCATATTCATATACACACACACACAAACACATCTACAACAACAAATCCAAATTCAAATTCAAATTCAAATTTGTTAGCAAAGTTCAAAAGACGCCTAAGATTTTTGCATCATTCCCTTGAAAAATGAAATAAAATAAATGAATAACCTCCATTTCACGCATTCAAGGCAAAACTCAAGGCTTTAAATTTAAATTAAATATAAATTTAAATTATTAATTGAAACTACAAAGCTGAAAGTAAAATACATAACTTGAATATTAGCCTCACTTCTTTAAAATCATAATTTTTATTGAATTAATAAATAATATAATATAATTGAATTAATATATAATATAATAATATAAAATAAATTCTTAAATTAAATTAGTATTATAAAGAAAACAAAAATATTTACTTTAACTTTTATTTTATTTTAATTAAATATATTAAACAAACAAAAAATAATACTATATAAAAGGTAGAATATTGCAAACATATAAAATAATAGAATTACAACTAAGTATTAGACCAATTAATTTATTATAAAACGTAATATATGAAAGTTGATTTATGTTAAATATATAACTTTTATTTTCATATATTGGTAGCCACTACTATTTTTATGAACAATTTCTTGTAAATATTTCTTCTTAAAAATAGAAAATGATGTTGGTCTTAGTATTAAACAATAATATTTATAGCTATTACTATTAGTATTAGAAAATAGTGTGTAAAACATAATATATGAATCTAGACTACTATTAGATTCTTTTTATAGAAGCCACTACTTTTTTATGAACAAGGAAATTTGGTAAATTTTTCTTCTTAGGCCTTAATATAAACTAATAAAACATAATGTTAGTTCTAATATTTTCATTAAAAAGTAATATTTTCGGATAAGTATTAGGCCAAAAAATATATGTGCAAATTAATTCATATATTAGACTAAGGTAAAATATATATATTTTTCTTTTTGAAGCTATTGCTATTTTTATATTGTTAATTTTTCTGAATATAGAATAATATACAATTTTTTCAAAAAATTTATTATGTTTATGTATGAATACAACTCTATATACAATCATACGTATATAAACATATAGTATATAATCAATATAAATATAATAGATCTACATATTTCTATGTGGTATATACATTTCTATATATGCTAAAGCAAGCTCTGTGAGAGTATGCAAGCTTCGCTCTCAGACCCACAAAATTTCGGCGGTTCTGCTGAGAGCGGATGGATGGGTGGGGGTAGGCCTGTGGACTGTGGACTGGCGTGAGCGAGAAGTAAGTAACAGTCGCGCCGTCGAGCCGTAGAAAACTTAAGCTACATGTACCCCAGGAAATTCATCACTTGAATTTGGAACGCGCAGGCGACTGGTTCGTTATTTCGTTGGCTCAGCCAAGCCAGATAATAGAGGCAAAAACTAAAGAAACCCAAAAATATTGAAGAGTTTTAAATACAGAACTGTGAGAGCTTTAATCTAAACACTGAATATAAATTTTATAGTTTTGCGTGTGAAGAGAACAAGAACAAAAAAGAATATATATATTATAGTGCGGGCGATCTAACGCAATAAAGGCGTTCAGTTATAAATTTGTTTTTATTACATAGTCGACTCTTGGCGCCTTAATACTCGTAATTTGTTGAACGTGTGCTAGGATGCAGCCCTTGAAGCGCTTCACACAGTGCGGCAGCCTGACTATGCTCTTCGGAGTCTTCATCATACTCTTTGGAGTGAGCTCCACGGCTTTGACTACATTCGGCAAGACCAATAATCAACCGCCGCCCACGCAAGGTCCCATAAGTAAGTACTAGAAACAGTCGAAGGTGAACCGAAAAAAAATTGAAAAGTTTAAGAGTGGTGCTTACCTTTAAATTAAATTAAATTTTCCTTGCAATTCCTGTAAAATATAATTTATACATTATATATTAACATTCACCCTGTACTCGAGGTATGAAAAATACCTCATTATGTATAGATCACACATGTTAGCTGATCTATCCCATGACATTATATAAAATGATATATACGAATAGTTTAATAAAATGTAATATAATGTAATGATTACTGTAGGTCCGACAATTATACTTGGCAAGAATTTTAATTCACTTGACTTTTCTATGCAAATTTCGTTAAATTTGTATTTTTAATAGCTTTAAACCTTCTCACAATATTTCAATTTAAAAAATCGACTAGAAAATATGGAAGCATTTTTAGTTTTTTTAGTCAATATTTTGGAGGATCTGCATTAGCGCTTTTGAGATATATTTCGACCTAGGCCGTTTATTAAATCTCATTGAAGTTCAATAGGGCTTCTATTTGATTTTCCAATGCTCATTTAATTTCAGTAAGTTTTCTATTTTTTTTTTTTAACAAGTCTAATTAAAACCAGATAAGATCTGTTATGCTAAATATCAACTTTGTATATAAATAAAGAATAATAAATAAGAATACGAATAAGAATACGATATAGCCGAAATGTAGATACAATCCTGTGGACAGAAAATGTTTTTTATTGCGGATACCGCGAGACAGTTTCCGTGGACAATGTGTTATCCTTGAAGGTATTTGGTATTCGAAATCCTTGTTTATAGAATTTATAGAGAGATTTACTTGATTTCTTTAGTTCAACATTAATCACGTGTGATATCTATCTGACTCACTATTGACAAATACAATTCTTGATAATAGTATTAAATGGTAATCGTAGTTCCCTAATAAGCGTTACTCCGACTTCAAGTCCCCAAATGACTCGTGCCACGTGTACGGCCGTAAATGGAGGCGGCTAATGACATGCCATGTGTCTGGCATGTCTCATAGCTAAGTACAATAACTAAACCATTGTTTTGCCAGCCTTAGGGCCCAGCATAAATCAGAAATTGATCAAACAAGTCAGTCAAGTGCAATGACAACAGCGCTAATAGCAAAGCAAACTGTTCAAATTGTCATCGGAGCAGGAGCAGGCAAGCCGGGGAGGCAGCAGAAGCGACTACCGGACGTAGTTAAGCCAATTAGAATAAATAGTTAGAGTATATGTGTGCTTGTTGAATTAATTAATTTGCTGCTAATTTCTTTGTTTGCTTTCCAGTCAAAGGTCGCGAATGTAACACCAACGATGACTGCTCGACAACGGAACGAACCAGCTGCGTGAAGGATCCCAGCGACTTCAAGATGCGCTGCCTCTGCGGAGATGATTCGCCGCCCTCGTCTGGACTCTGCCTAGATGTGCTCAAAGGTAAGCTGCGGGGCGTGTGACTCAAAGGGGGCGGGGCAATGGGGCGGCGTGTGAATAAGGGCGCCTCGAAATAGAACGCTTTTGCTAGTACGAACCTAATTGGGAGGCGTGCATATTACATTCATAATTTAAAGGGCCAGCTGCTTGGAAGCAAAGCAGATGCTTTGTTTGCCAGCGACTCAAGTGTCAAGCGGCTGTAAATGAGAATTAAACAAAGCACCATCACATATGTACTATGTACATCATTCTTAAAACTAACACGAGGGGCCTGTTAACTTGCCAAGATTTCAAATTCCATTTCACAGATGTCTTACGGATGTGTCTTATACTCTATCTGGGTTGTCATAAGGAGAGGGAGAGTGATACCATCACATATGTACTTTGTACATCATTCTTAAAACTAACACGAGGAGCCCGTTAACTTGACAAAATTTCATATTACATTTCACAGATGTCTTACGGGCATGTCCTATACTATACATCTGGGTTGTCGTACTCAATTTCTAGAAAATAGGAAAAAGAAGAGCGAGAGAGAGAGAAAGAAATAGAGATATAAAGCGAGAGACTAAACTGGGGAATTGATATATGGATAGAGGGATATATCGAGAGAGGGAGAGAGAGAGAGAGATAGAGGGGATCGGAAAAGACAGATATTTATATATATATATATATATATATATATATATATATATATATAGAGAGAGAGAGAGAGAGAGAAAGAAAGAGAAGGAAATACATAAAGAAATCAGCTTCAGTTCCTCAAAAACTTTTCAAACAAAAAAAGAACTGTTTAAAATATGTCAAGGGACAATGTTTTATCAATTAAAATTACGTTTTTCCATATTCAATCCAATATATATGTATGTACATATAATAGATATTGTTCAACGTGGCTTAGGAATGATTGTACTTATATAAATATTTTGAGTATACAAATCAATTGCTTGTTTCCATTTATATTCATGATCCAGATAGAATTATGGATTCACAAGACCTAACTATAGAGCCTAGTGATAGATAAATCGTAGACAAGAATTTATTTATTGTTTGCTCTTGCCATTTGCCTGCTGCAGCCTTTGTAGCATTTCCTATTGCGATGTTGAATGCGACTCCAGACGCGATTCTCTTTATGGCAGTGTAATGTCAAATTTATTTAAGAATGTCGTGACTTGTTACAGAACAGCCGAGGTATAAAATCGCTGCAGTGCCAATTTGTGACATGCACTGCTCAGAAAATACTCTGCATACATATTATATATACATGTGTATATGTTTTGTAATCCAAAACAGGACATTTCAGGCTCGCCATGGCTGTTGCTAAATTATAGCATTCTTACACTGTTCGCATGCATACAAGCATAAAATGTTCTCAAATGCAGCTCAATGTATTTTCAAGTTGTCAAGTGCTAAATATCATTTATAAATATCGATTCAGTGACTTCGTAATACAGATTGAGATTTGAAGATTTGAATATTTATATGTACGAATATAGGTATATTTTTATTCATAATTATGATTCATGAGAATAAATTTGAGCTAAGATCATTTAAATAAAATAAAATCAGTTTTATATATATTAACGGTTTCGGTAAAAAACATGAATATATAATAATAAAAACTCATACCTTAGATACAAAACTATATAATAAATTTAGTAAAAAGAAATAGAATTAAAAAAAAAAAAACAGATATTAAATTCATGCATGCATGCATATCTAAAAGTGTCGTCCAAAAAGAACCCAACCTGACATATCCACGCTGATTGACGATTGAAGAACTCTAGATATTTGAGCGAATACTATAGCATACTCCTAATCATTAGTATACACTTAAGCATTTAATGCTACCTAACTATTAAGAATTAACACCCATCGTCACCTTCTTTGGCCATCGTTACATGATTCAAATTTTATTTGTATCATTCTGTCCAATACACATTTGAATTCAGTTTGACTTCGCTCCGTTAGAGTTTTGTATTTGGAGAGCTCAAACGAAGCCAGGATGAATTTCGTGATGGTCAAGCAAATCTATAAAATGATATGAAATGGTGTTTAAACTATATATATGTATATAATTTCAATTTGATAATGCTATAGCCAAAACGGATGCCGTGATTGCTCACAGCGCAATCAAAGCAACAGTTTAATATTTTTTGCTTTGATGGCTGAATTGACGTATTCAAATTACAATTTGAGAGCAAGTTTTTACAGCAATGCAGACAAAGAATCATCTGGTGAGAGTTCTAATCATAAACAGAAGCAGAATCTTAGCTATTTGTCTTTTTCATGAACTAGTCTAAGATTCCATATAAATTCTTTACAAATGGAAAATAGCTCATGAGAATTACTCAAATGTTCTGTTGCTTTGCAGGTCTGCGACATCGATGCCACAGCAACCATGAGTGTGAGGATGGCATGGTCTGTCAATTCGAGAATAATAATCGCACCATTGGGGTATCCAAGTTCATGTCGAGTAAAACCAAGCTTTGTCTCTGCGACAACGACAACGGCTACGTGGAGGACATTTTGCACGACATTTGCAGTGGAGGTAAGTTCAACTGATTGTTGCCTTTTAAAATTATAAAAGTTAATTCTATTTTCCTTTTCGAATTCAAATTTTAGCAAACCAACAATATGCTGTGAGCCTTTTGATATCGATCTGCTCGTTGCTGGCGCCGTTTTTCTTCTCCGCTCACATGAGCATGAGGAAGCATTTCTAGAAGGCTCCTCAAGCCGCAAGGCAATGGAAACCCAAATCCAGTGCAATATTTACGTTAATATCCATCAAATGTGCCTCAATGAATCAAAAACCATAGTTCGAAAACCTCAATGCTCCACTTAAATGATCTCTTTAAACTGCAGTAAGCTACACAATTGGCTAGACAAATAGAAATTATTCACATTTTGGCCTCCATTAGCCCGAATGTCGTTATATTATATAAGTTTCATAAGTACCACCGTCAATTTTATTCGCTTCTCACACAAGTCGCGTTATACATATTAATATAAATATGTATTTATATATTATATTATATATTATTATCTAAAAGTGGGTTTTTATAGATTCCATAACCGAACACTAGTCTGTACTTGATATATTAATTAACAAATGTTGCCTAAAATGCAATTTAATTCAATTTAATATGTAGCAAACATTAGCACATGTCTATGAAATAATAGCATATATACATACATATCTTAACAAATTCAATTCAATTCAATTCAAATATATTCTGTAACTCTGGCTAAAACATCTCACAATTTACTATGGAAACAATCCCGATGTGAACGACGTATAAATGTTTGCACATGGAAAAGTTTTAATATGTAGCTCACACCTCTAAAACCAAAATGATTTTTAATCTTGACTTTTTGCTTTAAATATGAAATAGTTGCATCCAAGTGAATTTTGTACGTTACAGTTAAGAGCCTTACCCATTGAAAAACGTTTTTTCCGTAGCAGTAAAATTTTATTAAATAAAAGTTTTAAAAATATGCATTTTGTTTCATTTACTCATTTAGAAAACCTACATTATTTTCAACTTTAAAATAACTACAAGTAAAATTTTTTTCCAAATAAAAAATATATATTTAAAATAAAAAAATAGTAAAAAGTTTAGCTCGCCCAACGTGGGGCTCGAACCCACGACCCTGAGATTAAGAGTCTCATGCTCTACCGACTGAGCTAGCCGGGCTGTTGGTGCTCGTGTGTCAAAAGTGCTTGATCAACTGGGTCACTTAGGTCGTTCTAACCAATTCACAAGATAATAAATAATGCATATTTATAAATAAAATGAGTTTGTACTTTGAGGCTCGCATATTTAAAATATTTACTTAGTCACAATGTCAACAACATTCGCTTTCGCACGCTCTCTTACCTTCTAAGCTTTCGAGTGCCAGAGAAAAAGCATACGCACTTCCAATTCCGCAATTGAGTGTACTACGACTTTATGTTCAATGGCATTTCCCCAAACCCAAAAGCTCGCAGCTGGCATTGTTGGCATACAATAAAAGCTCCGAAGCTTTATTGGTTGCAAGCAAACAATTGCCTACGCTGGCCCAGTCTTATATTTACCGCATCAATTCGTGGGCTTAGGCTGCTCGTATCGAATGTGATGTTGTCTGTTAAAAACTAAATTTTATTTTTGTTATATTAAAATATATTTGAAATATTTGCAATGATGTGAATGACAAAGTGTAAATGATGCAAATCGCATTACAAAACTCGTGGATCGGTAAAAGTTTTGGCCACTAAATCTGACTTGCATGCAAATGAAGCGATCGCCAAAGCCAAATATACGCAATTATGTGCAATTAAATAAACAATAAACCTTTTTTTCAAATACAGTTTTTTTCCTTTCAATAAACGAGTATAAAAGCAAAAATGTTATAAGTCAAGTTGCCGGTGCGAACAAAACAAAGCAGTTATTTTCAATAGATGCCTAATTATTTTTAACTAAACTGAAAATCTAGGTAAGTTGGCGAAATACTTGCCGTCTATGCACAAAGCAAACAAAAGGGCTTCGCATTTTTCGGTCATGAGATCATATGTTGGATGGAAAATCACAGTATAACAAAAAAAGTTAAATATATAAAGTGAATATATTATAGCGTGCCATTTGAGTAAAGTACCCTAAATATTAATAAACACCAAACAAAAATATATATACATTTGTTTTTTGTTGTGTTAAAGAAAAGAAAGAAGAAGAAAAAACATTTAATACGAGTTATTGTCATATCTCGTTTCAAGCTGAAGTACAATCACTCCAAGCTAAATTACCTGTGCAAAACCTAAGGACCACTTCCTTAAAAATAATTGATATACGACTCTTTTACGCATATATAATTATATTCTGATTGAGTTGGTAGCCACGTCTGTGGGTCTAACGGATCGGTCACGGAGACTAAAAGCGAAAATATATACATATATTTGCAAACGTCAAAAGAGATCAGACTTTAAATATTTAAAGAATATTTTCTCGTACGTCAAATGTAAAATCACCAGATTTTTTAAAAGACTACTGACAACCTTCAAATATTAATGTTAAGCAATTAAACTATGATCTAAGCAGAGAATAAGATCAATGAACTTTTTCAGTCTGTGAACGTAGAGAAACCCTTTTAAAATTTTTTTTTAGTTAATATACGAATAAAAGTAGTATGAATATAGATATGTACTTAGACATATACCGACTGTAAGTGTGTCAAATACAAAACATATGAAAATTAAACAGTAAAGCACTATTAAAAGCCTAAAAATTTCTATTATATGGACATAAAGCAATTTCACATTTTTTTTATAGAATTATTGATTTGTATTAAAATGAAGTTCAATCCAGCTATGAATCACGTATATCTAAATGATGCCTTCAAGTCCTCAACCATATCCATCAACTTAAACCTACCAGAGCAAAGTACCAGTGACTGCAGCTTGGCAGGAGCATTTCAGGAGTCCAAGGAGCTTGTACGTAAGTTCTACATCATTTTGTCACAATAATCAATAAATAATATAAATTTGTGTGAGACCAAATATGTTCTACAATATAAGTATTATAGATGGTGATATCTATGTATATCATTAATGAGCGAATGGGTTGTTCCTCAAATGAACGCTAAGACTATGACTGATTAGCTCCTCAGGAGGTCTAATATGGATGTATGGGTGTAAAAGGAGGTTGTATATTCACTTTTGTGTTTCATTTAGTCTTACTTGAGTTTTGTTTAATTCATGTTATGTTAAACCTTTACTAAACCTTTATCCAAACTGAGTTTTGATTAATTAACGAATATGAAGCTGATTTTATTAGTAAACTATAGCATTACGGCCTAATATCACTCATTTTCTTTCAAATATTCTCATTTTGCATAGCTATAAAAGTAGTAATAAGATAAGTTCCCGCTATAAAGTCAAAAAATTGATTGATATTCTCATAAGATACACCCAATTTACCCTTGACAATGAAACGTGTGCATGTTAAAAAAAAAAAAAAAAAACTATAAAAAACAATAGTAATTGGTGTACAATAATAACAGAGTGTAAATCAACTCACTAACATAGCGAACGCTTAGTACGTGCCACTATGAATTATAGTGAACGTCACATTGCGGTTTTTTATTGTAGAATATAAATATACTATATATATATATATTTATATATATGTACATATGTAGTTACTGGTCCAATCAGCTCAGTGACAGACTTAAGTAGCTTTCTCTTCAAGGTCACATTCTTTGTTTCAGTGACAGAAGATGGCAGAAAGGTGCCTCCAGCTGCGAGCCGAAGTCTTCTGGAGAGATCGAGGGGCTGTTTCGAGAACTGCAAAAGGCGCCTATTCAATAAGAGGACTCTGCACAAGCGTCTGCCCATTCTGCGCTGGCTTCCGGCGTACAGAAGCGAGGATGCAATTTGTGATCTGGTAGCCGGCATAAGTGTCGGACTCACAGTTATTCCACAGGCGCTGGCCTATGCGGGAATTGCGGGTCTTCCGGTTGCGGTAAGAAAAGCCCTAGTCCGCGATTCAGATGTTAACATTAATTTACAATTTGTACTCTCTTTTAGTATGGATTGTACTCTAGTTTCGCTGGGTGTTTCGTGTATATATTCCTGGGCAGCTGTAAGGACGTGCCGTTAGGTCCTTCAGCTATTGTGGCGCTGCTGACGTATCAGGTGGCGCAGGGCTCATGGCAGAAGTCCGTGTTGCTTTGCCTCATGTGCGGAGTTGTTGAGCTACTGATGGGCCTGTTTGGGTTGGGTTTTCTCATTGACTTCGTTTCTGGACCGGTAGCTTCGGGATTTACCTCGGCCGTCTCGCTGATTATACTATCCTCGCAAATTCAGAATGTACTGGGCATTAAGGCCAATGGCAACACCTTTGTGGAGGTCTGGAGGCAGGTGTTTATCAACATACAAGATTCGCGACCCACGGATACCATTCTGGGAATTACGTGCATTGTGGTTCTGCTAATGCTGCGCATGCTGTCCTCATATCGCATTGGACCTGCACAGGAGGAGCAACAGTCGCGTTCTCATCGTGTTGTTAACAAACTTTTTTGGATTGTGGGCACGGCACGCAATGCAATCCTGGTCGTCTTCTGCTGCATCATGGGCTATCTGCTGCACAGCGACCACCATGGCACACCTTTTCGCATCGTAGGCGAGATACCCCCGGGCCTGCCCAGTGTGCAGTGGCCACCCACATCTCTAAGTGCTAACGAAACCGCAGACGGCAATCCGCAGGGCTTCGTCGACATGGTGCACAGCATTGGCTCTGGGTTAATAGTGATTCCTCTGATCTCCCTCATGGAGAGTATTGCGATTGCGAAAGCTTTCGGTGAGTCCGTCGGCAAAAGTCTTAGTCTAAAACAGTTTAGCTAAGTATCTCCATTATTTTCAGCCTTTGGCCAGCCCATCGACGCCTCCCAGGAGCTCATTGCCATCGGCACTGCCAATATACTGAATTCCTTCATGCAAGGCTTTCCGGGCACCGGCGCCTTGAGTCGTGGAGCTGTCAACAATGCCAGCGGAGTCCGCACTCCACTCAGCAATGTTTATTCGGGAACCTTAGTCATTGTGGCTCTGCTGTTCCTTACGCCCTACTTCTACTTTATTCCTAAGGCCACGCTGGCTGCAATTATAATTGCTGCCGTTGTCTTCATGATCGAAATCAAAGTATTAAAGCCTATCTGGCGTGCGAAAAGTAAGTAAAGTAACTATACGAGTTTCTACTATAAGATCTCTAGTAATCTGTGAAGTTTTAGCTTGTTGCAATAGATAAAAAGATTTAAATCCAGGTCCAGTTCAGTTTTAAGAACCAAGCTAAGTCTGACCTGAAACTGAGTTAAAAACTCAGGTCAAAAAGGTTATTAACTTCCTTACGAGAGTTACCTGATTTTAGGGTGCTTTAATTTCAAACCTCTTAATCAATGATTGCTGATAAAGATAATTTCAAGTGTTTTCAGATTGGCATACCTTAACTCACAGCTTTTTTACTGTTGTGCAGTAAAACTTTCCATTAATCTTAGTGAAAACCTAAGTCATAAAAGGCTGGATGAGTGGTTCGCTAATAACTAATTAAGTAAGTAGTACTAAAAGTTTATTGCTAAAGTTTCGTCAGTGATGTGATGTATTTAAATGTGCTTTAAAATTATCTATATATCGTCTTAAATTATATAAAAATTTTTTTATTTTTTCCGACTGATTTTACAAACAGTTCTTTCTGTTTTAGTATATTTATTTCAATAAACTGAATATTAATAAATAAAAAATGGAAACTCAGAGTAAATTGGTATTTTTTGAATGATGTAAGATGATTGATGTAAGAGGTAGAAAGGCGCGTTGCAGTCACCTTAATATTTACATATGTACATATATATTCTTAATCAGGTCGACGAATGTATGTATGAATGCGTCGATCGAGTTTATAGTTTTCTCTTTCGACAACTCACTTCATTACTTTAAAAATCTATCATCGATCATTTGATTTCTATTTTTAGCGTAGACTCACTCCTACGTTTATATACAAATATGTATGTAGGGTATCTCCTAGCCGACTGGAGTTCTGTTATCTGGCTCTTAATTTTAA
Source organism: Drosophila hamatofila (assembly GCA_035045345.1). NCBI lineage: Eukaryota > Metazoa > Arthropoda > Insecta > Diptera > Drosophilidae > Drosophila > Drosophila hamatofila. The sequence goes on from JAWNPA010000047.1 coordinate 880,346, forward strand.
TTACATATGAATTTACTATGAATAATATTACTATTATTTTCTCATACAGAGAGTGATCTGGTGCCGGGTATTGGAACCTTCGTCGCCTGCCTGGTGCTACCTTTGGAGTGTGGAATTCTCATCGGAATTGGAATCAATGTTATTTTTATATTGTACAATGCGGCTCGTCCGAAGTTAAGCTTCGAGCTTTTGCTCACCCAATCAGGCATCGAATACTTGATGATTACACCCGATCGTTGCTTAATCTTTCCTTCAGTCGAATATGTAAGAAACTGGGTTAACAAACACTCCATGCGCCAGAATGTGCCCGTCGTCGTCGACGCATCGCATGTCTATGGCGCCGACTTTACCACGGCCACCGTTGTAGGTTCCCTAATCAGCGATTTCCACCAGCGACAACAATTACTATTCTTCTACAATCTGAAGCCAACTATCTATGAGCTGTTCAAGCAAGTCTCAGCAGCTCAACTGGTGGTCTACTATCAGGAGCATCAGCTTGAAAATTTGCTAAAGGAACGAAATTATTCACAAAAATCAGAACCTGCATAATATTACAACTACTTATATTACTAGCATTTATTTGCTTACTTATTTAAATATAATAGTATTTAACTTGATTACTTTTGTTTTTAAAATTTATAATAATAGTAAATATGCAATTTATAATATACAATTATTTATTATCGTTTTGAAAAAGATTACTAAAATTCAGTTTTTACATAAAAATACATTTAATTGATGATTTAATATTAAAAATAAATTATATTTATTATACAGATTTCGGAGTTTCCTTCGGCTAATAATATATAAAAACTAAAATTACATTCCCTTTATTTTTAATACTGCATGAATTTCACTGATTACATAAGTTTCATATTAAAATAACAAATTATTTATGCATATTTTATTTTAGATATTTTTTTTATTCTTTCTTTACATCAATTTAAATATATGCCGGTAGTCGATATATCTGTATCGATAAATAGATGTCAGTGCTCTAAACTTGAAATTTTGTCTTTACACAGCACTAAAAAAAAACGTGAGTTTTAAGGTATTTATTAGTACATTATTGTCAAAACACATTTCTTACATTGGGCCGCGTTATTTGCTTCTGACGATAATAGAAAGAAATGAAGCGATTAACAGATGAACGTACAAAGATTCTCTTCGAGAAGCTTGCCAAATAGTAAGTAAGTTAGTTGCAAGTCAATAGTTGGCTGTAAGTCTATTCCATTTCAGTATTGGAACAAACGTTCAACAACTGATTGATAGGCCGGATGGAACTTATTGCTTTCGCGAGCACAAAGACCGCATTTATTATGTCTCTGAGCGCATATTAAAGCTAAGTGAGTGCTTCGGTTACAAGCAACTTGTCTGCGTGGGAACCTGCTTTGGAAAGTTTTCGAAGACCAATAAACTAAAGTTCCACATAACGGCGCTCTATTATTTGGCCCCTTATGCACAATACAAGGTTTGGGTCAAACCATCCTTTGAGCAACAATTTCTTTATGGCAATCATATTCCCAAATCTGGCTTGGGCAGAATAACTGAAAACGCTGGACAATATCAGGGTGTTGTTGTGTTCTCTATGAATGACTTGGCTCTAGGATTTGGTGTTCTTGCGCGATCCACTACTGAGTGCAAAACCGCCGATCCGCTGACTACTGTTTGCTTTCATCAATCTGATATTGGAGAATATATACGTGCTGAGGATACACTCTTTTAGTATTTATCGTCTTATGTTAGTATAATAGTAAACTTTTACTTATTGTATAGCATAAGCCGTAGTTAAGCGAAAAGTAAGTCCACTAAGAAATCGTTATATATTTATATCGTATCCGATATAATTTAAAAATTTCGCAAATACAAAATTATAAACAAAAATAACGACTGCAAATACGAAATAATTAAAGTTATACATTTTTAATCAGACGGTACTTTTTAAATCTTCGAATGAAAAAAAAATTCGATAAACTTATTTGCCTCGTATTATGTGTTGGTATAATCGTAGAAACAGTCAATGATACAATAATAGAACAGTAATTCTAATGTCAATTTTTCAATTATAAATTTATAATTGGGTATTCAATATCTAAAAAGACTTGTCATCGATAGATTTCATTTCGATAATGTGTAATTAAACTTATCAACTCTTTATTGAAAGAAAAGTTAACATATGAGAATAAGAACATTTACCATAAAACCACTACCCATATGTATGGTTAGTGAGAAGAATCGATTAAAAACACTATTTTTTTCGACTTGCATTTAATCGATACTTGGATGTCATATATAAATTAGTTCAAGGAATGTCATTTATCTTGCAACTCTGATTGTGGAAAAACAACAGTTGTGATAAGTAACGCGTATCACATCAGACGTTGATATATATGTACATATGTTAGGATTCTTGTTGTCATTTGTGTATATTCAATAACACAGCCGGGTAATTGGCTCACAAACTGCAAAAGTCCCATTAATGGCACAGCAGATGAAAGCAGCTGCGATATGGCTGTTGTTTTTGCTTCAAAGTACTGCCAGTGGTAAGAAATCCGTAATAAAGACGCCCCCATGCACAAACAAAGTCTTGGTGCTGACTCACCTAAGCCGCTTTGTTGTTTTTCTTTTATTATCCGTAGTTCGTGGCGAGCGGACGCGAGAGAAGATGTATGAGCCCATTTTGGGGGCGAGTTGTTTCCGACGCTTGAACGGCACCCATCAGACAGGATGCTCATGTAAGTATTCCATAGGAGAAGGCTGTTGGAAGAAAAGTTCCTCATACATATATCTTTGCCATTACAGCGACATTTTCAGGATCTGTGGGCGTACTGCATCTGATAAACAGTAATGCGGATTTGGAATTTTTGCTCAACAGTCCCCCATCACCGCCGTACGCTCCAATGATACCACCACATTTGTTTACGAAGGCGAACCTGTTACGTCTCAAAAAAGCCGGTCCGAAAACAATATCTGTTGTGCTGCTAATAAATAGATCAAAAAAGATGGAGCAGTTTTCGCATGAACTCAACTGTCCCAATCAGTACAGTGGTCTCAAATTAAACAACAGCACAGAGACAGCCACCTGTGATGCAAGCAATGTGGCCAATACCTGGAATCGCTGGGGAACTGGTCTACTGCACGAGGACTTTCCATTTCCCATTTACTATATAGCCGATCCTGAAGAAATCGACAAGCTGGAGGACTGCTTTAATAAATTCAACAACTTTGACTACGAGTCGCATGCCTTGCGCAGCTTATGTGCTGTGGAAATCAAGTCCTTTATGTCAGCAGCTGTTAACTCAGAAGTGTGCATGCGGCGGACAAATTTTATAAACAACCTTGGCGGTAGTAAATATTGCGATCCCTTGGAGGGTCGCAATGTGTACGCAACATTGTACCCGCGCACTCCAACTGAAAGCTTCGATGTCGATGCTACCGAGAAGTTTATTGTTGTATCATGCCGTCTGGACACTACGAGCATGTTCGACGGACTGGGTAAGTGCAGCAAGCGTCCTTTGTTGTTGATTACTTACAGTCCCATTTACAGGTTTGGGCGCCATGGATTCACTGCAGAGCCTAGGCATTCTTACCCAGGTGGCGCATATGCTCCACATACTATTACCTTCGCAGAATTCTCAGCCTGATCGAAAACGTAATGTGCTGTTTGTGGCGTTCAATGGCGAGTCCTATGACTACATTGGCTCACAGCGATTTGTTTACGACATGGAGCATTTGGCCTTTCCAACCCGCTCAACTCGCACAACGCCAATTTCATTTGAGAACATCGAGTTTATGCTAGACATTGGCACACTCGACGATATAGGCAACATAAAGCTGCACACCCTTACCTCGACAGATGACGCTAAGCAACTGCTGCAGCAGCTCAACCGATATGCTAAATCATCCCGATATGGTTTTAATGTAAACATCGAATCAAACGTGGGCTATAACATACCACCCACATCAGCGCAATCCTTTTTGCGACGCGATCAAAAGTTCCCGGCATTGATCTTAAACTCTGCGCCCAGCAATAGATATTATCACTCCATATACGACGATATTGATAATGTTGCTTATGTCTATGCTAACACCAGCCAAGATTACACAAATCTGGCCGATGTGAACGATGCAAAAAGCATCAGCTGGAATTCCTTGCAAATGAAGGTGCGCAATGTCTCCTCCATAGTAGCAATGGCGCTTTACGAGACTTTAACGGGCAAACAGTACCAGGGGAACCAAGTTGCCAATCCACTTTTGGCTGATGAATTCTTCTACTGCTTTCTGCTCTCCTCGGACTGTCCACTTTTCAAGGCTTCTTCATATCCGAACAGTCCAGCAGGTGTGCCGTTGCCGCCAATGCGGTGAGTATAAATACTTACTCTTCATATTGGATTAAACACAAACTTCTGACCTATCCAGATACATAAGTGTGCTGGGTGGCTCACAGGAATCATCGGGTTGGACGTATCGCCTGTTTGGCTATCTGCTGTCGCACCAAGAGCCGAGTGTGCCAAAGGAGAATTGCACTCAACTGCCACTGTTCTATTTTGCTGGTCTGAATGGCACTGGAGAGTGTCGTCGTACAACGCAAAATTATACGCATGCATTAAGTCCAGCATTTCTCATTGACGGTAAGGCTGGAACTTGTTTCGAGACTGCCAATCCCTAACTATCGATTCCTTTAAATTCTAGACTATGATTGGCGTTCAGGTCAATATTCAACATGGACTGAATCAACTTGGTCGCAATTTAGCGCCCGCATCTTCCTACGTCCGTCCAATCTGCACGAAATCACAATTTTAAGCATTGGCATTGTGGTGTTTATAATTTCGTTCTGTTTGATATATATTATCAGCTCGCGATGGGAAGTACTCTTTGAGGATCTGCCTGCTAGCAACGCGGCGTAAGTTTATCAGCATAGTTATCTCGTTGCGCCTCTCATTACACATCTAACACATCTCAGTAGCCTTAGCCATGGCTAAGAGGATTGGCTCATATCTCATTTAGAAAAATCTTTTTGTATGTTATTTGTCAATCCAATTAATTTGTTTTTAATTTTTCAACTATTTTATGTTACTTGTAGATTATTTAATTGATGATTGATCATTTTGAAGTTGGCCCTGCAGCAAAAGCAACAAGAACGCCTTCATAACTAAAGTTTCATCTGTGCATGCAATTCTCACTTCAAAATAATTAGTGGCCCAACTGAAATTGATAAAAACCTAGTTTTTTAACCTTATTTGAATTGCAATTCTAGACTGCCAATGCCAACGGCTTGTTAGGAGCAGGATATTCGGGAAGCATCAATTGTTAGCTTATAAAAGACAATTCTAAAAAAACACCAATTACTTCATTATAATAAACTGTAACTATGAAGTAATACCCAAGACAAAACCTCTTACTAATAGACTATTGATATTCTAATTGTTTACTTTAAGTATTCAAAAAACGTATTTATTTATATACATTTTTGTACTTCGAACACGTAAAAAGCAACTAGTGTGTATTTATAACATAAGCAATTAAAAGTATCGCCGTTTGCTTTATATAAGAATAAATAGCAATAAACAATTATATTGATCTAATTGGTCTGACCACTATAGTCGTCAGCACTTAATGCAAATGGAATGTGGTATATCAATATTTGAGTTTGTATCATATAAGTATATCAATTGATTAAGTCTATGAATATAAGATTTTAGTAAAATTATCTTGTCTCTCACAGCTGATTGTTTATCCCCAAATGGGTAATCGTTCTAACAGTGTCCAACATTTTCATAAAAAGTTAGAGATTATTTTAGCCATCCCTGTCGCTTTAAATTGACTATTGAATCTGCTATAACATTCTTCGACGACTTCATGTAGCCGCCGCTAAGCAACATAACAATGGGTATATTCAGTGCTCGAAACGTACTAAAGACCAGGCGATCGCGCTCTATAACGCCGTCTGGACTGATTGCTAAGTTACCCAGCGGATCACCCTTGAGAATATCGGTGCCGGCATTATATACAACAATATCTGGCTTAAATTCAGCAAGCGCTCGCATCAGGCACCGGTTCAGCTGCTTTAGGTAGTAGGCATCTTCGGTGAGATGCTTCAATTCAACAGCGCAACGAATGCTTAGCTTGGCCTCGTTATCTTTTGGATAGATATAGGCATTGTACATATCAAGTATGTACACAGTCTCTGTGTCCTTAAAGTCCCGCTCATGGCCATTACCCTGGTGCGCATCCAAGTCAACAATCATTGCGTTTCGCACTCTCGACGGCTCCAAATCAAACAAGCGTACAAGTAGCAAAGTAATATCTGCATAGGGACAGAAGCCACCCCCCTTGGACGAGCAGCAATGATGAAAGCCTCCGCCTAAGTTGATTGCCCAGCCATATTCCAAGGCCAGTTTTCCAGCCAGGATGGAGCCAGCTGTTTGGTAGCGCATTGGACGCAGATATCCACTTTGCACTCCTAGATTGGGCACAAAGATCAAGACCGGAACCTCTGCAATGGTGGCCACCTTGGCACTCCATTTAAGGGACCTCAAATACTTTGGAGTGTGCACTCGCAGTAGTTCCTCTTTGGTAATCTCAAGGGGGTTGTAGAAATCGCCGCATTCCAACGACAGTTCAGCACAGAGCAACTAAAAGTACAATGTACTTGACAGCTTTTTAAATTATGCACAAGCATACACACACATACATGCATATATGTACACACATATGTATATTTTTACCTGTTGTATATGCTTTCCCTTAGCTGCATCAAATGGATGTAACTTTTCAAGACCACCAAAGCGCACGGCATATTTTTTGGAGTATACTATAGGCATCTTAACACGTGCCTCAGGAGCCTCACCTTTCATTTTATGTTTGTATTTTTCTTCAGTTTCCTATTTTATAAATTCCGGACCGACTTTATTATGTTTTGCCATTTTCTTGATTTCGATTTTGTAGTTGAGTGACACGACATTATTACGCAAAGTAACTGGACATTTTATTTGCAGCTAGATGAGTTTCATATACGCTGTGCACTTACATATACTAGCTTATATGAAGTCAGTAATAATATATATACATATAAGCTTGAAATCACATCTGTACAGCTATTTGTGTATTGTAGTTTAGCTTTCGATAGTTCGCCACTTGGTTGACACAAAAGCTTGACTGTCATCCCAGCTCAATGCATTGTCGATACTTTTTAAAATCGATAATTTCCTGTGCAATCAGCGATATGCATTTAACTAATCTTTCAAATCTGTTACGTATTCTTTGGACGCATTTGGTTTCTATAATATACGTTGCGCTCGTGAAGGTCCTGTAACTCTCGAAAATTATTGAGCAGAGGCCTGCCGCGATCATCTGACAGGTTCCACAGGTGTTTCAGCTGTAGTGTAGTAAGTAAATATTGGAGTAATTTTTTCAATCATTTTTCACTTACATATCTTTTGGAAATTTCAATAGGTTTGGGGAATACAAACCAGTTGACAACTTCAGAACATGGTGGTGTGGTAAGGGAACCTATAGGAAAATACAATTTATGTATACATTTCTGCGATGCTGCAGTGAGTAGAAAGCATACAGACCGTGGTATGTAAAAAACTCTTGTCTTTCTATACCAGCTAAAATATCCCTTAATGCAAATTCTCCCTTGAAAGTTGACGACATATCATATTTTTTGACTTGACTTGCCTCCCTGCAGACTTTATTCAAGGCCTTTGGATTGATAACGGGTTCCTATACTTATAAATATATAAAATAATAATAATGAACAACACGACGCATTACTTACAGACACCAATTTCAACATGAGTCCCAATACCACATAGCCATCGGGAGAGCAAATAGCTTCCTTTCGGAGTCCGTACGCACAGTTCTGATGAACAATATGCACCTCCGCATCGTAGCGAGAAGAGTCAATCTTATGCTCCGACCCTTTGTTGTGTGGAGACCCCCAATGGAAGTGCAGCTGCACAGCTTTATATATACTCTCTAACATGCATCCGCAAAGAGCTGGTTGACTGCCATCGGCTCCGGGCGGTATCGCCATAGTTATGGTATGCCCATTATTGGTGAGCTTCATGGGGCCGTCAAATATCTTGTCATAGTTGACAAAGGTTAACCTTGGCGCACTGGATCTAACAGCCTAATAAATACGTGTGCATTTACTGAAGAATCATAAAAAAGCGAACTATTTACTTTTTCTTTAGCCAATGAAATAGGCGATTGTTGTTTGCCGGCCTCCACTTTCCAGTCTTTTCCATGATTATCATAGTTGAAATGACTTAGTTTTGCATAATTTCTTAATACATAATTCATTTTAGAATGTTCTAAAAACTGATTCTATAATTTAAAAAAAAAAAAAATTAATTTTAAACTCTAAAGCTTCAATTTTGACATTAATTATATTCTAAGCACATTGAAAATCTGAGATTAGGCTATAATGGTTTTTTTAAAATATATGTAACAGGTGGAAGGGGCGTGGCAGACCTTATAAACAATAAACATACTAATTGCTAACTAAACACCAAAAACCCGCCACACGCTGGACGCGGACTACGATTCTGAGAAGACTGCGCAGCCAAAGAAAACTTACAGCAGCAAGATTCGATGGCCAACCAGACGCCCCACTGTCAACGTCGGCAGGCACAGCCACAGCTAGTTAGGGTTATACTTAAGAATTGTAGTTTAGTCAAAAGAATGGAACTTAATAAAGCAGTCACTTCGTGACATATAAATATACAAATACAAATATTTTACTTGATATACATATGTATTCATGACGAGCAGAGTCCATCTGTCCGTCCGTCGCAATGCATGGTTGCGTCGATCTCAGAGCTAATAAGCGCTAGAGGCTTGAATAAACTCATATCTCATACGTCTTCGGAGCTAGAGTCTGTCTCCAAAATATGCTTTTAGTTTCATGTACAAGTACATACATATGTATATTTTTATACTCTGAACCCATTGAAAATGGGAAATGAGGGTATGTTTTTGTGAAAATGGATGTAACAGGCAGAACGAGGCGTGGCAGACCCCATAAGGTATACATATATATTCTTGATCAGGGCGACGAGCTGAGTAGATCCAGCCATGTCCGTCTGTCCGTATGAACGCAATTTTTTTCGCCGCTATTCCCACTAAAGACTTGAAATTTTGAACATACATACATACATATGTATGTATACACGTGTATACCCTCGAATTATAAAAAAAATATAACTTATCGACTAATTTACTGTTGACATCTATTAATCTGTACAAAAATAATAAACTTATACCAATTGGGGACATAGCAAATGGATCTGGCAGCCCGATAACGCCCGATTGCAACGCTCTTAATTGTTTTTGTTTTCTTTTACTGACTGCAAATTTCTCCAAATTCTTTTAAGTTAATTTGCAATATATGTATGTATGCACATATTGTATAGTGTGTGAAGAGTTTGCATTTTTACTAAATAATAGGATAAGAAAAAATAAGATATGATATAATATTTTAATAGAAATTGACTAAAATAAATATGACACCATACAATTCTCAAATGGTTACAGCTTAGCAAGAGTACTAGTAGCAAGGCGATGGCAATTTGGTTATGGATTAGAGGTGGTGAAATATCGATGTTTGCTACTATCGATAATTTCGACGTTTCAACGTAGGGCTGCAGAACCATCGATAGGTGCTTCCCTCGATAATTTTCTCCATCGATGGTATGATCCATCGATAGTTCCATCGAAAATTTGAAGTTCTTAGAAATAAGTAAATTTTCAACAAATTCAATCTTACATTCTCACTACAAAAATGATTCGTGCACTAGAGCTGTAAAACTATCGATGGTTGCAACATTCGATAGCTTCGATGGTTTTACAACAAATATTCAATAGTATCGATAGTACTATCGAAAATATTTTCAAATTCAATAACAAACTAAATAAATGCATATTTAACAAGAAAAATAAAGAATTTAATAATGAGATCCTTCATGGACTATATATATAAGAAAACAAGATTAAATTAAAATGAAATTTTGTGGCTTTTAGTCTTCTGCCAAGATCCATGAATTTTTATGCAGAAAAAGCATCATGTCTACATGTTTAGCCTTCAAGGCTCGTCTTTCTGTTATTAACTGTCCAGCCTTGCTGAACAATCGCTATGACTCCGTAGAAGAAGCAGGAATGCACAAAAATATTTTTATTACGGCTTTTAGATTACTTTCGTTATGCTGTAAATGGGGAAAAATGTAAGATTTTTGAAGAAAATTTTATTAACCTACATACCTGCCAATATTTGAGGGGATCAACATCTGCCAAGGAGTGCTGTTTCCCAATATATTGGTGTAAATCAACTATTGCGTCGGAACGCTTGGTCTTAGACAAATTTTCTATGTTGGCATTTACAAAATCTAAAAGAGAGTGTCGTGCTGCCTTTGGTTGATCAATTGGTGTTGGCGGCTCTGAGGTTGGAGCTGGACATTTCTTCAGATGAATAAGTTCTTCAATCAACAGTTTTTCAGCATTTGTGGCATTGTTTTGGGAACGGAAACCCTGTTTCTTAAACCTCGGATCAAGCAATGTTGAAATGCTAGTTACTGAGCGTTCTTCATACTTGTACAGTCTATTATTTACGCAATCAATTAAAAATTCGTTAACTTTAAGGCCAGCTTCGGTAATAAGATTTTTTGAGCGCTTTTCCAAGTTGTTTAAGAGGCCACAAGTAATTGGAATAATTAGTGATACTGTGACTTTAGAATTCGATGACACTTCTTTGGAAGCAACGTCAAAGGGAGATAGTATTTGTGACAAATCTTTTAAAATGTTGATTTCCTCAGCTGTAAGAGGCTGAGGCGCTTTCAACAAGTTTAAAAGCGTTTTATTTATTGCTTCATGTGTTTCTAAGATTCTTTCAATCATTAGAAATGCACTGTTCCATCTTGTGGCAACTTCCTGTTTCAAACTCAATTTAGTTTCCGAAACTTGAGCATCCTTAAACTTTTTATTGGCAATCGTGCTACTTTTAAAAAACGCGACAATAGACTTGCATTTTTATATTCATTCACGAAGTGATATGAATATATTGGTTTTGTGCAATGTCCGTCTTGCTGTCCGTCCGTCTGTCCGTATGAATGCAATATTTTTCGCGGCTATTGAAGCTAGAGACTTGAAACTTGGAACATATACTCGTATATGTCTCCGATTTATAAAGTGTAAAAATTTTCCATATACGCCCACTAGGGGCGTGGCAAATCGGAAAATGCATTTTCCTGTATGCCAGAAATCATATTAGTTGAAGAGCTAGAGAGCTGAAATTTAAAATGTAGATTCGTGTTGATCACCCAAGATCAAAAAGATATGGCGGATATATCTACGCCCATTGGGGGCGTGGCAAATCGAGCAAAACTGTATCTTCTAAAGTTGTAAAGCTAGAATGCTGAAATTTGGCACGTAAGTAAATGTTACGATTCTATAAAGACCGAAGAAAAAACTATATATCCCCGCCCACTGGGGGCGTGGCAAATCGGATCTAAATATATATTGATTTTCCAAATTCTTCTATATTTTGAGCACTATTGATGTTAGCGACTTGAAATTTGGTATGTATACTCGGGTTGACGACCCAAGATCAATAAGCTATGGCGGATATATCTACGCCCACAGTTGGCGTTGCAAACCGCAAAAGTTTCTATCTCCTACAGTTTTAGAGCTAGAAGATTAAAATTTGGATAGTTGAGTTACTGATAATCTCCTCTATCGATGACCCAAAAATAATTGTTACGCCTCTTTGGGGGCGTGGCATATCAAAAAATACCCTGTAATTTTCACATTTTTTGAGTCTAAGCGTCCAAATTTTACATTTACGTAGCCTTCAGCTCATTCTAAGAACTGGCCAAAAATTATGGGTCTACGACCACTGGGGGCGTGGCAAAACGGAATTTAGACGCCCAATAGCGAATTTCATATGCGTATGCCACCTATATATATACATATTCTTAATAGGCATTAATAATAAGGAAAGAAACATTTTTAAGAATATTAAAAAATATAAATTAAATTAAAACGAAAAAGTTTTCCGCGGGGTTCGAACCTGCACCTCAATCTACGCCCACTAGGGGCGTGCCAAATCGACATTTGCAGCGGCCAAATGCAAAATTCATATGCGTGTGTCACTCACATATATATGTATATAAGCTTAATAGGCATTAATAAGACAAAACGAAACATTTTTAAGAAATTTAAAAGATATAAAATATATTATAACAATATAAATTTCGATTTTAAAAAAAATTCCCGCGGGGTTCGAACTTGCACCACAATCAAACAGCATGTTTGTCAAAAAAAAATAAAAGAAGAGATTCGAACCGCGGACTTCCGACACAACACGCAGAGTCTCTGCTAACAGCGCCACTGCACCGATCTTGCGAAATTTAACTAACAACAAACTTTACAGCTACGGCACCTATAGTAAACAAAAACCAAAGTAGCGGCTGAAAATTCAAAGATAATTCAATCGCAATTGAGATTCTTAGAATTGCTCGAATACGCATTTGAATATACATACATACATACACATTTGCACACGCGTAAAAAACGCTGGCATACTGAAATTGTGTGTGCAGACGAATACATACATTTGTAAGTATGTATGTATGTATGTACGTATAAGCATTTGTGGGTTATTTTAGCAAAAATAAAATTTAACTTATAAAAACTTATAAAAATATTTTACTAATAACAAAAATGTTATGTGTTTGTCATATAAGCTATCATTTTCCCAATAAAATAACTAATTTATAAAAAGACATTTAAAAAACTTGACATTAGCGAGATTAGAACCCGCGCTATTCCAGCGCAACTTGCATAGCATTTACCATCAACGCCACTGCAATATACGATCAGGCGGTAGCTAAAACGAAATAGCTTTACTTCGAGAGCGTCATCTGACAAAAGTAAGCTAAAGTAACGGCTGGAATTTCATGAATCAATTCTTAGAATATGCTAGAAGACACGTTTTTAGATGTATGTATATACATACATACATATGCATATGACTGTATGCATAGAATAACCGATCAATGTGTGCATACGTATAGGAAAAACGCTCTGCTCCGCTGCTAGCTTGCTGCCTGCAGGTGCGTTTGCTAATTGGCCAAATATTTTGTTTATTAAATATGATCTACATTTCAATTGAATTTTGGTCATTTCTTAAGAAATACCAGCTCATTCACATTGCTACATTTGCAACTAAAATGTAAAGGAGAATTCGGTAAATTTTTGAGCCGACATTCAAAATATAACAAAAATCAAAATTATATAAAATACCCATGCATCTATATGCAAAATTTGGAGAGTCTAGCTCTAAAGATGTACGAGATATAAACGGGAATAGCTCTCTATGATTCCCCAATTTTAATGGGTTCAGGCCCTGCTTTATATTGATTACTATTAGCGCTAGAGACTTGAAATTTAAAATATACTCGGGTTGACAACCCAAAATCAATTAGATATGTAAGGCAGCGTTGGGACTTTGAATGAATATTCCGCAGTCGGTAACGCCCGATTGCAACGTTCTTACTTGTTTAAGTACTTCTTTTATGCAATCTAGCTTAAGGCTATCTTGCACCACCAAATTAAGCGAGTGTGCATAGCAGGGTAAATGCCTTTTTTGAAGATGCTCACACGCTTTAATCATCGAGCTTGCGTTATCTGTCACGATTGCCGTTATTTTATTCAAAATTTCCCAGTCGTTGCAAACAGCCCGCAGTGAATCTGCAATATTTTTAGCCGTATGATTTGTTTCATCAATAAGTTTGTTTGTTGATAAAACAGCAGAGCGAAGACAGTAATTATCTGTAACAAACGAGCATGTGACTGTCATATAAGATTCATTTGCCAGGGACGTCCACAGATCAGTCGTGATGGCACAGTAACTAATTTCGCTTAGCAAATTTTTTAATTTAGGTTTCTGATTATTATACAAATTTGTCATCATGACATTAGAAAGTGTAGTCCGCGACGGTAATTTGTAGCGTGGATCGAGCAGTTTTATGAAGTCGCGAAACCCCGAATCTTCGACTATAGAAAAAGGTTGCATGTCTTGAGATACAAATTTAATTAGTCCTAAATCGAGGTCTTGTTTGCGCTTTGACGTAGATTCATATGTTGTTGTTACATATGAATCTATTTTGCCAGAAGTGATTGGCAAATCGTTAACTTGCTGACCGGGATGCGTACGCTTCAGGTGGTCAAATAAATTTGACGTATTGCCGCTCGTCTTATAAATTTTACCACAAGAGCGACACTTCGCCGACCTATCATTGTCAATTTTGTCAAAATAACCCCACACCGAAGATCTTCCGATCCGTGGCCTTTTAACTTGCTGGTTGTCCTTAATCGTTTCAATACTGCTGCCATCTGCATCTTAACAAAACACATGCATACAAAACTTAAATTAGTTACTTGCGTTGCTAAACAGGAAATGGAACTTACCCTGTGTTTTTTTCAAAAGAAATCTATCCATCTTTCCTCCGCCACCAACACCAACGAAAATTTACCTATAAATAAACACTTGTTTTCATACTTAATTGCCTTTTACATATTAATGTATTTCTTACCATTGCGCCAAGGCAATTGATGTGCAACACTATCGATATTATACAAAAACAATCGATAGGGAAGTAAAAATAGAAAAAATCGATATATCGATAGTGCAATCGATAGTTTTACAGCACTATCGTGCACTTTTGTATAAGAATACACTACAAAAGTAATTGGATATTTATGTGCTGCGCGTATATTTAATAAAATATATATTTTATTACATAAGGAAAATTGTCAATCAATGCAAATTATTTAATTCCTTAAACAGTTTCGTCTTAAAAATAGAAAATGAATATAAGTTTTAAAACAAAAAAGGTACATAATTTCATTTTGAGATGCTTTTGATAAAAAAATTATAAAAAAACTAAAATTATTTCTTAAAAAAATTAATTTCACGAAATGGTTTTAATACTATACTAATTTTATAAAAAGTAAATCTAGTTCTCCAGCAGCCTTAAGAGCAGCTCCTCGTTTCGAAATTATTTCTCCAGCTTTGCTGAAAACACACTCCGATTCAGTTGAGCTGGCTGGGATACACAAATATTTTGTGGCGCACTGCGAAAGCTCGTTCAATTGTGACTAATCACAAAATAATAATAGTATTAACTAATTTTTATATTTATTTTCTGGAAAATACTTATATGTGTTTTTTCGCGCCAACAAGTAGCAAATTATCGATGGATGAAAACATCGATATATCGAAAGATTTCAAATCCATCGATACTATCGATAAGTCCCATCGATAGATTTTCAGCCCTATTTCAACGTTTTTCTTTCAAATTTAAATACAGCAATCTGATAAATATTTAGGGTTGTCGAATATTTTTAAAATATCGTATCGATGTTTAATTTATTTATTTATTTTTTTTATTTATTATTATTTCTTTATTGCAGCTTATTGTCCTTAAATCTATAGCGCAGTTTTAGGTAGTATACCTTATCTATGGACAGGCAGATTGCCTTTATTGATACAAATGGTTTGGTTTGTTTATTATACTTGTTTAAGTCGTTTCTGAGATCCAAAGGATGCAGTCTTTTCAGTCTTCTGCTGACTTTGTTGGTTACTAGGTCGGATGTAAGCTGGTTTGGGTGGGTGGACATTCTATCCGCATATCTTGAGCAGTGTCTGCCAATGGGCTCGGCAATTGTTGGCATATTAAGGTCGGTGTGCAGAACGTCGTTTCTGAGGTATCGTTCAGCTCCGGTCCACTTCCTTAGGGCTTTGTTTTGGAGTACTTGGACATTATTAACATGTGATTTTGCAGCAGATCCCCATAGTGGCATTGCATATGTGAAAACAGGTGCCACTATTGCATTATATATTTTTCTTTTACTATATAGTGACAGTATGCTGACGCTTCTTAGCATCCAGTCAAGCTTTTTTAGTTTGAGATTGCACTTGTTGATTGTTTGACTTATGTGTGGGCCGTAAGTCAATCTTCTGTCTAAGGTGACTCCTAGGTATTTCACCTTTTTTGCTAGTGGTATTGGAGCTCCAAGAGTCACTACAGGGCAGTCATCTCTTTTGATTGCAAACGTGATATGTACTGATTTCTGGGTGTTAATGGCGATGCTCCATCGCTTTAGCCATCGATTTAACTCATAATTTGAGTAATTTAAAATTTCCTACAAAGAAATTATCTCAGCCGGTTTTTTATTAGCACGTAGAATATTGTCTACGGCAAGAACCCCCTTTTTATACCCTGAACCCATTGAAAATGGGAAATCAGGGTATAATGGTTTTGTTAAAAGTATGTAACAGGCAGAAGGAGGCGTGGCAGACCCCATAAAGTATATATATTCTTGATCAGGGCGACGAGCTGAGTCGATTTAGCCCTGTCCGTCTGTCTGTCCGTATGTTTGAACGCGTCGATTTCAGAAGATATAGGAGCTAGAGACTTGAAATTTGAAACTGTAGGTCCGTATATTGCAGGCGCAGATCAAGTTTATTTTTTAAAATCGATAACTGCTTCTGTTTTTTTGTTATCGATAAAAAACCTTATCGAAAATCAGTTATAAAATTATATCTTCTACACCTTTAAAGATAGAGTCTCGAAATTTAAAATGTAGAATCATGTGTATTTTTAAGATTACCGGTTTTTGTCATATTTCACCCCCCCCCCCCCCCCCCCCCCCCCACCCTCCAAAACACCCCCTTCCCTACAAGTTCGCAAAACCCGTATTTCAAATACTAGAGACTTAAGCGTTGGCACACACACACATTTTATTGTTATAATCAGGTTCTGAAAGTTTTATCAATTTTGTTTGTCTACAAAAAAAGATATTAAACAATTAAGTTCCCAATGTAAGCCCACATGGCAGCCCATGCCTGTTTATACGTGCGTGCGTATTTTTGTATGTGTGTGTGCATGTGTTAGTAGAAGTGAAATGACGAATTATTGAAATATTAGTTCCTGGAAGGGCTCAGGGGATCTCGTAGTCGAGCAGTCTCGACTAGAGCTTTCTTACTTGTTTTTTTTTTATTTCAAAATTGTTAAGAAGTCTGAAATTAAATATATTATTTTTATCCACGGTAAATTATCATTGACTTCAGCGAATTTATCACAGTTATGATTTCGTTAAGAAACTTCGTTGAGTCCACATTTGAAAAAGTTTATTTAAATTATTCATATCTTTTAGTATGGGTTTTAAAAATATTAAGTAGGCCTTATTTTTGTCTTCCTCATACAATGCATGTGGCTCGTGTCAGTTTCCGTTTGTCGCTGCTAAGGCAAAGCGCAACTTGAGTCTGACTGCTCCTCGATACTGCAGTTGTAATGGAAAACCACCTTCTATCACAAACGAGGAATTTTTAAGGGTGCCTGAATAAATACAAAATCATATCAGTATACCAAAACACAATGTTATACCAACCAAACGGTCTATTTACAAAACATTGGCACAAGCATGAAAACTAAACGGTATTTTGACGTACACGATTGACAATGAAACTATACATAAACACAGATCCATATATTTATACACTCATATACATTTTTGTATGTTATTTGCCGGTGAGAGGCAGGAGTATGTGTCGGCAATGAGAAATTCCAAATGTATGGTACACACACTTTATTAATATGAGAGACGGCACGATCTTCTTCAATTCTGTGTGAACGCTGTGTCTAGTTCCAGTCATTTGGCATTTAAGTCTTCTCCTAGTGCAAGTGTGGCGTTTGAGAGGACTTTGAGCTGCAGTACCTAGGCGCCTGGTCAAGGTATTTGGATGAGAATTCAATCTCTCAAGATAATTTTTGACTCCCTCCTGGATTTTGTCTCTAATTTTTGTAACCTTAAGGTCTTTTTCTATATCCCTCTCATGTACCGAGGAGCTTCCTCAAAGTTTTTTCCTGGAGTACACGCAGTTTGTTTAAGTGTGATTTGGCGGCGAGACCATAAACTTGGATAGCTGGTCTTGTAAATTTTGACCTTGTCTAGTGAGAGCTTATTACGCGCTGCGAGCAGCCAAGACAGTTTAGCTGATTTAGTCCTGAATGACTGCTGCAGGGAAGTAACTTGTCTTCTAAATGAGAGGCGACTGTCCAGACGATAAGAAATTAATGGTGTTTGCGTATTGCCTTGCATACACTATACTTTTGTGGACTCTGTTGAGACTTTGCGAAGCCATTCCCTACATTCATCAAAATTAGTCCACGATTCGCGGAAATTCCGAAGGTTAACTATGGAGTCACCTCAGTCGTTTTGAAATTTTTGGTCGATATTTCCTTTTACACGTTTAAAAAATTGACTGGCTTTTTCGGTTTTGGAGAGATCTCTTTTGGCAGATGCAGTTCTTTATTTAAAAGTGTTAGCTCATTTTCCAATTCAATTTCAAAGCTTCTTTCGTGTGGAACGGTGATTTTTTTTTTTAACCTTGGATCCAGCAGTGGTGTGCGCTACTCATAGTCCAGGAGCCTTGCGTTTATTTTGTTCACGAAAAGATCACGGATTTGCAGACCTTCCTGAGTTAGAAGCGTATTTCCGAAAGATTCAATTTTATATGGGTGTAAAAGATGAACGAGATCCTTCATAACATCTATCTCCTCTGCAGTCAGGGGTGTCGATGCCTTAACCGTGTTTAAAAGAACTTTAGCAAGAGCATCCTTGGTGGCCAATATTCTCTCAATCATCGCAAAAGCGATATTCCACCTGGTAGGCACTTCTTGCTTAAGACTGCACACCTTGGCCCCTGGCGTTCGCACAAAAGTAACAATTTTTACTTGCACATTATACAAGTTGAGACATTCTATTACTATTAGGTTGCGAAACACGGTACATTTCTCTTTGCGATAATCTTGCAGATCTTAATCATCGTCGTATCATTGTCTGTGACAACTGCCGCAACTTTATTGAATATGTTCCATTTATTTAAAATGCATGTTAGTGAGTCTGCAATATTTTGTGCAGTGTGATTCGTTTGTTCATTTAGTGTTTTGGTCGACAACACTGCAAAACGCAATATGGACTCTTTATCAATATTATCGCATCGCTTATCGCGGCCACTCTGACGTCAGCCTTAGGCTGATAATTATCGCAGCGATCTGCAAAGCGATGACATGGCAGAGTGAAAGAGAGAAACATTGCGATGATGCCTTTTGTAGTTTTATGCATACACATAGGCTTTAATATTAATATAAACCAAACTTATTTGGTACTTGCAAAGTTTCTTCAATTGCCTTCTAATTTTTTTCAACAACCAGCCGGTTGTTGTAATTTTTATACCCTGAACCCATTGAAAATGGGAAATCACGGTATAATGGGTTTGTTAAAATGTATGTAACAGGCAGAAGGAAGCGTGGCAGACCCCATAAAGTATATATATTCTTGATTAGGGCGACGAACTGAGTTGATCTAGCCCTGTCCGTCTGTCTGTCCGTCCGTCCGTCCGTATGTATGAACGCGTCGATCTCAGAAGATATAAAAGCTAGAGACTTGAATTTTTTTTTCGTAGGTCCGTATACTGCACGCGCATATCGAGTTTATTTTTTAAAATAGATAACTGCTTCTGTTTTTTTGTTATCGATAAAAAACCTTATCAAAAATCAGTTATAAAATTGTATCTTCTACACCTTTAAAGATAGAGTCTCCAAATTTAAAATGTAGATTCATATGTATTTTTAAGAATTTCGGTTTTTGTCATTTTTACCCCCCACCCCCCAAAACACCCCCTTCCCTACAAGTTTGCAGAAAGCGTATTTCAAATACTAGAGACTTGTGCTTTGGCACAAATACACATTTTAATGTTATAATCTGTCTGTCTAGCCCACATGGCAGCCCATGCCTGTTTATACGTGCGTGCGTATATGCGTATGTGTGTATGTGTAAGTAGAAATGAAGCAACGAATTATTGAAATATTAGTTCCTGGAAGGGTTCAGGGGATCTCGTAGCCGAGCAGTCTCGACTAGAGCTTTCTTACTTGTTAGATTTCTGGTACACAAAACCGAACGCGAAAAAATTTCTGATATGAAATCCTCAACGCTTATGATTTTTGATCGGTCTGACAACTCAAGTGTAATTGAGAGCAAATACTTACAAATAGAAATCGAAACAAACGGTTTTTTACGAAAAAGAACATACTTCACCGACTAACCAGCAGTTATTTAAGCTCAGCACGCAACAAAAACCCTCGTGTAAGAAAAGCTTTATTAAGCGATTAAGCGACAAAACGCTTCAGAATCGCTTTCTCGCAACTCGCTTTACTTTTCGCTTTGGGTCTCTTCTCGCTTCGCTTGCACTCTGACATGTTTTAGGCGATTACATGTAAATCTGCATGCAGAGCTTTCTCGCACATTGTCGCTCAATATTATCGCATCGCTTATCGCGGCCACTCTGTCGTCAGCCTTAGGTGGCAATTCACTCTCTCGCAGCGATGGATGCATGCGTTTTTGAAGGTAGTATTTCCACTTGTGCTACAAACCTTAAAAACACTTTCTGCATACCGCACATCTGCCATCCTTTCCCTTCTCAAAATATTTCCATATATATAATTCCATGCCTTTTCAATACGATATGTCAAATATACTTACGTTTTCTGCCTATTTGATCCATTTTTATACCCTGAACCCATTGAAAATGGGAATTCATGGTATAATGTTTTTGTGAAAATGTATGTAACAGGCAGAAGGAGGCGTGGCAGACCCCATAAAGTATATATACTCTTGATGTTAAATTGTCCTTTATTTATGAAATAATACTGATTAATGTTATCAAATTGTTCTAACACATTTTCCTCGTCGTTACTTGCGTATTTTTAACTGTCGCAATTTTTTGGCAAAACATAATCGAAGCAGCATTTGGCAGGCTATTTGTTGCAGTAATATGCTTTTTAGTGGCAGCGTGGTGGCGCATATCATACAGTTTTGCGCCAACAGTGCACTTGCAATAGGCGCAATAGGCTCTGGTTTGGTCTGTGGCATCCTTACGTATCCACTCCTTAAATTCGCCGCTCAGCCACACGTCGCGAAAGTTTTGTGTATACGTTTTTGGCATGTTTGATATAACTTTTAATTACAATGACAAAACAGTATATAGTAAATTCAAAGCTTGTCGCACAAATGTTAATCGATCTCGATCACTTTCGATATAGTTGTGAACTATTGTTCACAACTATTGAGCTATTGCTCACAACTTTTGAACTATTGTTCACAAACTCATGCGATTAATCGATATTGTTATGATTTTAAAGAAGTTGAGCACTTTTTATTATGATGTTATCATAATATGATGTTATCATAATAACATCATAATAAAAAGTGCTCAACTTCTTATCACAAAAATTGCTAGAAATTGCAAAAAATTTTTTTGGAAATTGTCATATTTGTGGCTAATAGCAATTGAAAAAAAAAATAGCAATCTAGCAATTTAATTGCTAAAATGGCAGCACTGGTCTCTGGTCTCTTCGACGAAGATATTCGCCGGTGAAACATTTTGTACTGCTTGTCTCGTCTATATGTTGTATGGTTAGTGCTCATGCGCCTTTCCCCTCTTTGCAAAATATGACACCATACAATTCTCAAATGGTTACAGCTTAACAAGAGTAGTAGTAGCAAGGTGATGGCAGTAGGGCTGGCAATAGTAATGTATTAATGATGGTAGATCATGATGGTCAATGATCATCTGCCGACAAAGGCAAAAAGATATACATATAATATTTTGCTTTCTTTAGCAATTGACCATATTTCACTCTGGATTTTAAATTGGTTGGACTCATGCGCCTTTCGTCTCTTGTAAAGTGGGAGACTAGGGCTGAAAACTGGAGCTGGAGTGTCATCGATAGAGACGGTACTCGATGGTTTCCTAATCGATGGTTCCATCGAAATTTTTTGCTATATTTATTCAATTTTGAAAATTAAAAACATAATTACACACTATGAATGCTAAGGTTCAACAAAACAGGTTTATTCAGTCAGTTTTCTTAAAAATATAAAACAAAGAGTTTCGTTCATTTGTTTAACAAAAAATAATAAAAACCAAAAAATTAAGAGATCAATTCAAATCTTATAATTTATTAATGATAGCAGTTTTTGCAACGAATCCTCGTACATGTTCATCGAAAGAACGTCTTTTAAATATGGACGACTTGGCAAAACATATTTTTCATCCAGTGTTTTCACAAAATTCCTAAAGCCATCATTTTCGACGATCGAAAAAGGCTGCAAGTCAAGTACCACCATGCAAGTAGGGGACTTGTCAATTTGTGCCTTCCTGGTCGACGTGGAACCATAACACTCGCTGCGAGGAAAAAATGGCTTTAAGTCGGTTGTACTTTTGGTTCTCTCAACATTTTGTACAAATGGGTGGACTCTTCTTAAATGCTCCATCAAATTAGAAGTGTTGCCACTTGTGCGGTATTCTTTGCCGCAATGTCGACATCTGGCAAACGCTTTGTTTTTTAAGCGATCGAAATGAGACCAAACTTCCGAAACGCATTTTCTTCGCTTGCGATCGGTTTCAAAAGCAGCGGCGCTATCAGGTGGACTTGAACTTGTTGAAGGCGTAGGGGGAGCAACATCTTTTTCTAAGAAATTACAGAAAACATTAAAATTAGACTACAATTGAGTTTGCATAAAACTTACTCGACGTAGCGACAAATTTGTCCATATTAAAAAACCCGATTTATTTTTTGAATAAATAAAAATAGATTGCCTTTGCTTTCTACAATGTTAAATTGCAATAGTTATTTTGTAAATATAAAAAAAATAATAATAAGACAAGATTTTTGGCTTACACGTGTGACTTCTCCACTCAGATTAAATTGTCGATATATCGACCATCGAGAAATTTCCATCGATGTATCGAAAAACTAAAGCTCCATCGATACTATCGATAATTCCATTGATGGTTCTCCACCTCTACTGAAAACCATTCAATGGAAAAACTATAGATTATATTGATGATTACATCAAAAATTTAAAAAGCTAAAAATAATATAATTTTTTTAACTTTAATTACTTAACTTTTAAAATACTTTTATTTTTTATTTACTTACGTTTCCTAAAAATTATAAAATTTATGTTGAGATATGTTTTGTAACAAGAAAGGAATTCATTTCCATTAATTTTCTTAAACATAATTTCTTAATATTAATGAGTATCTCTATTAGTACTTTTTGGCACTAGTTTAATAACAATAAAAAATCTATCCATTTAAATTCAGTTTTATCCCCTGAATTGTTTTGTTAAAAGTATGTAAAAGGCATTTTGTTATATTTTACGCCCCACCCCTCAAAACACCCCTTTCCCTACAAGTTTGCAAAAAGCGTATTTAAAGTACTAGTGACTTGTGCTTTGGCACATACACATATTTTAATGTTATAATAACGGTCTGAAAGTCTTATGAAGATTGTCCGTCTACAAAAAAAAGTTATCAAACAATTAAGTTCTCATAGTAAGCCCACACTGCAGCTCATGTCTGCTTAATAAGAAGTGCTGCCAACTCTTCCGGGCAAGAAAACGCTAAATTAACGTTTCAAACCTGCTAGAAACGACTAGATCAAATTTAAAGAAAACCAGAAAAATAGCCAATGTCAGTTTTAAACTCCTCCAGAAAACATGGTCCCAAAATATTTTTAATTACATTTTTACTTTTCGTTCTATGAACTCTCACATTAGTGCTGCAAAACCATCAATGGACCGTCCATCGATTTTTTTGAGTCCGATGGTTTAAAATATCGATAGTATCGATGGTTCCATCGAAAATAGCTTCAACACTCAAAATTGCTGAAAATTCAGAGAGAAAAAGGATAAATTTCATAATCAATAATACTTAAACAATAATACTAAATAAAATTCACGATTTTTGTCTTAATTCATAAAAATAATATTTGTCTTATCTTAAAACTACAAAACATAAAGTTTGCCCTGAATTCATTAGGGTTGATATATATCTTACAACTAAAAAACAAAAAGTTTGACTTTACTTAAATTTTAACTTAAAAATAAAAAACAAAGCTTGAAATCAGGGACCGTAACAATTATAATTTTATACAAAAAAATTGAGAAATAAGAATTATTTTTTAATTTTTTTTAAATAAAATATTTTAAATTATTAAAATTAATTTATATGATAAAAATCAAAAATAATTATTACACATCAATTTTTATATAAAATTTTTTAATTTTTATAATAAAATTTAAAAAATAAAAATTAAATTGCAATATCTTTTGAAATAAAGGAGCTAGATCATATATATATATATATATATATATATATATATATATATATATATATATATATATATATATATATATATATATATATATATATACATATATATATACATATATATATATATATATATATATATATATATATATATATATATATATATATATATATATATATATATATATATATATATATATATATATATATATATATATATATATATATATATATATATATATATATATATATATATATATATATATATATGGCCTACGCATTAATATCTTTCATTTGATATATAATATGTATGTAAATATGTACATACATATATATGTATGTGTCGGGTCGTCAGGGATATTTTCAATATTACAATTTACTGTTTCACTATCTAACACAGTCGGCGTCCCATTTGTAATGGAACCTGCCACACATATTTTGTCTAGCGCTGGAGCTTTGTGAATTCCGTGTACGTGTGTTCCTTTCGACTGTTGCTGCTAAACTGCCCATGAGGCATCTTCCAACGATCAGGCAACTCCACTCGTTGCAACTTTCCAACACTAGGTACACGGACTACACTCAGCAATTAGGGCACTTGATAACCCTAAATGCCACTCACAGCATATAACTATTGATGTTGCCGATATCTATATTCAAATAACTCTCCGACACGGCCATACTGACAACAACACGTCCTCGTGGATTTTCTTTTATTTTAGAACAAATCCATTTTAAAATAGATCTTGATAAAAGATTTCAAAATCCTATGCCATCCAACACAAATTCTCACAACAACTTAGAGATTCAACTGTCTGGCATTAACATCTCAGCAACACAAATCTCTGGCATTCACATCTCTGATGCCTCAGCAATACAATTCTCTGGCATTCACATCTCTGATGCCTCAGCAATACAATTCTCTGGCATTCACATCTCTGATGCCTCAGCAACTCAATTCTCTGGCATTCACATCTCTGATGCCTCAGCTACAACATACATTGGCAACTACCTCTCTGGTGCCACAGCTACAACATTCATTGGCAACTACCTCTCTGGTGCCACAGCTACATCATACATACATTGGCAACTACCTCTCTGGTGCCACAGCAATAGTTTTTCATAGCATCCATATGCTGCACACCAAATACCCTGTACGACTTTACTATGTAAAATGCGCTCGTGTGAGACCGAAGCGGTCATCATACCCCGCCATAGAACTCGCATGCTATGTTCAAGGGCATAACGACACAGACCCGACTCACACACGCACAAGCAAGAAGATAGGCAGACAAGCAAATAGGCAAGTAGGTAGAAATTCCGCAAGTAAGTAGAAATGTCATCGTAAGCAAGCAAGTACACGCAAGCAAGCACAGAAAGCGCCGACACGGCCATCCTGACACTTACACGACCTCGTGTAAATTAGACTAATCTTCGTAAATTTTTATTTATTTATTTTTTTTAATTTAATTTTATTTTTTTTTTTTTTTTTATGATGTATTTCCCCATACAAATCTATATCTATATCTATCTATAACAAAAGCCAGTTTTCATTTCATAATTCTTTATACAAAATAAGGTTTTCATAAACAATACTTTAGCGTAAATAATAGCTTAACATAAGTCATAATCTTTTCATTTCTCTTTTTCGTTTTTACACGGCTCTGTGTAATCTAGATTTTTAGGCTTTCGCTTTATTGAAATTGATTCTAATTTGAATTTATATTTTCTTAGATTTCTGTATCAGCATCAATGACTTCTATTTACATTATCTCTACTTATGTCCGTCATTCATTCTATTTCACAGAATACCATTCTTTCTCCAACTACCGTCCAACCTCCTTTATAAACCTCAAACTCTTCGTTTTAGCTAAACGTATAGTTCATTTTCATCAAACTTTCATCAAACAATTTTCATCAAATTTACTATTACGATTACCATTAACCGTTAATTTCTTTGTCTCAACAACGATCTCAACAACTCTTTCTTACATTTCTCATTCATACCAACCATTGGTCTTACGCCAATATAACATTTTCGCTGTTATTTTAAGCTCATCGTCACAACTGACGGATAACTCATACTCTCGTAGACGGTTAACTCATCGTCACTTCGCTTCTCTTAGGCGAATAACTCATTCAATTCAGTTCATTCAAACAGTTCAAATGCCCCACACGCCATGATCAAAACAAATATGTTTTGCACTTGTGCTTGCATTATCACCTGGATGAAAATCACATCTCAAATGCCTCACACGCCATGATCAAAACCAACATGTTTTGCACTTGTGCTTGCATTACAATTTCGATACTCTGCCATTAACTTTGGCCAGCAGTACAACATCATTTTCCATCCTCATTGGTGTACTTCATTTTCAATGTCTTCAACATTTTTATTTTCGCTTCATATATATTTTTTTTTTTTTCACCGTCTCTAACGGTTTCATTACTCTCAACAATGTTATCACAATCATCACATTCATTCAACTCCGCAGGCAATTGCCCCTCCGGCAAATTCTTTAGATCTTCATGCGCATATTTGCATATTACTTTAAACTGTCCCTGTCACCTTCTAGAACATTTATTATTTCACAAAACGCCCCTTTCTTATAAATCAACTTGGTTCGATGTTTGTCTTCACTTTTAAGTTATACAAAATCTCTAACTTTGTGTCTAAATAGTTTTTTTGTTTTGTCAAATATTACTTTGTCATATATTCCTGTAGCTAAAACATTTATCTCAGATTGCGCTATTCACGTTTAACTGATCAATATTATTTTCTATATTTTACCTTTCT
This sequence comes from Drosophila hamatofila, assembly GCA_035045345.1. Taxonomy (NCBI): domain Eukaryota; kingdom Metazoa; phylum Arthropoda; class Insecta; order Diptera; family Drosophilidae; genus Drosophila; species Drosophila hamatofila. The sequence continues at coordinate 907,387 of JAWNPA010000047.1, forward strand.
CAATAACTTATTAAGAGGATTTGCTTTATTAATGCGATTAGTTGTACAATAAGATGCAAGTTGATTTTCTGATCTATACAAAATCGATCAAACAATTATTCGCTTTGGTACTCCCAACAACAAAACAGCTGATTTAACAGCATTTATGAAACTCTCGCTGTGTAAATTAATTATATTCTCTATATTGACTGCCCTATGTAAATTACTACAAATAGGCCAACCAACACTTGCTTATTTCTTGACGCCTTTAGGAAGTTACAATAGGAATAATTAATAATATAAGGATTGCATTAAGTGAACAACTCACTCCAATTATTCCGCATTTCGAAAGCTCGTATATTTTTTGCAATTTTGATTTGATATGATGAAAAATAAACAACATAAAAACTCTTCGATTATTACGTAAAACAAAATTTCAATGCAATTGTGATAATTTTTACGATACTTATTATGTGTATCCATTTACCTATGCGTTTCAGCATAAAAGTTTTATCAAATCTTTTACCAAATAAAAATGTTGTACTTAGCTTTTCTTTCATCAATGAACATTCTGCAGCAAAATCTTTTTTGCTGAGTGGTGTGATATAACAAAACATATTTAGTGAGCGAATCAATTAAGACAATTACGTATTCCTTAGCGCCGCTTTGCATGTAATTTCTCTTTAACGTCATTTGCCATCCAAAATGCATTATTGCTTTTTGCACGTGGTTTATGACCGACCACCTGAATGCTGTGGGTATTATTGGTAAACATCGATTTCTTCCGTAGCAGATATACCCACCTCCTAGAACTCTTGGAGATAGATTTACTAGATGTTGAAACTAGTCTTTAACGCATGAAATAGAGGCAAGTCTGATAAACTACCCCACTTGTGTAAGTCATATTTTGTTCATTGGGAGCATTCTTCAGTCCGAATGGCATCACCAAAAACTCATATTGCCCTTTCGGCGTTACAAAAGCTGTTCGCTCTACTGAGTCTGGATGTACGGGAATTTTATTGAATCAGCTTGCCATATCTAAGCAAGAAAAGTACATCGAGCCCTTTAGTTCAGAAATCTAGACCGCAATTAGTGGCAGCGGATACTTGTCGGAAACAGTATTCGAGCTTTATTCTCGATAATCAACGCACGAACATATGTAGGAACCTATATTATTATATATTGAAGCAGGCTTTATTATTTATAATACATAATCATTTCATTATCTAATTGATGCTTCTCGACTTGTTCTTTCTTTCAACTCAAACTAAACTCTGCCGCTCTTCTTCTTCTGTTATTCCTCATAATCGCACTATCGCCAACCACCGATATGGCTGAGTATCGATATACTCTAAAATATCTGTCGATAGTTAACCATAGCGCTCAGCTTCTTATTGGCCTATTACACGTATTTTGTTATTTGCCAACAACTCATAGGTTTTGGAACGCACTAGCTCCTTTTCTTGCGGGCCATGTCTATATGGCTGCCTTTGCACAATTTGATTCGCGATATTTAGATAAGCATCATCAACAACGTGAAATAATATTTCGATTGAGTATTTTTCAACCATGACATTGATAGAATCTGGGTTGTACTACATATTGAACTATTTCCAATGCCTCTTAAAATTACCATGTTGAAAAATATTTTTCCAGAAACTTTCTTGCCGAATGAATTTCTATTTACTAAAGTGCACTCGGCACTAGAATTGAAACAAAATGGAACAGTCTCACCAGATACAGTTAATTGTCCAAGGGGCACTACCATAAAACAGTCAGCCACATGCTTCTTATGTACGGCGCCATTTCCTTGAGATCTCTGACCTGCCGCTCTAGGTCAGCGCAACATGTTACGGCACTAGTGTAAGGCTGGACCAATCCCACTTCTGATGTCGGGTCGTCAGGGATATTTTCAATATTACAATTTACTGTTTCACTATCTAACACAGTCGGCGTCCCATTTGTAATGGAACCTGCCACACATATTTTGTCTAGCGCTGGAGCTTTGTGAATTCCGTGTACGTGTGTTCCTTTCGACTGTTGCTGCTAAACTGCCCATGAGGCATCTTCCAACGATCAGGCAACTCCACTCGTTGCAACTTTCCAACACTACGTACACGGACTACACTCAGCAATTAGGGCACTTGATAACCCTAAATGCCACTCACAGCATATAACTATTGATGTTGCTGATATCTATATTCAAGTAACTCTCCGACATATGTATATTTAATTATCTGCTTAATCACTTGCCCAGACCTCCTATTAAACGAGTAGGCGCTAAGGAATGAAAGAAATTAACTTAACTCAAGCGTAATCAATATATATATATATATATATATATATATATATATATATATATATATATATAGACTTCTCAGGCTTCCCTGTACCCATAGATATAACATTTTAATTGTTAATAAGTTTTCTATTTATTTAGTTTTAGGAACATTATTTTTTTTACAGAATCTGGACAGAGGTTACACCTTAGATCTGTTATTACAAGCTTTAAGGCAGAAAATGCCCTTTCCACCGAAACCTGGGTGGCAGGCACAGAATGAACTATCCTAGCAAAACGGTACTGACGTGGATAGGTGAACTTTTTGTCTTCCCAATAGCTCGTAATGTCCACGTTTAAGTCTATTGGCTTTGGCGAATATCCATAAATTTCGGTTATTGACAATTTTAGCTCCGGTTCCTCCTCTTCCTCAGACTCTTCACATTCTGATGCAACTTCAATAGAGTTTAAGTAAGCATCCAAAAATGAGCATGTGCTCTGCGATGTCAACTCAAGACCATCGTCCGGTTGAGTCGACGATGTCTGTGAGGCTTCTGGGGAAGTCCGTTTTTCTATAGTTTGGCTCTCCTGATAAACAAAAAAAAAAAAACACAATAGTTAATTGTTATATAAATATGGAAAGCGCCATTAAGTTCACCTGTTTATTTACAGCAAGTATTTGGCGCATCAATTTTACCAAATGATTTTTAACTGCCGCAACCTGAAATGGATTTTTTAAAACAATCCGCCGAATTCTAGGATCCAAATAAATCGCCGAGAGAATGACCTCATTTGTTGTGAGCTTTTCTTCTCGACTCTCCAAGCTTTTCGCAAGATCCTCACTATGAACGTTGCTTGCCATAGACTTGATAATTAATTTTGTTTCTAAGAAAAGCTTGTAGAAATCCCCAAAAAACAATTGCTCGCTTTGTAACTTTTTAGTGGCTGCAAAAATCGACTCCAGCACAGACAGCAGCCCTGTGATGTCAGTCCATTGCTTATCTGTTAGCTGCAAATTTTTAGGCAAGTTTTGACGGATGAACTCCTCATATATGCATAGACTCCTTAACATTTCATAAGTAGAACTCCATCTTGTGGGCAGATCAATGACAGGAAGGGGTAGCGCTGTAGTAGAGATTGCTAGTCTAAATTCAGTATACAAGGAGAAAACAAGTAAGAACGTTGCAGTCGGGCGTTACCGACTGCGGAATATTCATTCACAGTCCCAACGCTGCCATACATATCTAATTGATTTGGTGTTGTCAACCCATGTCATGTCTCTAGCGCTAATAGTAATCAATATAAAGCAGGGCCTGAACCCATTAAAATTGGGGAATCATAGAGAGCTATTCCCGTTTATATCTCGTACATCTTTAGAGCTAGACTCTCCAAATTTTGCATATAGATGCATGGGTATTTTATATAATTTTGATTTTTGTTATATTTTGAATATCGGCTCAAAAATTTACCGAATTCTCCTTTACATTTTAGTTGCAAATGTAGCAATGTGAATGAGCTGGTATTTCTTAAGAAATGACCAAAATTCAATAGAAATGTAGATCATATTTAATAAACAAAATATTTGGCCAATTAGCAAACGCACCTGCAAGCAGCAAGCTGGCAGCGGAGCAGAGCGTTTTTCCATACGTATGCATACATTGATCGGTTATTCTATGCATACAGTCATATGCATATGTATGTATGTATATACATACATCTAAAAACGTGTCTTCTAGCATATTCTAAGAATTGATTCATGAAATTCCAGCCGTTACTTTAGCTTACTTTTGTCAGATGACGCTCTCGAAGTGAAGCTATTTCGTTTTAGCTACCGCCTGATCGTATATTGCAGTGGCGTTGATGGTAAATGCTTTGCAAGTTGCGCTGAATTAGCGCGGGTTCTAATCTCGCTAAAGCCAAGTTTTTTAAATGTCTTTTTATAAATTAGTTATTTCTTAAGAAATGACCAAAATTCAATAGAAATGTAGATAATATTTAATAAACAAAATATTTGGCCAATTAGCAAACGCACCTGCAAGCAGCAAGCTGGCAGCGGAGCAGAGCGTTTTTCCATACGTATGCACACATTGATCGGTTATTCTATGCATACAGTCATATGCATATGTATGTATGTATATACATACATCTAAAAACGTGTCTTCTAGCATATTCTAAGAATTGATTCATGAAATTCCAGCCGTTACTTTAGCTTACTTTTGTCAGATGACGCTCTCGAAGTGAAGCTATTTCGTTTTAGCTACCGCCTGATTGTATATTGCAGTGGCGTCGATGGTAAATGCTATGCAAGTTGCGCTGGAATAGCGCGGGTTCTAATCTCGCTAATGCCAAGTTTTTTAAATGTCTTTTTATAAATTAGTTATTTTATTGGGAAAATGATAGCTTATATGACAAACACATAACATTTTTGTTATTTGTAAAATATTTTTATAAGTTTTTATAAACTAAATTTTATTTTTGCTAAAATAACCCACAAATGCTTATACGTACATACTTACATACACATTTACAAATGTATGTATTCGTCTGCACACACAATTTCAGTATGCCAGCGTTTTTTACGCGTGTGCAAATGTGTATGTATGTATATTCAAATGCGTATTCGAGCAATTCTAAGAATCTCAATTGCGATTGAATTGTCTTTGAATTTTCAGCCGCTACTTTGGTTTTTGTTTACTATAGGTGCTGTAGCTGTAAAGTTATATGTTAGTTATATTGCGTAAGAACGGTGCCGTGGCGCTGTTAGCAGAGACTCTGCGCGTTGTGTCAGAAGTCCGCGGTTCGAATCTCTTCTTTTATTTTTTTTGACAAAGAATTTTTTTTTAAATCGAAATTTATATTGTTATAATATATTTTATATTTTTTAAATTTCTTAAAAATGTTTCGTTTTGTCTTATTAATGCCTATTAAGCTTATATACATATACATATATGTGAGTGACACACGCATATGAATTTTGCATTTGGCCGCTGCAAATGTCGATTTGGCACGCCCCTAGTGGACGTAGATTGAGGTGCAGGTTCGAACCCCGCGGAAAACTTTTTCGTTTTAATTTAATTTATATTTTTTATTTTCTTAAAAATGTATCTTTCCTTATTATCAATACCTATTAAGCATATTTATATATATAGGTGGCATACGCATATGAATTTCGCTATTGGGCGTTTAAAATCCGTTTTGCCACGCCCCCAGTGGTCGTAGACCCATAATTTTTGGCCAGTTCTTAGAATGAGCTGAAGGCTACGTAACTGTAAAATTTGGACGCTTAGACTCAAAAAATGTGAAAATTACAGGGTATTTTTTGATATGCCACGCCCCCAAAGAGGCGTAACAATTACTTTTGGGTCATCGATAGAGGAGGTTATCAGTAACTCAACTATCCAAATTTTAAGCTTCTAGCTCTAAAACTGTAGGAGATATAAACTTTTGCGGTTTGCCACGCCCCCTATAGGCGTAGATATATCCGCCATAGCTTATTGATCTTGGGTCGTCAACCCGAGTATACATACCAAATTTCAAGTCGCTAACATCAATAGTGCTCAAAATATAGAAGAATTTGGAAAATCAATATATATTTAGATCCGATTTGCCACGCCCCCAGTGGGCGGGGATATATAGTTTTTTCTTTGGTCTTTATAGAATCGTAACATTAACTTACGTGCCAAATTTCAGCATTCTAGCTTTACAACTTTAGAAGATACAGTTTTACTCGATTTGCCACGCCCCCAATGGGCGTAGATATATCCGCCATATCTTTTTGATCTTGGGTGATCAACACAAATCTACATTTTAAATTTCAGCTCTCTAGCTCTTCAACTAATATGATTTCTGGCATACAGGAAAATGCATTTTCCGATTTGCCACGCCCCTAGTGGGCGTATATAGAAAATTTTTACACTTTATAAATCGGAGACATATACGAGTATATGTTCCAAGTTTCAAGTCTCTAGCTTCAATAGCCGCGAAAAATATTGCATTCATACGGACAGACGGACGGACAGCAAGACGGACATTGCACAAAACCAATATATTCATATCACTTCGTGAATGAATATAATTACTCATTGGTATAATTCAAATTCATTATTTTGTATCCTTACCTGAACGTCGGTGTGCGCAATGTTTTTATAAGTTTTCGCGCAATTGCATCCCTTGCATCAGTCTTCAAAAAATCTTTTACAGCTAATTGCATCGAATGAGCAGCACATCGGATTGATGAAATGGAAAAAAAATTTACGCCGTCCATCAGCTCTTCATTTTCGAGATCAGCACTGAGCACACTTTCGGGGTCTTCTGAAGTGATGGTATAAAATTGCTGCTTGGAAATCGAAAATTCTGCCAAAATATTTTCGATTTCCATGCTCAAATTGACCCTGTGTGTTGTCGATGCAGCTCAATTATGCCACTAACCATACAACACATAGACGGGACATCTAGAAGAAACTTTTTTGCTCACTTTTTTTTGAGCCGGAGCACCCACACAACTTCGAATTCGCTTGTGCGCCTTACTTTTACGTGCGTTGTTCGAAAATATTCGAAAGCATAATCATTCCGCTTCAAGCGCTCGGCCGAAATGGTCGTCTTCGGAACAAAGCAATGCTATGATACATTTTTTCTTTGCTCTCTCTCTCTCTCTGCTCTCTTCTCTCTCAAATATATATATATATGTAGGCACAAGCAGCAGCTCACAAAAATTGAAATTTGTTCGCTGAAGATCCCATTTCTTCCCTTCTGAGCGAAGAGTATACCGAACTATTGAAAGCGTTCGCTATACGCATGCAAAATGTTTACGTTTTCATTATTATTTGTGGGAAGGGTATGAAAGCGTTGATGTGCATAAAGATTATGTTTTCGCGACGAGCGTGCACACACACACTTACAGTCCCTTGATATACGTATGAGCATTTATGTGCATGTGTGCGGAAATCTAGCTGCCTGTAGAAATTGTGAAGACCCACGTAGCAGTTGGTCGATCTTGTGGACTGCACACACATACACACACAGTTGAATGTGTGTGCGTATGGGCTGCGATGCTTACAATTGTCGAATATCACTTGTAAAAGCATTTGTGTGCCTGTATGAGAAATTTTAGCTGCCTGTGGAAATTGTGTAGCGCACGCATGGGATATGAACATTGGCGTGTGCCTACCTCAACTTTGAATTGCGTGAACGATTTTGGTTTACAATTGCAGAAGGATAGTTCAATTATAGTTTATTACCTGATTTTTCAATAATCTTGGGTTTGCCAACTGAATGAATTTAAAAAATATTTAGTACCTGTTTAAACCCAACGGGCAAAAATGGGATATGCTTTTCTAACCCATGCACACAATTTCCACAGGCAGCTAAAATTTCTCATACAGGCACACAAATGCTTTTACAAGTGATATTCGACAATTGTAAGCATCGCAGCCCATACGCACACACATTCAACTGTGTGTGTATGTGTGTGCAGTCCACAAGATCGACCAACTGCTACGTGGGTCTTCACAATTTCTACAGGCAGCTAGATTTCCGCACACATGCACATAAATGCTCATACGTATATCAAGGGACTGTAAGTGTGTGTGTGCACGCTCGTCGCGAAAACATAATCTTTATGCACATCAACGCTTTCATACCCTTCCCACAAATAATAATGAAAACGTAAACATTTTGCATGCGTATAGCGAACGCTTTCAATAGTTCGGTATACTCTTCGCTCAGAAGGGAAGAAATGGGATCTTCAGCGAACAAATTTCAATTTTTGTGAGCTGCTGCTTGTGCCTACATATATATATATATATTTGAGAGAGAAGAGAGCAGAGAGAGAGAGAGAGCAAAGAAAAAATGTATCATAGCATTGCTTTGTTCCGAAGACGACCATTTCGGCCGAGCGCTTGAAGCGGAATGATTATGCTTTCGAATATTTTCGAACAACGCACGTAAAAGTAAGGCGCACAAGCGAATTCGAAGTTGTGTGGGTGCTCCGGCTCAAAAAAAAGTGAGCAAAAAAGTTTCTTCTAGATGTCCCGTCTATGTGTTGTATGGTTAGTGATTATGCCCAATGTCTTCACTTCAATGGCATGGTTTCTATAATACTGAACGTTTACACCCAAAATTCCTTTTTTGTGCTCATATTTTTCGGTGACATGCTGCATCACATTTCGTGATGTTATGGGGCTCATGTGCAAGCCGTTAAAAATTTGGTCTGTCAAAGCTTTGAACGGCGCAGAATCAAAATGCGAAAGGTATTAATGCGTAGGTCATATATATAGGTCTATATATGATCTAGCTCCTTTATTTCAAAAGATATTGCAATTTAATTTTTATTTTTAATTTTTATATCAAAATCAAATTATAATTCTTAAAATCAATCAAATCATAATTTAAAATTTAAATTTTATTATAAAAATTAAAAATAAAAATTATGATTCGATTTTTATATAAAAATTGATGTGTAATACTTCTTTTTGATTTTTATCATATAAATTAATTTTAATAATTAAAAATAAATTAATAATAAAAAATTGCAAATAAACGTTTATCCTGTCCGTAAAAAAAATATCTTTTGTATATTTTTCCCACTCTTCTTGGATTTTTTTTGAGCCTTTTTTTTTTTAAATTCATAATTCTTATTTGCGGTCCCTGCTTGAAATCAATAATTATTACGAGATCAATTGTTTAGCCAGTTATTTTGTTTTAAAAAAAATTAGCATATCCATCGCTTTTGGCTTTAGGCTGCTCCTCTTGTGCGCAGTAATTTCTCCTGCCTTACTGAAAATACGTTCGGACTCCGTGGAGCTAGCAGGAATGATCAGTATTTTTTTTTCACATTGTGCAAAGGCTTCAAATTGAATGGAGTTAATCTAGAAGATAGTCTATGATTATAAATATAAAATAAATATATGTATGGCAAATTTACCTTCCAATAATCCAGTGGACTTGTATTATGAGGTGCATTATGCTGCTCCAGATATTCAGTGTGTGGGCAAAACACCCTAAGTGTTTTTTACCTAGAAGGCTGCATGCCTTTTGCATAACAGCAGCATTGTCGGTTACGATCGTTCGTATCTTTTCGAAAATATTAAAGTCTTGACAAATGGATCGTAATGTATCTGAAATGTTCTCGGTGTTGTGATTCATTACGTTAGCAAGAGGTCGTGTACCCAATACACCAGCTCTCAGCACAAAATCATTGTCGATGAAATGACAAGTGGCAGTCTAATAACTTTCATTGCTGCTTGATGTCCAGCAGTCTGAAGTTATTGCACAATATTCGATATCATTTAATATGTTTTTTAATTGCAGTATCATATCATCATACATGTTTTTTAAAAGAACATGCTGCAATTTTGTGCGACTAGGCAACAAATATTTTGGATCAAGCGCCATAACAAAATTTTTAAAACCCTTGTCCTCAACAATTCTAAACCTCTCAGAATTGTTGAGCCCAAATCGGAGACAATCGAAAAATTTATTGACCGCACGGATTTATATGAGCCCTCGTCATCGAAAAAGGCTTTCCTAGACAAAAAACTGGCCGAAATGGTTGCAAGCGACTTGTTTGTGTAAAATAGATTTAAATATTATTAATAATTTTATTAAGAACGTATGAGCTTACATGTGGCTTGGCGTCTGTAGCGATTTATCGACATCGAGAAAATTCCATCGATTTATCTTACAGCAGAAACTCCATCGATACTATCGATAATAATTTTTGCAGCACCATCTCACATTACCTCCATCGAATTTCGTGCCGCACAATATACCCAAATTGTCTATTTGTGAAATTGCAGAATGGGTGACAATGTACAAACACAAGGCTGCTTCTTGTTGTTTTGTTTGAGGAAGCACATTTGATGAAAATATTATTATATTTTATTGTGTAAGGCAGCTCGATGACGCTTTATGTTTGTTAGTTTTAGCATGTGCCTGCAAGTCTACATTTTAGCAACTATGCTAGATTTGCGATATCTGCAGTAACACTTACTTTCGTCATTTCGATCTATAGTTAGCCAACAATGGATCTCGAATATCTTGAATTTTTGTCATTTTATTTTTCAGTTTCTGTTGTGTCTTTAGCCAAACGAACTATTTCAATAATTGTAAAATTCTTTTTAGAAATAGAAAAATATACAATTAGATGGTAAGGCTGCAACGATTTCTTGTAGTGTAACAGCTTTTCATTAATGTGATGCCACGTTTCATAATTTGAAGGAGTGCTACCAGAATTTTAAATATTGGTTTAAAAGGCCAGTTTGATTTAAAAAAATGCCAAATGTCCTCCCAGCTGCTAGTTTACAATTTTTCCTGCATTTGGCAGTTGAAAAAGGCCAGATCTGGCCGGGAAAAGGCTGAGTTGGTTGCCCTGCTGCTTATACGTGCGTCCGTATGTGTGTGCATCTTTTGTTTGTTGCATAAACAGAAAAAAAGCGAGGAATCACTTTAATTGGAATATCAGTCCGTCGAAGGGTTCAGGGGGATCTCATAGTCGAGCAGTCTCAGTCCCATTTTATGCAATCCAGCCTAGGGCAATTTTGTAGCACCAAATTAAATGAGTGTGCATAGCAGGCTAAATGCCTTTTTTGAAGCAGCTCACACTCTTTGATCATTGAGCTTACATTATCTGTCACAATTTCCGTAATTTTATTCATAATTCTCCATTCGCAATATTCTTAGCAGTATGATTTGCTTCATCAATTAGTTTATTTGCTAATAAAACAGCAAAGCGAAGAAAGTAACTATCTGCAAAAAACGAGCGATGTGAGTTATATTAAGCGGGGTATCCACAGTCAAATTTGTTCGACGAACATGCTCGTCAGTTCTCCCAGTTTCCAGTATAATTATAAAGGAAAAATGGTCCAAAGGGGCGTTCAACTTAAGGTAATGGTTAATATAGTGGAAATTTTTATTGAGTATCAAATACTCAGAAGAACACTGCATTCCGTCTGATGATTTTAGAAGATTTTTGCAAACTTTGCAATCAGTTTTTTGCAACAGCATGTGCAGAAGATACCCAGCAAAATATCGCAATGTATTTTCATTAAAAACATTTTGAATATTAGCGATCGTTGCATCTAATGGCAATTATATTTGTAAATCATCATCATCTAAACGCTCAATATCTGCAGTAATGAAACGTGAATTACATTGCTCATAATAGTTCAAACCCGCTATCTATTACTATATTTGACCACATGAGATCTTCATCTGGAATGCAATTTCCAGAAATAGAAGCAGATGTCAACATTTTCATAGAAAGTATTTTAGAAATTTTGCAATTAAATTCGAAAATAGTTGGGTTTGTATTAGTTGCTCCCTGACTTCTAATCAAATAAAATAAATATTCCAACGGGTCTTGGTTTAATTTGGATATGGCAATAAAGAAAAGATCATTGTTGTCACTCCAAATATTTTCCGCCAAAGCAATTACCGATGAGATTGTAATAATCATCCCATAAATGCAATATACTTTGTGTGGGTAATGCAGATCTTGAAAATAATTATAATCATGCATTTCCTGAAGGTACTCGTGGACATTATTATTTTTCCTGAGGGTACACCTATAAGGATTGTTATCAAAAAGGACATGGCTATTTAAACAATCAAAGAGTCTATTTTTTTTTTAAATAAATAGTGCCGTTGCAACTTCACTGTCTTTGCAATCAGCGAACGCGGCTGAATTGACCACTGTGCGTATCGCAGAAGACACACTGTGGCTGAAGACTTGTGTGGCAAATTTAACTTTCATTTTTTCAACAGTTCGGACCGACATGTTTAAAAGTTTAAATTAAATTGTTTAAATTTCGGACATAGGCGTGTTAAATTTTTAGTTTCAATTTCATATAATTTTCTTATATTCCATGAAATTGTGCCCTAGGGTGCAGAAATATTATGTTTTAAACGAATATTTCTTAGCGATTTAATAAGATGAGGTGCATCGAATATCGCAAATATTTCTTGATCCTTAGCACAAAAACTGGGATTGTCATTGTCGATACCCCATTTATTAAAAAAGCGGCCCTGTTATTGGAGCCCTGATCGCAAACAACGGCCTTGACAATAAGCCCGGATGCTTGAGATAGTCCAATGTTTGCCTCAGCTTTAGACTTAAGTCCAGAATGTTTTATGTCATTAGCTGAAACAGTATAGCTTTATACATACTTCCAATTTTCAAAACGGCCCCTAATAAGGATAACACAGACTGCCCTAAAAACATACTTTTTTCACCATGATCTTCCAAACCCTGAACCTCGTCAAGAGATGAATTATACTGAAGGCGTCTTTTTACTTTAACCAAGGGCAAGGTTGCATTGCCGATCAGTGTTGCCGAAATTTTTTCAGTAAAAGTAGCTAAACCGAGGACTAAATGTACCTAAAAGTAGCTAACTTGCTTTTAAGCCGATATTTAAACTCACGGCGATCAAGACGATCAAACCAAAGAAGTTCTCCAATACATCTTGGTTGAGCCGGTAAGTCAGTAAGCATGCCACTTTGCTACTCATATCATGGAATAACATTCTCAGTGCGTTAGTTTGCAGAATACCTATAATATAAATTTGGATATATATATATACTACTAATATATATATATATACTACTAATATATATATATATATATATATATATATATATATATATAAGTTAAGTTCTCCCGCACTAGAGTACTAGTGATCAGGGGAACTGTGTTGTATTCTCACGAATATAAATAACTTTGTGTTCAATGTAATGATTTATTTTATATAATTTAGTAACAATAGACTAAACTCTCTCTCGCCAGAATATGAACTGAGCCATATCGGCTCGACCGCCTACGCTCTGCCCCCGAATGCATGACAGGACTCTCCATAGTCCATAGTCTTAACTCTTCCCCATCTAAATATCTGCGTCCAGCAGATCAGGGTGCATTTGTGCATTAATATGTTGTGTCTTGAAAGTAGAACCTCATCTTCAAGCAATACGATAATTCCAGAGTCCAGTATCATAATTGCAGACGTTAGCATAAGTATTATAATTCCATCCAGACATCATTATAAGCATCATAATTCCAGAGTCCAGTGTCATAATTCCAGACAGTAGCATAGCATAGGAAAATCATCGATCCTCTTCCAAGTTGGCCGAAAGCATTCCAATGTATTTCTTTGTGGTTGTGTCACCTCATTCTCTTTCATTCTGTCGGCAGCCACGAATATTTATAGGGAGATTTAACCACGTGAGCCGTAAAACGTTGTGGCTGTGCTGCTATTTGGGGAAGCTTACAAGAGGTATAAAATTATTTAGATATAGTCTGTAAAGAAATATGCAACCTTGGGAGTGATTTTCTCTCTCCCTTTTCCCCCTCTCTTTTTTTTTATTTATTTTTTTTTTTAAATTTTATTTTTTTATTTTTGTATACTGTTATTTCAGTTGTGATTTATGGATAACCTTGTCGGATTTTGTTTTGATTGTCACTGTATGGTCTTCTTTTACTACGTCTTTGGTAAATCTTTTTTTATCTTTAGTCTTTATTTGGTTATTTTTTATATACACTATGTCTCCCTCATTGTATTTTGTAGGTGTAGTTCTTTTTTTATTTTTTTGACTATTCGATAATTCCTGTTTATGTTTTATTAAACCCCTAATATCTTATTATACTTACTTTGTGTAAAATTTGTCAGACCCTGATAGTTTATCCTCGAACTTCTATTAAAAAATATGTCTGCTGGTTTTTTATTGGTAGCAGAGTGTATGGAGGTGTTATACCTGTCCACTGTAATGTTCACTAATTCTGCTATGGGGTGATTGGGATATTGTTGCTTTAAGCATCTAAACATTTCTACAAAAGTTGAGTGGAATCGCTCTATTTGTCCGTGACCATTATTTTGGGGACTGTGAAATAATGAAGAACTTCTGACAACTTTTGGCGTAAATGTATAGCAGATTTTGATTGTATGGGGAATAGCTTGGCGAATTTTGAAAAGTTGTCAATACAACTTAAGTATTTATTTCCGAGTAATGTCAAGATATCCACGTGTATAATTTCACATGGATATGTTGGAACCGGTGTAGGTTGTAAAAATGGCTTTTTTGGATGTCGATCATATTTTTGCATTTTACAAATTTGACAGGAGGAGACCCAAGATTTGATTTGATATGTCATTTTAACAAAAAAATATCTTTCTAAAATTTGTAACCTCACTTCTTTGTGGCACCTATGTGCCCTATTATGTTCAGCTTCAATAATGTTTAGTATATCCTCTTGGTTATTAATGTCAATTACTAAACGCTGGGTGATTCGGACTTTATAGGATTTGAATGACTATAGGTAACATTTTTGGAGAGATTGTACAAATGATTCTGGAATTTGAATTCCATTTATAACTGTCGGATTCAGATAATTCTTCAAATGGATTGGTAAACTAGTTATAGTGCTCTCGCCTATGGGGATTCTATGTCTACTGTACCCATTCTGTGGAGTCTCGTAGTCGTAATTAGCTATATCTGGGTCGAATATTAACTGGTTTCGGAAAACGTTGATAGGTACTTCCACGTAAGGAATTAGATCTGAGGCATCCTGGAGTGCACTATGTATCGTTACCATGGAATCGGAGCTAGAACAAGTGCTTTGTGCATTGACTTGTGATGGAATTCGTGAAAGAACGTCTGCGACCACATTTGACTTGCCAGGCTTAACCTTCCTCTGTTTTGTTCAATGATCTGGATATATAAGCGATTGGTTTATCCTTACCGCTGTCATCTTTGGAAAGGACTGCCCCAATAGCGTAATTAGAAGCATCTGTTGTGAGATAAAACGGTTTATTAAAGTCAGGAAAGGCCAGCACTTCAGATGATGACAGAAGACTCTTAAGGGCGTTAAATGCTTCCAATGCATCTTTATCAAGCGTGATCGGTATATTTTTCGACTGAGATGCTTTGACTTTAACATGTTCTCCTCGGGTTAGATTTGTTAATGGTTTTGCAATTTTTGCATAATCTTGAACAAATTTTCTGTAATAAGAAGTCATTCCCAAGAAGTTTATTAGTTCTTTAATGTTCGCAGGAGGTCTCATTTCTTGAACAGCCTCCACCTTTTTTCTATCGGGTCTTATACCATCAGCAGAAACGATGTATCCGAGGAATTCTACCTGCGAGCATAAGAATTGTGTCTTTTGTAGATTTACTTGGAGTTTTGCTTCTCTCAGTCTCGTAAAAATAGTTCTCAAATTAACCCAATGTGTGTCATAATCTTTGCTAAAGACTATAATATCGTCTATGTAAACGTAACAAATTTTTCCAATATATGGCCTCAGAACGTCGTCAATCATCCTTTGGAAAATTGCGGGGGCGTATTTTCCATTCAATGTTGAAAACGCGGTCTTAGCCGTGTCCGACTCTTTCATAGGGATTTGGTGGAAGCCCGAGGTTAAGTCAAGTGTCGTAAAGAATTTTGACGCTCCTAGACTAGCCAAGGTGGAGGTGATATCTGGTATTGGATAAGTATCTGCGATAGTCACGGCATTAAGACGCTTGAAGTCTATCACCATCCGATATTGTTTTTCTCCATTTGGTTTTGGTTTTTTTGGAACCACCCATATAGGAGAATTATAAGGGCTTTTTAATGGTTTGATAATACCGTTTTGCAAGAGTTCTGCAATTTGCTTTTCTACTTCCTCTCGCATGCTAACGGGATATGGATAGATTTTAGAATATATAGGTTCTTGAATGGTTGTTCGAATTTCTGCTCTGATCGAGGTTTCAATCGCCCTTTCAGTTGAAAGTGGTCAGTATTTTCTTGATGTCTTCAGAGTGTTCGGTGTTAAGTAATGCGTTGACATTTAATGATTGTTTTGCAAATAGTGATATTTTTATGCCCGGTGATATAGTCAGTTCATCCCGTTCTCTATCAATTAAAGCCTTGAGGGCTCTCAGAGTATCATCACCTATGATGCCATCAAAACTTTGTAACTTTGTACATAGAACGTGAGTGGGGTATTATTCCCTATGGAAGCGAAGAATGGACCAGCAAGTTCATGTGTAATTAGAATATTACCTGCTGCTGATTGCACTTGAAATGGTTTCTGAAGTGCAGTGCAACCTTTGGCTATTTTAGAGCTGATAAAATTTTTGTTCGTTCCTGTATCAATCAGAAATTGTAGATCGGGCTGATCCTTCATATCATATTTTATATATGGTATGCTGGAGAGGCTTCGGTCATAAAATTTACCTGACTTACGTCATCACTCGTCAGGATCTCTTGTTGGACCGATTCATCAGATTGAAGATTGTTTCCGGACGCCTCCATGGTCTCCGTATAATAAATTGCACCGGGATCGTCTTGCTGGATCTCAGCCTCCGTTGACTGAACCGGTACCGTTGCAGTGTCCATATGGTATATTCGCTGAATCTTAGAGACTGGTTTCAATGCGGTTAACCCTCGTTTATTTAGATTCGGGCGGTAAGACTGCCCCGAACGATTTGTCTCTTCTTTAATTGATGGCCTTGGAGCCGAATATCTTTGGAAGACCTGTCTTGGGCCGTTCAATGTAGGCGGAAAACCACCGACACGTTGATTAGCCATGAAAGTTGGTTGTCGGTAAGGATTATTTAGGACTCCCCTAGGTTGAAACCCAATTCCGTGAGGTGAGTACTGAGGTACATACGTTCCTTGCACGCCGTTATTTCTTAACGATATATTCTGCAAGTTTACGCAAATTGCGTATGCTTCTGGTAGATTTTTGGGCTGGCGAACCTCGGTAGGTCGCCACTTAATCCCCTTATGAATACATCTAAGGCTCTATCCCTATAGGATTCTATCAATGCGGACAATACTGCAACTGGTTGCTCGCCGGCCTTCAAGGACTGCAGGATCAGAGAAAACTGGTTATTAACCTGTGCATAGAAGGTATCCACATCGTTGTTGCCCTGAATCATTTGATTTAATTCGTATTCCAAGGCTCTAACATCTCTTTTATCGGCGTAGTGCAAGCGTAAAACTCGCTTTATTTCCGGCCAGTCGTCATTTTGTACATTGTACGATGACAGCGAGATATCGGCGTTTCCCATTATTTTTCCTCTTATGTGCAAGAATATCGACCGATAAAGAGGTCCTCCCCTGATGATGGAATAATCCTCAAGTACGGAGTCAGCCCTGTTTACCCATGAGGCATATTCTGAAGGACTCCCCTCAAATGTGCGCAGCTCCTTCACACAATCTGGCAGTGACGAACTTTCGTTTAACTCGTACTCTGTACGTGGGCGAACCAATGGCGCTTGTTGTATAACCATTGGACTGCGTTTAGCATTTTCCTCTTCTAAATTAGTCACCTTCCCATTAAGTTGTTTTAAGTCGTCCTTGATACTTGAAACCTGGTTGGTTAGCATAGCTAGTGCCGCATTTATACCTTGCAATGTTTCTTGGATGTTTTCCATATTTCCAGTTATTCGTTGAATATGTTTATAAAATTTTATTTTTTATTCAAAACTTTTCTTTCTATTGCTTTAGGCTGTTACTGTTCACTGTTTCCTGGGGGTACAATTAGTCATTATTATTAAATTTGTTTGAAAATTTCTGTTTTATTTTATTTTCACCAAGTACCTCGCAAAATTGGAGTGTACAATTATTATTTTTTTTATTTTTATTTATTTATTTATTTATTTTTTTCAAAAACACCAAAACAAAATTTTTATTTTTTTTTTTGAATGTCGAATACCTACATATCATGCGAATCGATGGCAAAGCCTACTTGATTACGAAACATAGAAGAGCAGAGCATACTTTCAAATATTTGCATTTGAAATTTTATTTTTTTTTTGTGTAGGATGTTTGTAAAACTTGTTTATGTTGCTTTTCACCGGTTCCTGTGGAGATAAAATAATTAGTAAATGTTCTTACCACAGCTATTTCTCTCTAATTTCTTTGTTTACTAATTTTGAATTTAGTTTTGTTTCTAAAATTACTACCATTTTTCTTGTTTTGTGTTTTTATATTCATTCACGAAGTGATATGAATATATTGGTTTTGTGCAATGTCCGTCTTGCTGTCCGTCCGTCTGTCCGTCTGTCCGTCTGTCCGTATGAATGCAATATTTTTCGCGGCTATTGAAGCTAGAGACTTGAAACTTGGAACATATACTCGTATATGTCTCCGATTTATAAAGTGTAAAAATTTTCCATATACGCCCACTAGGGGCGTGGCAAATTGGAAAATGCATTTTCCTATATGCCAGAAATCATATTAGTTGAAGAGCTAGAGAGCTGAAATTTAAAATGTAGATTCGTGTTGATCACCCAAGATCAAAAAGATATGGCGGATATATCTACGTCCATTGGGGGCGTGGCAAATCGAGTAAAACTGTATCTTCTAAAGTTGTAAAGCTAGAATGCTGAAATTTGGCACGTAAGTAAATGTTACGATTCTATAAAGACCGAGGAAAAAGCTAGAATGCTGAAATATTGGCACGTAAGTAAATGTTACGATTCTATAAAGACCGAGGAAAAAACTATATATATCCGCGCTCACTGGGGGCGTGGCAAATCGGATCTAAATATATATTGATTTTCCAAATTCTTGTATATTTTGAGCACTATTGATGTTAGCGACTTGAAATTTAATATGTATACTCAGATTGACGACCCAAGATCAATAAGCTATGGCGGATATATCTACGCCCATAGGGGGCGTGGCAAACCGCAAAAGTTTATATCTCCTACAGTTTTAGAGCTAGAAGCTTAAAATTTAGATAGTTGAGTTACTGATAATCTCCTCTATCGATGACTCAAAAATAATTGTTACGCCTCTTTGGGGGCGTGGCATATCAAAAATACCCTGTAATTTTCACATTTTTTGAGTCTAAGCGTCCAAATTTTACAGTTACGTAGCCTTCAGCTCATTCTAAGAACTGGCCAAAAATTATGGGTCTACGACCACTGGGGGCGTGGCAAAACGGATTTTAGACGCTCAATAGCGAAATTCATATGCGTGTGCCACCTATATATATAAATATGCTTAATAGGTATTGATAATAAGGAAAGAAACATTTTTAAGAATATTAAAAAATATAAATTAAATTAAAACGAAAAAGTTTTCCACGGGGTTCGAACCTGCACCTCAATCTACGCCCACTAGGGGCGTGCCAAATCGACATTTGCAGCGGCCAAATGCAAAATTCATATGCGTGTGTCACTCACATATATATGTATATAAGCTTAATAGGCATTAATAAGACAAAACGAAACATTTTTAAGAAATTTAAAAAATATAAAATATATTATAACAATATAAATTTCGATTTTAAAAAAAATTCCCGCGGGGTTCGAACTTGCACCACAATCAAACAGATGTTTGTCAAAAAAAAATAAAAGAAGAGATTCGAACCGCGGACTTCTGACACAACGCGCAGAGTCTCTGCTAACAGCGCCACTGCACCGATATACGGAATATAACTAAAAACAAACTTTACAGCTACAGCACCTATAGTAAACAAAAACCAAAGTAGCGGCTGAAAATTCAAAGACAATTCAAAAGAATTCAAAGACAATTTAATCGCAATTGAGATTCTTAGAATTTCTCGAATACGCATTTGAATATACATACATACATACACATTTGCACACGCGTAAAAAACGCTGGCATACTGAAATTGTGTGTGCAGACGAATACATACATTTGTAAGTATGTATGTATGTACGTATAAGCATTTGTGGGTTTTTTTTTAGCAAAAATAAAATTTAACTTATAAAAACTTATAAAAATATTTTACAAATAACAAAAATGTTATGTGTTTGTCATATAAGCTATCATTTTCCCAATAAAATAACTAATTTATAAAAAGACATTTAAAAAACTTGGCATTAGCGAGATTAGAACCCGCGCTATTCCAGCGCAACTTGCATAGCATTTACCATCGACGCCACTGCAATATACAATCAGACGGTAGCTAAAACGAAATAGCTTCACTTCGAGAGCGTCATCTGACAAAAGTAAGCTAAAGTAACGGCTGAAAATTTCATGAATCAATTCTTAGAATATGCTAGAAGACACGATTTTATATGTATGTATATACATACATACATATGCATACATGTATGACTGTATGCATAGAATAACCGATCAATGTGTGCATACGTATAGGAAAAACGCTCTGCTCCGCTGCTAGCTTGCTGCTTGCAGGTGCGTTTGCTAATTGACCAAATATTTTGTTTATTAAATATGATCTACATTTCCATTGAATTTCTGTCATTTCTTAAGAAATACCAGCTCATTCACATTGCTACATTTGCAACTAAAATTAAAAAGAGAATTCGGTAAATTTTTGAGTCGATATTCAAAATATAACAAAAATCAAAATTATATAAAATACTCATGTATCTATATGCAAAATTTTGAGAGTCTAGCTCTAAAGATGTACGAGATATAAACGGGAATAGTTCTCTATGATTCCCCACTTTTAATTAGTTCAGGCCCTGCTTTATATTGATTACTATTAGCGCTAGAAACTTGAAATTTTAAATATACTCGGGTTGACCACCCAAAATGAATTAGATATGTAAGGCAGCGTTGGGACTGTGAATGAATTTCCGCAGTCGGTAACGCCGTTCTTACTTGTTTGTTTATTTGTTATGTTGACCTGTAAGCTTTTTTTTATTTTTTTTATATTGTTACCTTTTTGTTTTTACGGGAAAGAAATTTTAATATTGTTCTAGTGCCACGGTCTGGTCACTCTCTTGCAAATTTATGGTGCACTTATTTATTATAATTGTGTTCTTTTCTTTTACTTATTGTTGCTCGACTTATCCGTTTTCCGAAAGGGAAGCCTTTATTGTTCCTCTTTGGTGATAAGACCTACTAGGGTAAGGATTATTCCACGACCGAATACTTTGCAAAATCGCAGAAGTATTCCGTATTTTTGCCAACAAATGTAACACCGCGTGGAACATTTTATTTGTACTTGCTTTTTAATAGTTACTTTTTATGAAATTATTCAAGCGTCACCTTTCACTTTGAAACTGTGAAGATTGTGGGTCCCTGCTCGGGCGCCAGTTAAGTTCTCCCGCACTAGAGTACTAGTGATCAGGGGAACTGTGTTGTATTCTCACGAATATAAATAACTTCGTGTTCAATGTAATGATTTATTTTATATAATTTAGTAACAATAGATCTAAACTCTCTCTCGCCAGAATATGAACTGAGCCATATCGGCTCGACTGCTTATGTTCTGCTCTTGAATGTACGACAGGACTCTCCAGGCCTTCTTAGATAGTCCATAGTCTTAACTTATATACTAAATTGTACAAACTTTTTTGAAATGACAAAAGTGTTGAACATCTGGCAACTCACATGCTCAATATAAGGGTGCTATTTTTTCAAAAATATTATTTTGTGTCTCAAGTGCGAAGCGTTCATTCGCTCCCTGCTATCTGCTCTTGGCACTCGAACGTTGAGAACATCGAACCAGTCATGCGTCTGGAGATCTAACTTACTGTTTTGAAAAGTTTATAGCGCTCAGCCCAATTATGGCCAGCTAAGTATCCAAAGCCTGCGGCGCTTTGAATAGGTGCTGCGACTGTATTCGAAAACAGCTTTGTTGACATCTTCAAATTTTTTTGGTTTATTTTGTGAGTGATGGACAAGTCACCCGCAGGGATATTTAAAAGCTCTGCTATTATGGCCGCATTAACGGATTTCTCATTAATAACAAATCCGGAATCTATAAAATGATTTCGAATCAATTTTATAAGATGGGGTCCATCCGCAAAAATTGTATTTTAATAAAAATCTTAAGAAACATGTAAGCAAATTATTGATAACCATGGGTGCGTATAAGGCACTTGCAAAGAAGATAAAAGTGACCGATTTGAACCAAATCGCATACCATTGCCACTATAGTGTACCCCATACTTTGATTATTGTGTAAAATCTCTTGTATTTTTATACCCTGAACTAAAGGTGGGCACCCAACCGACCCAGCCCATGGGCCGAAGAGGAAAATTTTGCCCGCACCCGAAAGCTACAAAATTTTTGCAACCCGAAACCCACCCCGCCCGCCCGAAATTTTGTTTTTAATTTAAGTGAAAAATACAATTTTTATGCTTTTATGCTTATATTTACTAACAGTAAAAATTAATAAAAAAAAAACGCACTTAAATTACATATTTTTATACAAAAAGTGTTGTGGTGCCGTGCTTTGCACTAAAAGCAAACACAGTTTTGCATTTGCAACAGCACACTAAATCTAGACGCTTGCCGTCGCACACAACGTGTAAAATTTTTTTTATGGTGGGAAATATTTTTGTTTTGTTTTGAAAAAATATATATTTTTTCGAGTTTTTTTTTTTTTTTTTTTTCCGCGGTGTTTTAGTGATCACAATTGTAATAGATGGTGATGATAATTGTAATTGAGATAATCGATAACAAACGTAATCGGTAGTGTACACAAAGTTAAGAAAATAAAATATTTGCAATTAAAATTGAAAACATGTAAATATTTCACAATTGCGTTCTCATATTTCCAAATTATTTCGGGTAAAACGGGTTGAGCGGCGTAACCCGCATCCGCCCGCACCCAACCCGAAACTCGATTTTCCAGCCCATACCCACGGGTACCCGACAAAAACCCAGCCCATGCCCACCTCTACCCTGAACCCATTGAAAATGAAAAATCAGGGTATAATGTTTTTGTGAAAATGTATGTAACAGGCAGAAGGAGGCGTGGCAGACCCCAGAACTCATTCCATTTATTCCGTATCTGTAAATAAATACATTTTATTAATAATTTTAAAATATTAGTTTTACAATATATTTACCTGACGCTTAGAATTGAGTTCAGCATGTCAGTATTCATTTTATTGCGCAGTTTTGTTTTCACAACATTGACCTGACTAAAACTTCGCTCAACTTCTGCATTCGACCATGGCAAGGAGAGCAATGCCATGGCAAAAGTGGCCAAGGCCCCATATTCGTTATTTCCTCCCGAATCTTTATAGGCACGCACTTCAACCCAAAACTTTGTGGTATCTTCAGTATTTGCCCAATTAATTAAGTGTATATTTTTATATTGTTGTTCAATACTTTTTATGTCCTTTGAATTAAATAACTCCAATATTGGTACAATACTACTTTTGTTTACTCGCAAAATATTTTTGCATGAAAACAAATCAATACTTTTTAATATTTGAAAATTTTCTGGCAGCCTAGAATAGAAAACATATTTCGTTAGCCCATAAATTATTGTACTACATGCTATCAAATAAATTACATACCTTCTTTTTAATTGCTTAATAAGCTCTGTTAAAAATTAATACAGGTATTTCAATTGTCGAACGGTCGAACAATTCGCTTGATAAGTTTGCCTTATGACACTTCTCGTCCTGCGCTGCCATATTAAAGTGTTGTTTTAATTCTTGCCACTGATCCAAAATTCGGGTCACCGCCAATTCTATGGATAGCCATCTCGTGTCAGATACTTTCGTGATTTTCAGCGGAGTCTTAAACAATATTTAAAAGGCTTAGTTAGTTCGAACATTAACAGAATTTAAATCCAAATGTTAGTATTGACACTGACAATTTAACAGACTTGACAAACACGTCGCAGCCTACAAATATTGAACAACACAAGTCACAGAACACATTTATACATACACTGTGTTACTAAAGTCACCGTACCCCAGATACATTTTTACGAAACAGGCTGCAACTTCGTCAAATTTTATTGAAACAAAAAAGTTTTGATGGGGGTCGATAAATTAATCTTTTAGCTACACAAAAGCATTTAAATAATAATAACATTATATTTTAATCTAATATTATAACTAAAAAACTAAAAATATTCACATATTTGCGCTTACAAAAGTCACCGTACTCTTGCTTGCGCTGCACTGTCTGGCGCCACAGTTCTTCTTAAACATAACGGGGACTTTTGAAATATGTGTGCAAAATCTTCAAATTTTGTGCTTCTTAGCGTGCAATGCTTGTGTTGGTTAAAATTTGATAATTTCTCTGCGTTCATACGGACGGACGGACGGACAGACGGACATGGCTAAATCAACTCAGCTCGTCATCCTGATCAAGAATATATATACTTTATGGGGTCTGCCACGCCTCCTTCTGCCTGTTACATACATTTTCACAAAAACATTATACCCTGATTTCCCATTTTCAATGGGTTCAGGGTATAATTAGCTGCTTCCCGTCTGCCACTAAACCTAAACAAATTTCTTAAAATATGTTATTGTTATCAATTTTTACCTCTCAGCGTCGCAACTTGCACATAATTAGACGGCGGCAATATAGATTCGGAAGGCTTATCATATGTATAAACACTTCGTACTTTCATTTCATATACATAGCTTTTGAGTTTCGGACATACATATGACTAGTTGCACTTAAAATCACTACAATGCTTCAATGTTCTTTTTGCAGGAAGTGGAAAATTATTCCTGAGCAGTAGTCTATATCCTTTTTGACTTGCTGAATAAAATGTTATGGACCAATGTCATCAACATTCCAATTTTGCCCTCGGTCTTGATTTTTAAATTTTGTCAGCTACCCTTCTGTGTATATTTTAAGGCTGTTTTCCATATTTTTAAAGTCGTCTGCTTTCTTGAACTTGCTTGCAGTTCACTAAACTTGAACTCCTTTTTACGCAACTCATTCTCATGTGCGTAGCCTTTATTACGTTGGGCAGTTTGCAGCTTATGATTTGGCCGCTTTTATGGAGACGCGGCCCAGTAATCAAAACTTGTCCAATAACTTAAAAATATTTAAAAAGTGTGACGAAAATATTGGGCAGACCGGGCCACTATATCATATAACTATATATAGGAACAATCTGTGGGAATTCGTTAGTATGAAAAACTTCTGTGTTTCTTTATCAAACTCTACCTACTTGTTTTAAACCAAATTCACAAAATATATCGTATATTATGTAAATTAAACATAAATATAATTAATATATCCTAAAGCTTTCATAGCGTAAATTAAAATGCAATCTTCATCTTAAAATTGATTCCTTTAAAAAAAAAATAGGCAAGAAATTGTACAACAAAAATAAATATTTTCATTTATCAAAACAAAAAAATATATGTATATCAAAATGCAAATTAGGAAATCAAAAATAATAAATTAAAAATTAGGTTTAGTACAAAAATAAATTTTAAACAAGTAAGAACGTTGCAGTCGGGTGTTACCGACTGCGGAATATTCATTCACAGTCCCAACGCTTCCTTACATATCTAATTGATTTTGGGTTGTCAACCCGAGTATATTTTAAATTTCAAGTCTCTAGCGCTAATAGTAATCAATATAAAGCAGGGCCTGAACCCATTAAAATTGGGGAATCATAGAGAGCTATTCCCGTTTATATCTCGTACATCTTTAGAGCTAGACTCTCCAAATTTTGCATATAGATGCATGGGTATTTTATATAATTTTGATTTTTGTTATATTTTGAATATCGGCTCAAAAATATTCCGAATTCTCCTTTTAATTATAGTTGCAAATGTACCAATGTGAATGAGCTGGTATTTCTTAAGAAATGACAAAAATTCAATAGAAATGTAGATCATATTTAATAAACAAAATTAGCAAATAAACCAATTAGCAAACGCACCTGCAAGCAGCAAGCTAGCAGCGGAGCAGAGCGTTTTTCCTATACATGTGCACATATTGATCGTTTATTCTATGCATGCAGTCATATGCATATGTATGTATGTATATACATACGTATAAAAGCGTGTCTTCTAGCATATTCTAAGAATTGATTCATGAAATTTCCAGCCGTTACTTTAGCTTACTTTTGTCAGATGACGCTCTCGAAGTGAAGCTATTTCGTTTTAGCTACCGTCTGATTGTATGTTGCAGTGGCGTCGATGGTAAATGCTATGCAAATTGCGCTAGAATAGCGCGGGTTCTAATCTCGCTAATGTCAAGTTTTTTAAATGTCTTTTTATAAATTAGTTATTTTATTGGGAAAATGATAGCTTATATGACAAACACATAACATTTTTGTTATTAGTAAAATATTTTTATAAGTTAAATTTTACTTTTGCTAAAATAACCCACAAATGCTTATACGTACATGCATACATACATACTTACAAATGTATGTATTCGTCTGCACACACAATTTCAGTATGCCAGCGTTTTTTACGCGTGTGCAAATGTGTATGTATGTTGTATATTCAAATGCGTATTCGAGCAATTCTAAGAATCTCAATTGCGATTGAATTGTCTTTGAATTGCTTTTGAATTGTCTTTGAATTTTCAGCCGCTACTTTGGTTTTTGTTTACTATAGGTGATGTAGCTGTAAAGTTTTGTGTTAGTTATATTGCGTAATATCGGTGCAGTGACGCTGTTAGCAGAGACTCTGCGCGTTGTGTCAGAAGTCCGCGGTTCGAATCTCTTCTTTTATTTTTTTGACAGACATGCTGTTTGATTGTGGAGCAAGTTCGAACCCCGCGGGAATTTTTTTTAAATCGAAATTTATATTGTTATAATATATTTTATATTTTTTAAATTTCTTAAAAATATTTCGTTTTGTCTTATTAATGCCTATTAAGCTTATATACATATATATGTGAGTGACACACGCATATGAATTTTGCATTTGGCCGCTGCAAATGTCGATTTGGCACGCCCCTAGTGGGCATGGATTGAGGTGCAGGTTCGAACCCCGCGGAAAACTTTTTCGTTTTAATTTAATTTATATTTTTTAATTTTCTTAAAAATGTTTCTTT
The DNA here is from genome assembly GCA_035045345.1 of Drosophila hamatofila. NCBI lineage: Eukaryota > Metazoa > Arthropoda > Insecta > Diptera > Drosophilidae > Drosophila > Drosophila hamatofila. The sequence goes on from JAWNPA010000047.1 coordinate 934,356, forward strand.
CCTTATTATCAATTCCTATTAAGCATATTTATATATATAGGTGGCATACGCATATGAATTTCGCTATTGGACGCCTAAAATCCGATTTGCCACGCCCCCAGTGGTCGTAGACCCATAATTTTTGGCCAGTTCTTAGAATGAACTGAAGGCTACGTAACTGTAAAATTTGGACGCTTAGACTCAAGAAATTTACAGGGTATTTGTAATGTTCCATATGAGGATGAAGAAGCACTGCACTGTCTTTACTAATTTCGTTGTCCACGTTGAGCGTCAAAATTTTTGTAATGTTCTACAAATATATAACGTCAACTATGTAATTTACTAGGCGAACTTAGCAGCAGTATTATCCCATACACAGTATATGCCTACATACATACTTATTGACATATATACACATATATATCCATACATACATGTATACATGCATACGTACATACATACATACACATATACCAGACGTGGCTCGGGTTATGGCGGGCGGAATCCTCTGGTTCCCTTTAGCTCTGTCGGCGTGGGAGTGGGTTTGGCCATATCGTAACCATCCATACACAAACTTTAATTTTTAGGATTCCTTACACAAAAACAGAGGTATTAGACGGCACTAATACAAACACACAAACAGGAAATGAAATAAACACGGACAGTTAAACAGACGCGGAAGCTGAGCTGGTGTTGGCCTCTCGCTGTCTTTACCCAACCCTACCATGATCATCGTTTAAACATTTTATTGAAGATCCCCAAACTAAAATGCTTCGACTCTCTCTCTCTTCTAAGTATATAGGCCTAGCCTATCATATTGATTTGCTACTCAAGTAAACTCAACAAAAAATTCCATGATTTGAACATTTATTCATTCTCTATCGACTAGCTTATATACACAAAAATTAATCTATTTTATAATTCATGGCTAATATATAATCACTTAGTTAACTAATGTTATTTATTAATTCTTTGCTCTTGTTTTATTTATCTTATATTTTCTTCATGTATATCTCTCCTATTATTTTGCTTTATTTTATACAGATATATATATATATATATGGGTATTTGAAATTATGTTGAGAGTCGCATATATGTTATTTTATGCATGCATGTAAAAATTTAAAGTAGATATCATAATATAAAAATATTTAAGCAATATAAAAAAATTTTAATTCATATTTTATAATTCAACTGCGGGGGGATATATTTTATTTTAAGAAGGAAAATTTCTATATATAATTTTTCAAATATATTTTGTTTTATATAATTTTCATTTTTTATTTATTCATTTATTTAATTTCTTTATATCTTTTTTTCTAATATTTTTTTCTATTTTTTTCCTTGTACTTTATTTGTTTGATTTCATAATATATATTAGGGCATCATAAGGTAGGGAAAGGGAACAAAGGGGGCTTTAATCACTCACAGTTTTTTTTTTTTTTTTGGTGTGTCCAACGATGAAAGGCCTTTTTTCGTGGTTGACTGCTGCTGCTGGGTGGAGGTTATTATTTTGGAATTATATTACATTATGATATTATATTTTCATTTTACTTATTTTTGTTGTTTTTTTTTTCTTTTTTTTTTCTATAATTTTTATTATATTTAAATTTTTATTTTTTTTTTTATTATTATATATTTTTATATATATATATTTATTTTTTTCTTTTAATCAGTTATATTTTTATACTCATTTTAATGTCTATTGCATTGTTTTTTTATATAGCTATATCCATATATATATCTATATATATAACTATTATATATATATGTATAATTTTTTTCACTTAACTTATATTTTTATTTTTATTTTATTTGTTTTTTATTCATATTCCTAATAGTTCTTATTTAAAAATTTGTTCAGTTGGGCACTTAGTTTAATTTGTTCATTGTTTAGGCAATAAAATTTTTCCCGGTGTACATGCAGTTAGCAATTTCATCTATGCCTATTCACTATTTTTCGTGTTTTTTTTTTTTATATGCACTATTGAATCTCTTCTTTGATTCTTTTTTTTTTTCTTTTTTTCCAGTCACTATTAAATTATTTTGTTAAACATTTTTTTATTTGTTTGATCGTCTATGCGATTTTTCTGCACTACAACTGCACTATCAGCTGTCCCTCGCCGCTCTCGCCCATCATTTGTGGTCTGCGCAAAATTAACCCTAACCTCTGCAACTTAGTCTCCATCAAACTAAGTTTTTTTGTTCTTTTAGTCTTTTTAACACATACCTGTTATTTATTCTTATTTTTAATTTTTTTCCACGCACTTTTAATTATGTACGGCAGCTGAACTGTTGCGGCGGCGCACAGCAATAAAACCACTGATCAGCTGCGCCGTCAGCACCGTGGGCACAACTTATTTGTTTTCTTTAAAACAATGTTTCTTATAAAAATTAAAAAAAAAAAAATTTTTTTTTATTGATGTGTCTTTTACGGAACGGCGTTGATGTCGTTTGAAAAAAGAGGCGACCGGAAAAGACCGAGCTGGGCAATGTGGCTGCGGTTTATACGCCCACATTCCAGTGTTCTGTCGCCAACGTTTCGCACTTTTGGGAAGCTGAGAGAATCGACCTAAACTTGGGCGCACTTCTCCCACTGTTTCTCAAAGCTTTCGGACTAAGCGAAAGCTCGATCGCTAAAGCTTTGGTCATCCTAAGCTCTATTTGTATTGCAGCGCAGGCGACAAAGTTGTCGCAAACGATATGCGCTGCAAATATCGAATTTGTTTTTTTGCCGACCATTACAAATAGCAACTGCTTCAGGCCACTTGGTGTAACGATCGATGATCGTGAGGCAGTATCTGTATTGTCTTGCTTGAGGTAGTGGTCCAATCAGATCCAAGTTAATGTGCTCGAATATTGTTGAAATGGTGACTGTACATGACGTGTAACTTTTGATTTTTGGCATGGTGTGCAATGCTTAACGACATTTTTCATATCGTTATGCATGGAGGGCCAAACAAAACGTTGCTTAATCATGTGAATTGTTGATTGAACGCCTCCATGTGCAATGTTGTACATTTTGCTGATGATGGTATTTCTCAGTGGCTGAGGAATGAACGGGCGTACAATGGCAGTAGAGAAATCACATATGATCTAAGTTGATGAGTGTGGTAAGCTTATTGTCTTGAGTTGTAAAGTTGTAGTCCTGTCTTTGAACATCGTCTTCAGTTCAGGACAGTTGATTTGGGCTTGAGCGATTTTATTGTAATCAATAATATTTGAATCTACTGTTGATATGCGAGATAATGTATCTGCTGTTGTGTTTTCAATACCTGCTATGTGTTGAATTGATGTTGTAAACTGACTGATGAAATCCAATTGGAGGAGTTGACGAGGTGAAGCTTTTTCAGGCTTTTGCGTAAAAGCGAAAACTAATGGCTTGTGATCTGAGCGGATATCGAATATTCGCCCTTCTATCATGCAGCGAAAGTGTTTTATGCTGAGGTAGATAGCTAGTAATTCACGGTCGTAGCTGCTGTATTTGCGTTGTGCGTTGTGAGTTTAACGCTGAAAAATCCTACCGGCTGACGTTCTCCGTTGATAATTTGATGAAGAACAGCGCCAACTGCTGTGTCGCTTGCGTCCGTGCTGAGACGCTGAAAGACTTGCGTCTAGTGATGGATGCACCAGTAAGGTTGCTGTGGCTAATGACTGCTTGCATTCCTCAAAGTGTTTTATTTTATCTTCGAACCAGGATAAAGGTGAAGAATCATTCTTCTTGTTCCCCGGGATGAGCTGAAATAGTGGCGCTTGATGGGTTATGGCTTTTGGCAAGAATCTTCTGTAAAAGTTGATCATTGCCGGAAAGCGTCGAAGTTCCTTTGCTACTTTAGGCAACGGGAAATCGATTATTGCTTTAACTTTGTCAGGAAGAGGTGTAATGCCATTGGAGTCAACGTTGTGTCCCAGAAATTTTATTGAAGTTTGGTCAAAACTACATTTGCCAGGATTAATTGTAAGGTGATAGCGTCGAAGTCGTTCGAAAACCTGATTTAGATTAAGTTTGTGTTGCTCCTCGTTGTCTGATGCTATAGCTATGTCATCAATGTAGACAAAGCATAGCTTGCAAATAACTGTCGACCGTTTTTCTTCTTGCGCTCGCGTTGCGAACAAAACCGAAAAAGTTCGTACTTTACCGCTCCCGCTCTGAGCAAGGGACTCGTGCTGTCTCATTTATGTTTTCTGTTGAGCTCGTTTCGTTGAGCAAACCGCTGTCGGGTTTTCGACGAGCAGTGCGTAAAGAACAGATCTAGAAACGTTCGCACAATGGGGGACAGCAAAAGAACATTTGACCGAAAAATTCAACGCAAAGGGTCTTCACATTTATTTTCGTGGATGTGTCAAACGTTTTAAAGGTGGTTAGCGATCGCAAACTGCAGATGCCATTACGTGCAAGTAGCGTTTGCGCGTCGATTAATTTTCCTCGCTTTATATCGACGAGTAAGTTGAAATGCTGCAGGAAATCTGATCCTAGGATTGATATTGTGGTGTCTGCTATGGTGAAATTCCACGTGAACGGACGACGCAAGCCAAGGTCGAGTGTAAGGCGAGTCGTGCCATACGTTGGCTGCAAAAAGCTGCCTTCTGAAACCTCGATGGTGGTAATTAGTTTTTTGTCCCGTTGTTGTTTGATTTGAAGTTGCTGCCATACTTTCTGTGGTACCAGCAATATTGGTTTGCGCTGTTGCTCGGTTGTGGAGTATCACTGCGATAGCTTGATGATCGACCACGGCAGCGAGATCGACGATTGTGAGAGTTTCTTACTTATCTCCTGAAGACACTTTTCTTGATCGTCTATGCGTTTCTCTAAACGACTCATGCGAGTCCCTAATGACGTATCCTCGGAATTGATGGATGTTACAGCTTGGATGTTGTCACCTGAGTAATTGAGTGAATCGATGACAGCATCAGCTGTGGTTGCGAGTTGCCTGAGTGGGATGTTTGGTGCATTTCCAGCTGCAGGTGGTAAGCGTTTGATCTAATAACGACGGACAACCGTTTTGTTGTAGTTGACTTAACAGATGGCTAGGGCGTCCATCGCCTAATTGAATACCAGTTGCGAGCTTATGGAGACGTACCATTTCAGATTCTGCGAATTTGGCGAGAATCGATTGTTTCAATATGGTGTACGGATTTGAAGTTGTCTCGTTCGCTACAAGATCATGTACTTGCTCCAGATATTTTGGATCTGCGTACGTTATAACGGCAGTGTACTTCTCATGTTCTTTACGCATGCCAATGCCCTGCAGCGAAAACCAAGCTTCGAGTTTGGTGAGAAACATTTCGATAGATGTTATTGAACTTAGTTGAGGGAATGGAAACGAAGTTGTGAAATAGCGCGTTTTGGCTATGTGTATGTGTGTGTAAATGATGATGCGCCAAAGCTTTTAGAAAGTGAAAAGTGAAGATGACAATTCTTATTATCTAAGGATGATAAAGTCTGTGTTAATTAGTATCGAATATATCGATTAGGAACATTGGAGTGGTGCCAGATCACCACAAATCAATAGGTTCTTCTAGAAATTTCTTGTTCATTTTGGGACGTGTTGACTGCACGAAAGAAAGATAAGATTTTGTCCGAACACAGCCGGCCCACAAGGGCTGAAAATCATTCAAAGATGCTTGCAAAATAAAATAATCAATTTGCTATCAGTAGGCAGAAAAACTTGTGGAGGCTATAGTACAATATGACAATCTAACTACTAGTGTACAAGCGCTCAAGCTAAATACATAGTTGCAACAGCAGCAATAATAGCAGCAGAGGCAGCAGAAGGCGCAACATCTGTTGGATAGAAACCTTTTCTATATATATTTATATTTATATCGCATTGCTGCAGATGATATTTTCAACACCCTTCTTCCATGCGATCATGGTTACAAATTCAATTTACATAATTCATTTAAATCTTAACATTTCAGTAAATTTATGCTTAACATTTCTTTAAATTTAACATGCTTCATTTCAAACTTAACATTTCAGTAAATTTAACATGCTTGTTCTTACAAAGAATCTTATTCATGATATCTGCAATCATGTGTGTTGTGCAAGCATACTTTAAGTTAACTTGACCTTCGTCTACTACTCGACGTACAAAATGAAATCTGATATCAATATGCTTAGTCCGGGAATGATGGACTAGATTTCTGGCCAATTCCTCTGCGCTCAGATTATCGCCATACAGAATAGTTGAAGTAGATTCATCTCCACAACCAATCTCGACATTAAGACGACGTAAGAATATAGATTCCTTACAAGCCGCCGACAGTGCCATGTATTCTGCCTCTGTGCTGCTAAGTGCCACGCTTCGTTGTTTCTCGGATCGCCAAGAAATCGGTCCACCTGCCAGAAAGCATACATAGCCAGTATACGACTTCCAGTCACTTCGGTCTCCACTCCAATCCGCATCTACATATCCAGTGAGAGGCTGATGACTTCCTGTTTAGCGCAATTTGAAATTAAGCGTCGCTGCCAAGTACCTCAAAATAGTCTTTACGCCAACCAGATGCTCGGCGTGCGGATCTTGGTTCCTCTGGGCCAACTTTGCAACTGAATGCATCAACACATCAGCTCATTGCGAATGGCCTATGGTGATAGGCCCAAGCTCATCTTCACGCTTCACCTCCATGTCTAAAAACAGTTGAGGCACGTCTTTGTCGACACATTCAAACGAATTTGAAATCGCAGATTTGATTCTAACCAGATTCTCTTTGGATTGACATGCTATAAGCAAATCGTAAACATATACCAGGATTAATGGCAAATTATCATTCCCTATAGAGACAGGGCTCGTTTTCACAGGCCACAAAACCCAAACTACTCAGGACATAATTTAGCTTTGTGTTCCATTCCATTCCTGATTGTTTCAATCCATATATCGCCTTCTTCAGCAGCAAAGCCTTAGCTGGTTGAGCCCGATCAATGTAGCCTTGTGGTTGCTTCATGTACGCTGTATCGCTCATGTCACTGTTGAGGTATGCCGTGCATACATCCATTTGGTGTACATACAGTTTTAATTTCGTGCCTTAAATCGTTGAACTTGACCATCTTTGTCGCGTTTCAGACGGTATACCCATTTGCATCCAACAGCCCGCTGTCCTTCCGGCAAGTCTGTCAGTTGCCATGTCTGGTTGGCCATTAGTGCGTCAAATTCCCGTTTCATCGCATCACACCAATCTGATGCATGAACACTCTTCAACGCCTGCTCATAGGATGATGGAACCCTTCACGTTGCTGGCAACCAGAGCCCCAAGAACGTTGTGCTGTTTTCGAGGTCGGCCTGGCTTGCCGGTTCGAATCAGCCTTGGTCTACTAGGACCAATGCGGGGAACTGTATCAAGCTTAACTTTCACAGTTACATCCTTGCTTCCTTTGTCTTTGCTATCTTTATCGCTGCTGCCTCCAACGCTGCTGCCTCCAACACTGCTGTCCCAACTGTTACTGCCAGAGCCATTACTCCCGCTACCAGGCTGCAGGGTAACTTTAAATGTTGGCAATTCATATACAAATGAATCCTTGCCATCTTGGGTCTTATTAAACAGAACATCTCGTCTCTCAACCACCTGATGAGATATTGGGTCGTACAAACGATAGCCTTTGCTTGCTACCGAATACCCAATCATGCGATATTCTTTGCCTTTTGGTTGCAGTTTGCTCTTCTTGGACCCTTGTCCAAAGCTACTGCAATTGAACCAAATACTTTTAGATGACCAACAAAAGGTTTCTTACCAGTCCACGCTTTCATAGGCGTCATACTGCCTAACTGGTTGGCGATCGATTCCGTACATATACGGCTGCGTTGACTGCTCAGACCGCCCATATAAGTAATCTTGCAAATGAGCAATTTTTCTATTTTTATTAATTGCTTCTCTTAGTATACCACAAAATCTTTTTTTGTAGACGGACAATCTTGATAAAACTTTCAAACCGTGATTATAACATTAAAATGTGTGTGTGTGCCAACGCTCAAGTTTCTAGTATAGGGAAGGGGGTGTTTTGAGGGGTGGGGGGTAAAATATGACAAAATCCGAAACTCTTAAAATTACATATGAATACACATTTTAAATTTGGAAACTCTAGCTCTAAAGATGTATTAAATATAATTTTTTTACTGGCTTTCGATAAGCTTTTTAAACGATAACAAAATAACGGGAGCAGTTATCGATTTTTGAAAACAAATTTGATATGCGCGCTATATATAAGGACCTATGAAAAAAAGTTCAAGTCTCTAGCTCTTATATCTTCTGAGATCGACGCGTTCATACATACGGACAGACAGACAGACGCACAGGGCTAAATCAACTTAGTTCGTCGCCCTGATCAAGAATATATATACTTTATGGGGTCTGACACGCCTCCTTCTGCCTGTTACATACTTTTAACAAAACTATTATACCCTGATTTCCCATTTTCAATGGGTTCAGGGTATAATAACCAATACATAACAATATTATTTAAATATACTCATTATCAGAAATCACAAGCATCTAAAGTATATTGATTAAAATTTGAGTCTGACTCGTCATCGTCATATTTTGAACTGTCCATATTTTCACTACAATTAAATGAGGGTATTTCTAATAGGTCAATAACTGCATGAGGTAATATTTATACCCTGAACCCATTGAAAATGGGAAATCAGGGTATAATGTTTTTGTGAAAATGTATGTAACAGGCAGAAGGAGGCGTGGGAGACCCCATAAAGTATATATATTCTTGATCAGGATGACGAGCTGAGTTGATCTAGCCATGTCCGCCTGTCCGTCCGTCCGTCCGTCCGTCCGTCCGTCCGTCTGTCCGTCCGTACTAACGCAGAGATCTCCTAAACTACAAGTGCTAGAGACTTGAAATTTTACATGTATACTCGTGTATACCATACGCAGTACGAGTTTATCATATTTTTTCGATAACTCATCCCATTTCTTTTTTATCGATAACAATCGAAAATCTGACTTTGTTTTTAAAACCTAGTTTGAATACTGTTAGAGCTAGAGACTTCAGATTTACTGTGTAGATTTATCTGATGAATACAAAGATTTTGTTATTTACAGATTTTGGATGCCACGCCCCCTTCGCCCCAAATTTGAAAAAAACGTATATCAAGTACTGTAGACTTGTGCTTTGGCATATACACACATTTGAATGTTATTATCGCGTTCTGAAAATTTGATGAAGATAGTCCCACTACAACAAGATTTATTCAAGAAACAAATTTTCATAATATAGCCCACACGGCAGCCCAAGCGCAGTAACTGCGCAGTTAGCAGAGCAATTGTTTATGCGTTCGTATGGATGCATGCGTACGGGTGTGTATATGTGTTTTTGTATATGTGCATGAAAGAAGTGTAGAATTGTTGGAATCAGTACTTTGCAGGGTTCAGGGTATCTCCTAGTCGAGCAGTCTCGACTAGAGCCCTCTTACTTGTTTTATTTTGTTAAGCTGCGATCTTTTATTCAAAAATATGCTCGACAGCAGAGGATATGTAGCGATTGCTCTGTTAAAAACATCCACCAAATTGTTGATTCGAGTATTCTGGCGAGCATGGGAGAGCCTATCGCGCTTAGAATATTTATTTCGCGCTTCCGACGCATTTTCACCCAAGCATCCTACTGGCAGTTTTAAAGTTTACCACACTTCTATGACATTTCGGTCAATTTTTTCGAATGACGTCGTGAATAGTAGCAGCTTTTTTATTAATTGAATCTTTCTGTTGATCGTCTATATTTTTTCTGCCGATGTGATCAACAATCCAATCATAAATTGATTCTTTTTTTTTTTTTTTTTGTGCATTGCTGAATTCAAAAGTGGCTGCAATATGTGTTAAATGCAAAAAGGGATGCAAGAAGATGCAAAAAAGATTATTACCTCGAGCAAGTATATACTTTAATCTATAACTTGACACATTTACTTTTTGAGCAAATTTTTAATGCTTGCAAATGTAAACAAAGCTTTGATCACATGTTTGACTTTGGGGCCCTGGTTCTCATGCAGGGCTGCAACAACTGATCGATAGTTAGTCAATATATTGTGCTTAGAGTGTCTAGTTTCTAAATAAAAAACAAGAAACACATTATCGTTCTATGACTTTTTCGACTTTATGCCAAAAAATCGGGAATTCCGTTCACAGTGCAACGTTTTGAACTCGACATATATCTTGAAGACTTCATCCTTCCTCCGAAGAAAATATACGAAGATACGCTTTGATTTGTCGTCAATAACGGTTAAGAAGTACCTCAATCCATCCAGAGACTTTGTGCTAAAAGGCCCTCACACATCAGCATGAACCAACTCCAATATGCTATGTGCGCTATTGGCAGTTGCATCAGGAAATGGCTGGACATGAATTTTGCTCAGCATGCAAGTTTTACAATTCTTATTGTCATTTAAAACCATATTTTCCGTGCCACGCACCATTCCTTTGTTGATCAGGTCTTTCAAACTGTTGACATTCAAATGGCCATACCGTTTATGCCACAGCACACCATCTACCTTAGCCGCAGCATAACAGCTATTCTGCTATCCTTGAAACATGTACAAGTTTTCTGCTTTATTTTCTTTAACAATGCAATCACTTTTTTGCACTACTTTTTTGGGGTCGTGCTTCTTTTCCGATCAGCATTTCCAAGGGACTTGCCTTTGTTACACGATTGACTTTACAATCCAGAGCAACCTTCCTCTTCAAGGAAATCTTGCCAAGATTTTTCACTGAATTCAACATCCGTCAACAGATTTTTCAGCGTGCTCATCACACCGTTTGCACTACTCGAGCCTGTGCAGATGAGATGTAAGTTAATGTTTTGTGAGGAAACAAAATTCTAAAAACTTTGACTTGTAATGCCTTAAACGGCTACAACACGACTTGGAACCCCAAAAATAGAAATAGAAATAATTTCACAGTATTATGGAACTATATCACGAACTTTGTAAACACTTTAATTTGAACGATGATATATTCCTTTAAATTACTTTTGCCTCTCAACTTTCCAGTGATATCGACGTGAACAGTGTGCCAAGGAATACTAACTTTCGGTATAGAATAAAGTTCAGCCTGTATTTTATGCAGTTATCAACGAATTTTCAGACTTATTTGCTTATTTTGTCGAACCAGTAAATCTTATCAAGAATATCGACATGTACCTGATTTACCACTGACCACCTGAAAGCGCGCGGCACGACTGGCAAGTATCGTGATCTACCAATCTGCAATCTGTATATACCACAAACTTTTGTCCAAGCAATGTTACCATTTTGTGACGTTAGAGAATACAGAGGTTTCATTATCTTTGAAAAATCCGGAACAAACTTGCGAAAGTAGGACGCCAGGCCGATAAATTGTCGCAATCCGGTAGCTGTCTTTGACGGTGACAACGAATTTAAGGCAAGTATTTTTCTTGGATTTTTAAGAACACAGTTGTTAGATCATCTAATTTTCTTTTTTTTTTTTTTTCAAAGCTCAATGCGATTGTCGGTGAGACGATAATTATATCGTCCATATAAACAACTACATAAGAGTGTTCAATATCCCCTAATGCTTGTATGACTGACTGTTGAAAAACAGAGGGCGCGTTTTTGAGCCCAAATGGCATTGTTAAACATTCAAATTGACCGTCTGGTGTTACAAATGCGGTATATTCTATTGAATCGGTATGCATCGGAATCTGATGAAAGCCACTATTCATTTGCACACCGTCGTCTGGCAATTTGATCACTTATGAGTGGCAAGGGATATTTATCCGCGATAGTGTTTGAACTCAATTCTCTATAGTCGACACAAAGGCGATCAGAACCATTTTTCTTCTTTAATAACCAATTGGGGCTGGCGAAAGGAGAGCAACTAGGACGGATGATATTGCTTTGAAGCAGTTCATTCAGCTTTTCGAGAACTATCTGCCTCTCTTTAGGACTGAATAAGGTCTACGTTCTCCTGTTTTCTCTTCTTTCTTCTGGTTTTCCTGCAACTCGGTGTCAAGGTCAGTAAGGTCATGTGATTTGTTGGTTTGTAAACATCATTTAACAGATTTCAAACTTGTCTGGCATAGCAATAACGTTGAAGCCTTGGTTAAGAACCTCTCGTCCTAAAACAACATCATTCTTAAAACATTCGTCCAGAAGAACATGGAATAATATTTCTAATACATTATCATTTATCTTAACCTCGCTTAATATTTGCAAACTGCAATATATGCCGGTATTTCCGATTCCTTTCAACGACATTGTTAATCATTTTTCCGGACAGCTTATCGCTGAGTTGAAACAGGTTTGGTATACTTCACCTTGCTGTATCATACTTCCTACTGGCTCCGATTGATTCACCGTCTTCTGCTGCGTCATGATTGTATTTTGGCCGAACACCACAGGCTCATTAGCTCGAGAAGGTTTTGACTTTTAGTAGGCGCCATTGATTCACCGAAATCGTAGGCGGTTGAGCCAATCCCATTTCTGATGTAGAGTCATCGGTTATATTAGGGTCGGACATAGTTGTTTATGTATCACGTTTTAATTATTTTAACTCGGATTGACTTGTAAAACATTTAGAAATTCCGTGCAGTGAGTCGCACTTCAATCGTATTTCAATGGATAAATGGGCATATTTTACGTATCTAGGACTATAAATATATTTAGCGTCTCCAGGTAGACTAGGGTATAGTAGTTAGGGGCTTTATTCCCGACACAGAGCACACATAGCATACTAGCGTAGGCGATGCGTGGTTAAACTGTTGGGGCACCAAGATTTTAAGTACAATGGATGGTAGTGGGCTTGGGTAGCAATTTCTACTTGACGTTCTGATAGAATTGCAATGAGAATCCTCTTGGTTATAATAATAGAAAATAATGCCAACCCCACTATATCCAGTTGAATGCAGATGGATGTTTTAGATTTTTAATCAGTTATCTGCATCGAATCGCTTATAATATGAATTGATACTATAAAGTTAACAGCACAATCTTTTACTGTTTTTAGGCTGAGATCTTTTACAGAGTTGTAGTGGAGGTGTTGTGTTGCCAAACTTTTAAATCCTCAAGCAAGCCCTCGGCGAGAGTGAGACAAAAATAGCTGTTCTGAATGACAGTGAAATGGTTATTTGGAAATCAATCCAATTGACACTATTTCAATTTTGCATATGTCCAGTAAATTTTATTATGATATTAATTAGTGTTGGTTATTCATATTTTTTTCTTTTTCCATTATTCAGGATTGTAGTAGACTGGCCGATCATTATTATCTTGAATAGCGCGGTAGTTGTTTATCAAGGGTTGCTCCTGAGAGTCTTGTAAGTCCCAAAATTTCTTGATGTGTCGTCTAGGTAGATCTACTGATTCTCCAAAGACAGTCCAAGTGACAGATTCGGCGCAGTCGGGTGTGGTCAATGAACCTACATGGTAGACGAAAGTTAACGTATGATTTTTTTTAACATACTTATATACAAATTTTTTTTGCAGTACTTACCATTATATGAATAAAAATTGTTAGTGTTAACGTCGACCAGTAGCTGTTTTGCAGAATAGCGGCCAGTTAGATTGGTACTTGATCCGTATTGAACAATTTCAGGCAATTGATTAAAGATCCTAATTATTCCCAAGTGTGGCGAGAGCACTCTATTTACAGCCCTAAGCATGACTCCCAGAACAGCTAGGCCATCCCAGTACTCGCTGGCTTCGGCAACCGTTTTATCGGAATAACGAAGGTTCTTATGCACAATATGTATTTCAACATCGTAATTTTCAGAATTAATAGTATGCTCAGAGCCCTTTGTGGTGGCGGAACCCCAATGAAAGTGCGCACTTTGCGCTTCGAAGGTGCCTGGCAATAATCCTCCATTGATATACGCACGCTGTCCGCTGCGTGTAGGCGGCAATACTATGTTCGCTGAAGTGAATGAAATATTTTTTTATAGAAATCACTTATCAAGTGTACCAATCGCCCACCTGTGTGTCCATTATTTGTCATTACCAACGGCGACTCCAAAGCCTCATCATAGTTGTAAAAAGCTATAGGCCGTATGGCGGTTATAATGGCCTGTCAAGAAGTGACGCAGACCATAAGCTTCACAAGTTGCTAAAGAGGTTTTTGACTACCTACCTGAGTGCTGGTCAAAGCAATTGGCGATTGCCGCAAGCCATCTTGGCAGGTTCCTTCCCAATCCTTACCTTGTTGGTCATAGTTATAGCTTCCACTTGCCTGCTCGGCTGCTTCTTCCGCTCTTATGTCATTGAGATATACCTCAGACAACCGAGCTTGTTTAAAGTTAAATAATATACATCAACAAATAGCAATAAATATGCACTTATCTCACCTTGCGAAGACGGAAAGCCAAGGGCTGCTAGCATTAGGAACTGAAGTCCAAAACCCCAACAGCTTGAATAATACATCATTTCAGTTTTTCTGATATTAATTTTAAGCTGGCAAATTGTACGCTAAGTAACCCTTGGAACCAGACTGCATCAATTCTGTGTTTGGCCATAGCATTTTATAGGTGTAGAATCCGCTTCAAGACTAATTATAGATAAGAACACTTGTTAGATCATGGGGAGGGAAGTCTATCATCTGTCGATTAAGGCAATCTTGCCTTTTGCGTGCTAAGCCGTGTTAGTTCATTGGTTGATAACTAACAATTACATCACTTAAAATGTAAATCGCAGAATTGTTACAGTCGAATTGCAAAAAGGTCTTACAGTACAGTAGGTATCTGGAGTCTTGCTCCAGTTGCTAATGTTGACAGCCCTCAACTTTTCCCATTCGCAAGCCGAGATAAGTGCATATGATTGTTAGCTTTATCAATATTTTACTTTGAATAGTTACCCTTCTTTCGTCAAACAGAACTGTCAGAATTCTGTGACAGAGCTTGCACATCTTTGCCTTTTAAGCCACCTTTGTAGTTCTGTTGCAATTTTTGGAAATTAAAATATCATTAAAAACTAAAACTTAACAAGTAAGAAAGCTCTTTGTAGACGAACAATCTTCAAAAAAAATTCAAGTCAGTGATATTAACAATAAAATGTGTGTAAAAGCCAAAGCACAAGTCTCCTATATTTGAAATACGCTTTTTACAAACTTGTAAGAAAGAGGAGTTTTGGGGGGTGGGGGTAAAATATAACAAAAATCGAAATTATATAAAATACATATGAATCTACGTTTAAAACAAGAAGCCTCTAGCTCTAAAGATGTGGGAGATATAATTTTATGACTGATTTTCGATAAGGTTTTTTATCGATAACAAAAAAGCGGATCTGCGCGTGCAATACACGGACCTACAGTTTAAAATTTCAAGTCTCTAGCTCTTATATCTTCTGAGATCGACGCGTTGAAACATACGGACAGACAGACAGACAGACAGTCAGACAGACAGACAGACGGACAGGGATAAATCGACTTAAATCGTCGCCTTGTCAAGAATATATATACTTTATGGGGTCTGCCACGCCTCCTTCTGCCTGTTACATACTTTTAACAAATGCATTATACCCTGATTTCCCATTTTCAATGGGTTCAGGGTATAATAAAAATCAAACTAATGTCTAATGAGCTGGTAATATTATTTTATATGTATTGAACTTACACATTTACTTAGAAACTTAGAAGTTTCTTCATTTTCGCTGAGAAAAAATTTAACTTTATCTTTGACTTATGTAACTCCGCAGTGAGGATTTCGTATTTCTCTTTAGCTTGTCCGAAATGAATTTTGTCGTAATTAAATAAAATAAAATTAAAATACAATGTAAGGCTGAAAATACCCCTTCGACAGATACTTGAGTTTCTGCTGTAGCACAACCAAACAGCTCAACCTGTGAAAAGATGGCAATTTTTTTATTTTTTTATTTAAATCTTTCTTTTGTTTGCAATCTTTCTTATATTAAACAATAAGCAAATTTTTTAACAATAACTAACAATAACCGGATGGCTTGAACTCCAATGACTCAATCCATATATTTGCAAATTTACATATTAATAACTAAATCTACTCTCTATTTGACAAATCCGGAACGTGAAATCTTTTTAAGCGCCGTCGGCTGTTATTTGTGTTGTCGAGGAGTCCTAAAGCTAGAACATTGCAGTGTAGCCTATCTAGAAATCTCTCTGCGCTTTTTTGTATTTCCTCTTTGATAAGAGGAAGTTTGAGATCTTTATGGATGTCAAAGTTTGTCATATACCAAGGAGCACCTGTTATTGTTCTAAGGGTTTTAGACTGGTAACGCTGAAGTATTTAAATATTTGATTTGCTGACTGTTCCCCAAAGCTGCTACGCATAGGTCCATACTGGCTTTAGAACGGCCTTATATAGCCGTATTTTATTCTCAAGGCTTAGCTTCGAGCGCGGTTCTAATAGGCAGTACATTTTCTTAGTCTTGATTTTGAGTTGCATTTTTTTTTGCATTTATATGCTGCCTCCAGGTAAGTCTCCGATCTAATAGGTATTTTACCGCTTCGCCGACTGGAATGGTGGAGCCATTAAGTGAGACTGTGGGACAGTTTCCGGGTCTGAGACTTTGCACAGACTTTTAAGCGTTTACCACTATTCTCCACTTATTCAGCCAAGCTTCAATTAGACCAAGTTCTTCTTAAATCAGATTGGAAGCAACAATTGGGTCAGCGCTCGTAGCAATGACTGCGGTGTCGTCAGCATATGTTGCTATCTCTACAGAATTGGTTGTAGGCAAGTCGGCTGTAAAAACAGTAGACAGGACTGGGCCTAAAACAGTGCCTTGAGGAACTCCAGCGGTAGCAGTGTGTATTCTCGATGATTCGTCCTGTTCTTGGACATAAAAAGTCCTGTTTTCCAGATACGATTTTATCATTAGGAAGTATGGTGCAGGCAACCATTTCTTTATTTTGTACAGTAAACCTGCATGCCACACTTTTTGGATTCAAATGCATTGATAATTGAGTTTGTGATGCGATGACATTGCTCGATCGTACCATGTCCTCTTCTGAACCCAAACTGGTGCTCGGGTATGATATTTAGTTTGTCCAGCACAGGTAACATTCTTCTTAAAAGTATTCGTTCAAATACTTTAGAGAACGTCACCAGCAAACTAATGGGACGGTACGACAATGTGCAGTCTTCCGGCTTGTTGGGCTTAGCAATCATTATTACTTCCGCGCATTTCCACTGCGTTGGGAGTATTCCAATCTGAGCATTGCATTAAATATGCAAAATATGACGGAAGCATTTTCACGGAAGATATCTTGTCGTATTGTCGTAATTTTGTCATATCCTGGGGATTTTTTCTTATTTAGATTTTTTATCCTTTTCTACTTCAAAAAAAGTCGTTTGGCTTATCGGCAGACTCATTTGGCAAGGTGATTCTAAAAAATTATCTACCTATCTATTATTTCTACAGTGAGAGCGTCATTTTGATCATTAGGCTTAAAACCGAGCGTAAGTGTTCTGAAAATGCCTCAGCCTTCTCAGCATTAGATCTGCAACGTTGGCTCCTGCTGTCGACAATTGTGGTTATCCTTCTGGCCGGTCTCTTTAGGTATCTCGTCGCTTTCCAAAGGCTATAATCAAGGTCATTCGTGTTTGGATTAAGATTCCTTAGATATTCTGATGTTGCTTCATTTTTAATTTCCCATAGTCTGCTGTTTAAGTCCTTGGCAGCCTTGTTGAATCTCCTTTTGTCAATCGGGCTTCGAGTTGATTGCCATATTTTTCGAAGCCTTCTTTTTGCAGTTATTTGCGCTCTCAGCTCTAGAAAAGTTTCCCGATTTTCATTTTCACTTGGTGGTGATGTGAACATGTATCCAGCGACGTGAATTGAGTTAGTGAGTTCTTCAATCACAGAATCAATTTCATCCCCAGTTTTTAACGGTATGTTTAGACTGGTTCGTTCTTCAAGCCAGTTCCTAAATGCATTTTTCTTTATTTTTGCATTAATGATTCTGTAAGGTTTCTGCTTAAAACAAATTGTAGAGCCGTAGGTCACAATAATTGGTGAATGATCAGAGCTCAGATCGAAATTCTCATCTATTTTAAAATTGTTTTACGGTAGTCCAGAGTATACAATAAAATCCAGTAAATCTGGGATTTTACTCAGATCAGTTGGCCAATATGTTGGCATACCGGTAGATAAGGTTGAATAGTTATTTTTTCTTATGCATTTATATAACTCAGCACCTTTTGGGCTTACCAGTCTTGATCCCCACCAGGGGTGTTTGGCATTGTAGTCGCCACCAGCAATAAAGTGTCTACCAAGCCCTTGAAATAGTGCGTTAAGGTCGTCCTGCTTGCATTGATATCTAGGTGGTAGATAAACTGCTGCAACGGAAATATTGAACTGCATACATTAAATTTGAATCGCAGCAGTTTGCATTATATTTGTGCTAATGCTGTCCATTATTTTGTATTTCAGAGTGTTTTTAACAAGTGCCATTGCACCCTGTGCTCTGCCAGATGGATGATTAGCATTTATAACATCGTACCCTTTGATGAATACATAAGTTTTCTTAGTGAAGTGTGTTTCTGATATCAATAATATGTCAATGGTGTTGGTTTTTAGAAATACTGTTATTTCATTTCTATGGTTGGAAAGCCCATTGGCACTCCATATGGCTATACGAAGATCTATTTGCATAATTTGTTTACTAACATCATTATCATGTTGAGTAAGTTGGTTGTAAGCTCAGCCTCAGACTGTCGAAGTCATAAGCGGATGTTGCTGGCCTGTTATTCCGTACACTGGATTTTATTTTTTTTGGTAATTTCCTGGGAGATTCTACAACCTTTGTAGGTAGCAGCGTGATTCTCATTGCAGTTAGCACAAGTTGCTGGTTCATTTTTATATTCATTCACGAAGTGATATGAATATATTGGTTTTGTGCAATGTCCGTCTTGCTGTCCGTCCGTCTGTCCGTATGAATGCAATTTTTTTCGCGGCTATTGAAGCTAAAGACTTGAAACTTGGAACATACACTCGCATATGTCTCCGATTTATAAAGTGTAAAAATTTTCCATATACGCCCACTAGGGGCGTGGCAAATCGGAAAATGCATTTTCCTGTATGCCAGAAATCATATTAGTTGAAGAGCTAGAGAGTTGAAATTTGGAATGTAGATTCGTGTTGATCACCCAAGATCAAAAAGATATGGCGGATATATCTACGCCCATTGAGGGCGTGGCAAATCGTGTAAAACTGTATCTTGTAAAGTTGTAAAGCTAGAATGCTGAAATTTGGCACGTAAGTTAATGTTACGATTCTATAAAGACCGAAGAAAAAACTATATATCCTCGCCCACTGGGGGCGTGGCAAATCGGATCTAAATATATATTGATTTTCCAAATTCTTCTATATTTTGAGCACTATTGATGTTAGCGACTTGAAGTTTGGTATGTATGCTCGGGTTGACGACCCAAGATCAATAAGCTATGGCGGATATATGTACGCCCACAGGGGGCGTGGCAAACCGCAAATGTTTATATCTCCTACAGTTTTAGAGCTAGAAGCTTAAAATTTGGATAGTTGAGTTACTGATAATCTCCTCTATCGATGACCAAAAAATAATTGTTACGCCTCTTTGGGGGCGTGACATATCAAAAAATACCCTGTAATTTTCACATTTTTTGAGTCTAAGCGCCCAAATTTTACAGTTACGTAGCCTTCAGCTCATTCTAAAAACTGGCCAAAAATTATGGGTTTACGACCACTGGGGGCGTGACAAATCGAATTTTAGACGCCCAATAGCGAAATTCATATGCGTATGCCACCTATATATATATAAATATGCTTAATAGGCATTAATAATAAGGAAAGAAACATTTTGAAGAAAATTAAAAAATTTAAATTAAATTAAAACGGAAAAGTTTTCCGTGGGGTTCGAACCTGCACCTCAATCTGCGTGTGTCACTCACATATATATGTATATAAGCTTAATAGGCATTAATAAGACAAAACGAAACATTTTTAAGAAATTTAAAAAATATAAAATATATTACAACAATATAAATTTCGATTTAAAAAAAATTCCCGCGCACCACAATCAAACAGCATGTTTGTCAAAAAAAATAAAAGAAGAGATTCGAACCGCGGACTTCTGACACAACTCGCACAGTCTGCTAAAAGCTACAGCACCTATAGTAAACAAAAAACCAAAGTAGCGGCTGAAAATTCAAAGACAATTCAAAAGCAATTCAAAGACAATTCAATCGCAATTGAGATTCTTAGAATTGCTCGAATACGCATTTAAATATACATATGTACATACATACACATTTGCACACGCGTAAAAAACGCTGGCATACTGAAATTGTGTGTGCAGACGAATACATACATTTGTAAGTATGTATGTATGTATGTACGTATAAGCATTTGTGGGTTATTTTAGCAAAAATAAAATTTAACTTATAAAAATATTTTACAAATAACAAAAATGTTATGTGTTTGTCATATAAGCTATCATTTTCCCAATAAAATAACTAATTTATAAAAAGACATTTAAAAAACTTGACATTAGCGAGATTAGAACCCGCGAGCTATTCCAGCGCAACTTGCATAGCATTTACCATCGACGCCACTGCAATATACAAGTAGACGGTAGCTAAAACGAAATAGCTTCACTTCGAGAGCGTCATCTGACAAAAGTAAGCTAAAGTAACGGCTGGAATTTCATGAAACAATTCTTAGAATATGCTAGAAGACACGCTTTTATATGTATGTATATACATACATACATATGCATATGACTGTATGCATAGAATAAACGATCAATATGTGCACACGTATAGGAAAAACGCTCTGCTCCGCTGCTAGCTTGCTGCTTGCAGGTGCGTTTGCTAATTGGCCAAATATTTTGTTTATTAAATATGATCTACATTTCTATTGAATTTTTGTCATTTCTTAAGAAATACCATCTCATTCACATTGGTACATTTGCAACTATAATTAAAAGGAGAATTCGGTAAATTTTTGAGCCGATATTCAAAATATAACAAAAATCAAAATTATATAAAATACCTGTTCATGAACATCATAGAAATATGATAAGTATGGGAACATACGCATTATGTACTCAACATAAAATAGCAAAAATATGTGACAAGTATGAGCTGTCACACTAGACATAATTATGACCCTGACCCTTTGCGACAAGAATATATAAGAGGCGAGCGCTGAACCTTACAACCTCAGCGATAGGATAAGAATAGCTAATAGACCAACGCGGAGTCTTACAAACTCAGCGATAAGATAAGAATATGTAATAGACCAATGCTGAGCCTTACACACTCAGCAATAGACGCACTAGATTTAAGGGTTGAAAATATGCATGAGTCTGGGTATATAAGCCCGGGCTCAGCTTAATAAAAATCAATACTAAACTAAGCACCAACGTAGTTTCTTGTCTTCTGGTCTTACAAACCATAGTCAAGTGTATTCGTTCAAGGTCCTTCGAGCCGGAGGAAGTTCGTTCACGGTCCTTCGAGCCGGAGGAAGTACAGTCATAGTACTTCGAACCACAAGGCTACTAAATGTTTGTGATTAGTGCTAAGTAAAGTGCTAAAAAATTGTTCTTTGGCTAACAAACCCAAGCTGTGAGTAGAGGCACAGCACGATCAACCAAGTGATCAAAACAAAAAAACCTCCAAAGGGTTAAGCCAAAGTAACATATAAATACAAACAGGATGCAGTCGGGAAAAAATCTTGAGGTGCTAAAAAAGCAATCAGAGATTTGTGACAACATCCAGCAGGCCATACCGAAAAAGGATGTGCCAAAGTTTAGCTGGGAACTGCAACCGGAAACATCCAGGGAAAAACATACTCAACAAGAAGTATTGTTCTCACGCAAAGTCGCGAGCCAAATGGATGCGTTGGTAGAACTTGTGGATAGAAGAGCTCTAGCATTAAAGCTGCACATTGAAGAGGTGTATGCCAACCTAGAGCTCAGCAACCAGGAAGAAACTCTAGACCATAAAGATATGCTAGAGTTTCTATGGAATAAGGTCCAGTCAGTGCTCAGTGATCTCGAGGTGAAGTACAATAAACCATCCTACGAAATCAAAGGCATAGACGCATTGGAAGGCAGAGTCTACAGACTGACAAAAAAAATCAACAGAAAGTTAGATGACTTTCACAACAAAAAAGAAGACGTGCCAAAGCGACCAAGACCTACTCTTCCCTATTTCGATGGAAGTCCTGAGGCGTGGCCAACGTTCTTCGAGCAGTTCACCAATATAATTCACAACAGAAAGGATATCAGCGACAAGACTAAGCTGATGTACCTGAAATTGTACCTCAGAGGAGACGGCCACAGGGTCATCAGCCATTTCAAATATGAATCGGCTAACTACAATCCAGCGTGGGACTATTTATGCAAACGCTACAAACGCTATATCGATAGCAAGCCAGTGGACACGGAACTGCTGAGAAACAATGATGAAGGCAGTATCCGCATGTTCGTGAACACCTCTGTTGACAGCGACAACGCCACCGCTGATCAGCAGCTTATGTATCAGGCCGCTTTGGACAAAATAGTGTTCAAAAAATGGGAATCCCTCCCGCCGGCAAGCCCCCACATGGGAGGAAAGATAACTAAAGGTACAGAAGAATAAGATAATAAAGTTCGAGTAGTAACAACAAAAACAAAGCAAAAGATCCAAGACAAAAGGTCAAGAAACAAGATCTGTTTGCTACCAACTCCGACAAAGGATCAACCAGAAAAGTCGGAGGATATAGAAGATGGGGACGAGAAAGCAATTGCTGCCACATCTTCGACATCGACAGCAACGTTGAGTACTGCTGAAGATACATCAACACATATCCAATTGGCTGTTGAACCATTGGATGATATTAACACTGTTAGCAGCGCGATGGATGACCAAACTTCTGCGACGACTGCAGCTGGAGATCAAAACTCTTCAGTTATGACCACAGCAGCGGAGTTCAATCTGGAAACTACTTCAGAGATTAATGATGTAATTACAATTACATCGGACGAGGACTTAACTGGAAATAGCAACATATTAAAGGAAAGATCCACTACAAGCGAATTAAAAGCTGCCCTAAGGCAGCGTTATCATCAAAATGTGGACGGCTCCCATCTGGAGTCAGCAATGAAGCGAGTGGACACCGCCTCAGCAGATTCAATGAGCGATGCCGATTATACAATTGAACACAACTATAAGCGGCGTAAGTTCTTTAAAGAGCCTCGACTCCACTTGGCATGGGAACCGCCACCTGCGCAAAAGATCAAGGGATCAAGGGATCATTGGAACTAGTAATAATTTTAATATCTCTATTTGTCTTGTATCTAATTAAGAAGAGAAACCAGAGACAGCAATTGTTAGCTATTACCTTCTCTGGCCCCCCGCAGAATGTTCATGAACATGCATGAACATAGAAATATGATAAGTATGGGAACATACGCATTATGTACTCAACATAAAATAGCAAAAATATGTGACAAGTATGAGCTGTCACACTAGACATAATTATGACCCTGACCCTTTGCGACAAGAATATATAAGAGGCGAGCGCTGAACCTTACAACCTCAGCGATAGGATAAGAATAGCTAATAGACCAACGCGGAGTCTTACAAACTCAGCGATAAGATAAGAATATGTAATAGACCAATGCTGAGCCTTACACACTCAGCAATAGACGCACTAGATTTAAGGGTTGAAAATATGCATGAGTCTGGGTATATAAGCCCGGGCTCAGCTTAATAAAAATCAATACTAAACTAAACACCAACGTAGTTTCTTGTCTTTTGTTCTTACAAACCATAGTCAAGTGTATTCGTTCAATACCCATGTATCTATATGCAAAATTTTGAGAGTCTAGCTCTAAAGATGTACGAGATATAAACGGGAATAGTTCTCTATGATTCCCCACTTTTAATTAATTCAGGCCCTGCTTTATATTGATTACTATTAGCGCTAGAGACTTGAAATTTAAAATATACTCGGGTTGACAACCCAAAATCAATTAGATATGTAAGGCAGCGTTGGGACTGTGAATGAATATTCCGCAGTCGGTAACGCCCGACTGCAACGTTCTTACTTGTTTGTTTTGATTTGTCTATTTCTTTACGAATTCAGTTACTATGCGCGTGCGCGACCGTACTCTATGAGAGTTTGATAGCAACTGAAGAGATGGCAATGATGTCTTTTAAATATGCCGGTAGCTTCGATCCTGATCGTATTCATTGTTGAAGAGTTACATATTATACATTATTGAATAGAGTGTACTAATTGTGGATTAGTGACTTGAATTTTGGTGAGAGTAACTAAGATCTGTGATTTCCACTCCATGATTTCTTTGAGTTGTGAGTTGATCGTCTGATTTTGGGTTTTATCTATTTTGTGATTGCTTGATGTGTGGTCCTGCTTAAGGTATCCATGAGTTTTTTCTGATAGTATAAAAGATGGGTTCTTGTAGTACGATCTGGATCATAAGAAGTGTTTGACGATAAAGGATTCGACTTCATTGGATTGCAAGTGTTGATGATATAAGTAGAGCTCTGACTTGTAAGCTGCTTTTGAGTGGAGCAGATCAGGGCAGTTTGTAGTAACAAATGTAGCAGTGTTCGGAGCTGGTTGCTTATATGAAGTATTCGTCGCTTTTATTTTTTGTCTTCCGCATAAATCTCACTTAGCCGCGTCTTTGCGTCGGGGTAATGTAATTTTTGTGTCTAACCATATTCTATGCATCTATGGCACTGGGGGATAGCCAGATTAGAAATTGTAGGCTCAATCTTAATTGCATATGGGCTTGTTTCATCCAATCCGCGAGGTCGTTTTGGTGTTTTATTAATGTCTGTCCAAAAGTTAGTTGACATTAATCAACTAATCAACTGAATTGTTATATATAATTTAAAATTTATTTCGTGAATTGGAGATTTTATGAAATATATATGGTTGTAAAAATCTTTGTTTGGAACTTGTGTGTGAATTGATGGAGTGCTGATTGTTGTGATTGGCTTTTATATATATTTATATATTTATTTATATTTATATATATATTTATATATATTTATATATTCCTTTTTATTAATTTTACTTATTGCGCGTATCTAGAACTGTGTCTCCCAATCAGTTATGCAATTGTTGGAATTTCTAGTTCCCTATGTAGGACTGTATTTCTCACGAAGCAGCTGGCTCCAGTCCATCTTCTTAGCGTTTTGTTTTGCAGAAATTGGATTTTGTTGATTGATGTCTCTGCCGCAGAACCCCATAAAGGTTTCCACATAGGAAGGTTGGCGCTACTATAGGTTTATAGATGACGGCCTTGCTTGTATAAGACTAAATTCAGGTGGCTCTTAGCATCCAACCCTGGAGTCAGCCGTCATTAGCATTTTAATTCTTTTTTATTTTATTTAAAGGGAAGCACTTAAGCTTCTTTTTGCTCTATTATCAACCTTGTGTCTTGTATCTAGCATCGCCTGGTTTAGATTAATTACTATTTATTGAAAAAAAAAAATAGATTTTTCATGCTTGCCAACGATCCCAATCGTTTCATCGAATGAAAATAATATTTCCCAGATAAAACTGATCTCCGACTATCACTATCGCAGCTTGGTCTTCTATTTTTATTGCTTCACTGGCTATCCTTTGGTGATCCTCTGGCATCATATCGTAAATATTTGAATTTGAGTTCGAATCCATTTACAATTGATAACAGCAATCTACATCTTCGTATAACTAAATGAGTAATATAATAGTATAATAATGATATAGCACGATATCGAAATTAAGCTGTCAAAACCATAAACCGAAATATTACGTAAGAGCTCTATAAAAAACTACGTTCTAAGTTTACGCGTTAGGTTGAGCAACATTATGAATTCTTTGACTAATCAATAACGATAAAGCTAAAACGGGCCCTAACGACTTTTAAAGTATTTTACACTTCACTTGCACGGGGCCATTTGGATGGGCCTACATTCTATCTCTTGTTAAAGTAGTTAAAGTGCAACACCAATATACCTTGGCACCTCAAAATATTTTAGTAAATTAAGTCCTGGTGATAAATGCATACTCACATATGCATATGTATGTCGGTGATTGGGCGATAAAGCTGACTATCGCCTTAACGACTTTTAAATTACCATGCTCGTTGTTAATTATGTTTCAGTTGCAACAGACTCATTTAGATTTGACTATTTCAGCTGTTAAAGTGCAATGCGAATATACCTTGACATTTTAAAATAATTTAATAAATTAAGTTCTGGTGCTATGAATATTCTATGGCTATGACCTGAATTATGCTTGTATGTCAAAACAAAACAAGTAAGAAGCTCTTAATAAGAACGCTGAAGTCGGGCGCAATACCCTACCACACAATATCATACCACTTATCTCGTATTAATAAGTGGTATGAGTCTGTCGTTTGGCAACAACAGAATTTAACGTTGCAATCCAAGTGTGTCCCCACTTCACATATTCAATTCTAGTGTATAGCCAAAAACCAAAATGTAAGAGATGGCAGTCGGGCGTTACGGACTGCATAAAAATCATTCACGGCTCAATCGTTGCCAGGTCCATTTTCCGATTCGCTACTCCCCCAACTTGCTTATATGTATCTGCCATTTTTTATTTTTATACCCTGAACCCATTGAAAATGGGAAATCAGGGTATAATGCATTTGTTAAAAGTATGTAACAGGCAGAAGGAGGCGTGGCAGACCCCATAAAGTATATATATTCTTGATCAGGGCGACGAGCTGAGTCGATTTAGCCCTGTCCGTCTGTTTGTCTGTATGAACGCGTCGATCTCAGAAGATATAAGAGCTAGAGACTTGAAATTTGTTTCGTAGGTCCATATATAAAGCGCGCATATCTATTTTTTTTTCAAAAATCGATAACTGCTCCTAAATTTCAAGTCTCTAGCGCTAATAGTAATCAATATAAAGCAGGGCCTGAACCCATTAAAATTGGGGAATCATAGAGAGCTATTCCCGCTTATATCTCGTACATCTTTAGAGCTAGACTCTCCAAATTTTGCATATAGATACATGGGTATTTTATATAATTTTGATTTTTGTTATATTTTGAATATCGGCTCAAAAATTTACCGAATTCTCTTTTTAATTTTAGTTGCAAATGTAGCAATGTGAATGAGCTGGTATTTCTTAAGAAATGACCAAAATTCAATAGAAATGTAGATCATATTTAATAAACAAAATATTTGGCCAATTAGCAAACGCACCTGCAAGCAGCAAGCTAGCAGCGGAGCAGAGCGTTTTTCCTATACGTGTGCACATATTGATCGTTTATTCTATGCATACAGTCATATGCATATGTATGTATGTATATACATACATATAAAAGCGTGTCTTCTAGCATATTCTAAGAATTGTTTCATGAAATTCCAGCCGTTACTTTAGCTTACTTTTGTCAGATGACGCTCTCGAAGTGAAGCTATTTCGTTTTAGCTACCGTCTACTTGTATATTGCAGTGGCGTCGATGGTAAATGCTATGCAAGTTGCGCTGGAATAGCTCGCGGGTTCTAATCTCGCTAATGTCAAGTTTTTTAAATGTCTTTTTATAAATTAGTTATTTTATTGGGAAAATGATAGCTTATATGACAAACATAACATTTTTGTTATTTGTAAAATATTTTTATAAGTTAAATTTTATTTTTGCTAAAATAACCCACAAATGCTTATACGTACATACATACATACATACTTACAAATGTATGTATTCGTCTGCACACACAATTTCAGTATGCCAGCGTTTTTTACGCGTGTGCAAATGTGTATGTATGTACATATGTATATTTAAATGCGTATTCGAGCAATTCTAAGAATCTCAATTGCGATTGAATTGTCTTTGAATTGCTTTTGAATTGTCTTTGAATTTTCAGCCGCTACTTTGGTTTTTGTTTACTATAGGTGATGTAGCTGTAAAGTTTTGTGTTAGTTATATTGCGTAAGATCGGTGCAGTGACGCTGTTAGCAGAGACTCTGCGCGTTGTGTCAGAAGTCCGCGGTTCGAATCTCTTCTTTTATTTTTTTTGACAAACATGCTGTTTGATTGTGGAGCAAGTTCGAACCCCGCGGGAATTTTTTTTAAATCGAAATTTATATTGTTATATTTTATATTTTTTAAATTTCTTAAAAATGTTTCGTTTTGTCTTATTAATGCCTATTAAGCTTATATACATATATATGTGAGTGACACACGCATATGAATTTTGCATTTGGCCGCTGCAAATGTCGATTTGGCACGCCCCTAGTGGGCGTAGATTGAGGTGCAGGTTCGAACCCCGCGGAAAATTTTTTCGTTTTAATTTAATTTATATTTTTTAATTTTCTTCAAAATGTTTCTTTCCTTATTATTAATGCCTATTAAGCATATTTATATATATAGGTGGCATACGCATATGAATTTCGCTATTGGGCGTCTAAAATCCGTTTTGCCACGCCCCCGTGGTCGTAGACCCATAATTTTCTTAGAATGAGCTTAAGGCTACGTAACTGTAAAATTTGGGCGCTTAGACTCAAAAAATGTGAAAATTACAGGGTATTTTTTGATATGTCACGCCCCCAAAGAGGCGTAACAATTATTTTTTGGTCATCGATAGAGGAGATTATCAGTAACTCAACTATCCAAATTTTAAGCTTCTAGCTCTAAAACTGTAGGAGATATAAACATTTGCGGTTTGCCACGCCCCCTGTGGGCGTAGATATATCCGCCATAGCTTATTGATCTTGGGTCGTCAACCCGAGTATACATACCAAACTTCAAGTCGCTAACATCAATAGTGCTCAAAATATAGAAGAATTTGGAAAATCAATATATATTTAGATCCGATTTGCCACGCCCCCAGTGGGCGGGGATATATAGTTTTTTCTTCGGTCATTATAGAATCGTAACATTTACTTAAGTGCCAAATTTCAGCATTCTAGCCTTACAATTTTAGAAGATACAGTTTTACTCGATTTGCCACGCCCCCAATGGGCGTAGATATATCCGCCATATCTTTTTGATCTTGGGTGATCAACACGAATCTACATTTTAAATTTCAACTCTCTAGCTCTTCAACTAATATGATTTCTGGCATACAGGAAAATGCATTTTCCGATTTGCCACGCCCCTAGTGGGCGTATATGGAAAATTTTTACACTTTATAAATCGGAGACATATACGATTATATGTTCCAAGTTTCAAGTCTCTAGCTTCAATAGCCGCGAAAAAAATTGCATTCATACGGACAGACGGACAGACGGACGGACAGCAAGACGGACATTGCACAAAACCAATATATTCATATCACTTCGTGAATGAATATAACAACAAGTTAGAGGGCTCTAGTCGAGACTGCTCGACTAGGGGATACCCTGAACCTTATAAAGTCCCGATATTTCAATCATTCTACACCCATACGCATGCATCCATACGAACGCATAAACACGCGCTCTGGTAACTGCGCAGTTACCAGTTACTGCGCTTGGGCTGCCGTGTGGGCTGTATTATGAGAATTTATTTGTTGAATAAATCTTTTTGTAGTGGGATATTATACCCTGATTTCCCATTTTCAATGGGTTCGGGGTATAATTAAGTGCCCAAAGTAAGCCCACATGGCAGCCCATGTCTGTTTATACATGCGTTCGTATGTGTGTGTGCATGTGTAAGTAGAAATGAAGCGACGAATTATTGAAAAATTACTTCTTGGAAGGGTTCAGGAGATCTCGTAGTCGAACAGTCTCGACTAGAGCTTTCTTACTTGTTTTATTATGCAACTTAAATAAATTATGAAAATGAATTGTTAAACCACTGTACATAGTAATTGTTGTTGTACGCGCGAGCACGGGATTGTCGCTCTCCCGACGATCGCTCTCCCGCTGCCCGCGCTTAGATGCGCTCTTTACTGTGCAAGCTGCTCTTGCGTTTACTTAAAGAGCTAATAATCTTCAGGATTGGAAGGACAGGCTGATGGATTTCGTCAACAATCAGGGAAGTACACAACTAAACATAGTGCTTATTTAGAGTACCAAGTAATGCAAGAGAAAATTAATAAATGCATTTTTTGAGACATACAGAATATTATTGTATGTACTAAGTTAGTTATGCCTATGTAAATTATGTTGAGCTTATTTAAAGGGAAATAAATAAAAATAAGGTTCATATGTGATTGACCTTTGCTCTGCAAATAGTTCAAATCTGTTGCTTCGCATAATCCAAGCTTGCTTTGGCGCCTTTAGTGTGGTACAATTCTTGCTCACTTTCGTCTCGCACGTTCGCTTTGCGCTCATCGCCTTCACAGATAATTGCGCTCTTGCTTTACGCTCCTCATTTGCATTCTCGCTTGCAATATCGTTTGCATTCGCGCTTGCAAATATAGCTCGCACTTATATTTGCGCTCTTGTTCTCGTTTTCCGTTCTCGCTCGCACATAAACATTTAGCATTTGTTAACTTTTTTTTGGGAATTGTTCTTTGCTTGTGTCGAATTGAAATTGGTTTCAACTGAGCTCCACTTAAAGCATCATGACTGGCAAATGAGGAAAGAATAGGTCTATGGACGAGTCATCATCGGAGCGTGTCGAAGCCGCATATAAAAACGTTTCAAATGATATAACCCGCATAAACAAATCATTGAAAGATTATACTAGACCAGTAGAGCCATTCGAAATTGAATGTTGAATTGAGATACTAAACCGCCACATAGAAAAGGCCTTCAAGACACAACAAGAGTTAGACGACATTAATGCCGATTTAGTGCCTCGATCCACGTTAGATGAGTTATGTGTGTCAACTAAGGCACTTCTAATGAAGCGAGGTAGTGATAGCCAACCTAAAATTGAGAGTCCCGCCAACTATACAATGATTAGCTCCGTGTCACACTCGAGAAATCTACCGAATAGAAAGCTGCCAAGGCTTAGGGACGAATATTCGGAATATAAAAATTTTATTGGACTGTTTGAGAGTTTAGTAGACAACGAACCAGGGCTATAAAATATAGAAAAGTTTAATCATTTGTTATCATGCTTGGACAAAGAAGCGTTAGGTACTGTCAAGGCGTATCAGGTGACAAATGCTAATTACCCAAAAGCGTTAGCTGCTTTAAAAAATGTACGACAATCAGTGTCTCATATTTTTAACAGCATTTCTAAACTATTTCACCTCTCACACATGTCTGAACCATCAGCATCAGCTTTGCGAATGCTAGTTGATTCAGTACGTGCCAGGTGGGAAAAGAAATCTTGACTACAATAAGCTTCCACTGTGGCAAGATTGTGAAGCTGCCTTAAACAGACGGTATCAGCACTTAAGTGCTGAAGAATCATCTGGCCCAAGTCGTAAGGTAGTTCAGGACAATAGGAAAAGAATTGGGAAAACTTCACTGGCGGTCGCTATACCAAGGCGGCTTGCAAATCAGATCACTGTCGTGTGTGCGCAAAGCCGCACCATACTATACTGCATAGATACAGCTCTGAGGCGACTCAAGGTAGCTCAGCAGTTGTATCTGCAGTCCCTCATCCCTCTTCGTCACAGATTTCATCTGTAAACCACGCACGGATAGCCTCAGATCAAGTTCTCTGAGCAACTGCAGTTGTTGAGATAAAAGATTAATCAGGCTCGCAGGTTAATTTTATTACGGAAGAACTTGCGAAACAGTTGAAGTTGCAAGGGCAAAGATCTGGGATTCAGCTGTTGGGCATTGCTAACTGACTTTATGAAAGAGTACTTGGCCTTGGGTCACAACCGATAATCAAATTCCGAGACAGCCGCATTACTTCATCCCCTTGATGCCTCTAGCAAGTCCTCATCTCAATCGTTGCTGAATGATCTACTCATGGTGGGTCCGACCATCCAGCCGCAGTTATGGGAGACTTTGCTACGATAACGATTCCACTCATCCAGCAGCTGCAAGGTCGCTAGCCCAAGATTTTTATGTTGATGACTTGTTGACAGGAGCAGATAGCGTTGAGGAATTGTGCTTGTTGCATCGAGACTTGATATTAATTCTTCAAGCGTTCGGGTTTACTCTTACCAAATGGTCGTCCAATTGTAAACAACTCGCAGCTCAACCAGTAAAAAATGATGTTGTCATTGGTCATCAAGAGGACACGAAAGCATTAGGACTAATTTGGAATCCGATGGATGACATTTTTAGGTACTCCATGAACGGCACAATAGAGGTACAACCTACCAAACGGTCCGTGCTGTCATTTGTGGCACGGTCATACGACCCCTTAGGTTTGTTAAGTCCGATCGTAGCTCGTGCGAGGGTCCTTTTACAAGAAATGTGGTTACATAAACTTGGGTGGGATGACTAATTACCAGTCCAAATGAGGCAAGAATTTGAGACAGTAACTAGCTGCATCTCAAATTTAAGCTCAATCAAGTCAACAGGATGCCAAATCTATGGATTTGCTGACGCCTTAACGAGAGCTTAACGTTGTTGTTTATACGTAAGAATGCAGACAGATGAGGGTATCACTACCAGACTGCTAGTCGCCAAATCTACGGAAGCGCCTTTGAAAACAAAATCTGTTCCGCGGCTGGAATTGTGTGCTGTAGAATTGTTAGCTACCTTGTGGGATGCGGTAAAGAAACTACTTGATTGTCCTATAATTCAAGTCACATTTGGTCAGACTCGGAGGTTGTGCTTCATTGGCTTCAAATGCATTCATCCAGTTTGAATACATTCGTGGCTAATCGCGTGGCAACCATCCAAGAGTTGACCACTAACGTGTCCTGGCGTCATGTACCAACGAAGGATAACCCAGCAGACATTGTGTCTCGGGGATGTTCAGTTGAGGAGCTTGAAACATCAGTTTTGCAGACCAGGATTTTTAAAGCTTTCTGACACATTATGGCCAGCCAGCCCCCATCTCACATTATCGAAAGAATTAGAGCTGCTAGAGAAGCGTAGAATTGCAATTACCAATTACTCTGATCGCGGTAGACAAAGTAACCAACCCCATCGTGCAGCTTATTGAAGCAACTTCTTCATACTCTAAGTTAATCCGCATTTGCATATGTGTTCCGCTTTATCAATGGAAAACAAGAAAGCATACTTCACTACAGCTTCTGAGTTAAGTTTCGCTTTCCTTGCAGTCATATCTGTAATTCAAATTCGAATTCATCGAAGAAATAAAGAAGCTAAAGAAATCAATCGTTTTGAACCGGCATTGCAAAAACTGACACCGTTTTTGCACCCACATCAGCATGGCAAGCGTGTGTTGTGGCTGTTACGAGTAGGAGGTCGTTTATTGAAGGCAAAAAAGTGTCGTTTCGTGAAGCTTTACTTGGAGCACTTGTATCGCTTTCACTGCCACGCCAATCCACAAGTCTTAATGGGCCTGCTTCGTCAGCAGATTTGGCTGGTCAATGCTCGAGAAGCTTGCAGTGCGGTAGTTCGAAAATGCGTACATTGTTTCCGCTACAAGCCGAAACTGCTATCCCAAATAATGGATAATCTTCTCGCTGACCGGTTACACGGAAAAAGACCATATGAAATCAGCGTAGTGGATTTTGGTGGTCCAATAATAGTTTCGTTGGCAATTCGTGGCAAATCGCCAGTTAAAATGTATATTGCCATATTTGTTTGCTTTACCTCGAAGGCTGTGCACCTCGAATTAGTAACCGATCTAACCTCAACTTAATTTTTGATGTGTTTATTGTATATTGCCATATTTGTTTGCTTTACCTCGAAGGCTGTGCACCTCGAATTAGTAACCGATCTAACCTCAACTTAATTTTTGATGTGTTTATCTGGGTTCATTGGTCCACGTGGCCTTGTACGCAAGTTGTACTGCGACAATGCCACCAATTTCGTGGGTGCTGCACGCATTTTGGACCACAAGGGCACATTCCATGCTAACACAGCGGACATGGAAACGTTTGCTGCAGAACGGGGAATGGAATTTTTTCTTCATTCCTCCTCAAGCGCCGCATTTCGGCGGCCTTTGGGAAGCGGCAGTGAAGTCTGCCAAGGGATTGCTACTCAAGGCAATGGGCAGCGCAGTGCTACGGCAGGACAAGGTGGCCACCGTGCTGGTCGAGGTCGAGGCCGTACTCAGTTCGCGGCCAATGTTCGCTCCCAGCAGCAGCCCCAACGACGGCGAAGTGCTTACGCCAGCGCACTTCCTAATAGGGATAACGCTCGCGCCGCGGCCACTCGTGTCAACCGAACCGGTCGACGACGCCAAGCTGACATACTTAAAAAGATGGCAGCTGACATCAAGCATCAAGCGTCGATTTTGGATCGATTGGTCAAGGGGACTACCTGCTCAGCCTCCAACAGAAGTCAAAGTGGACCAAGAAGAGGCAAAACGTGGAGGTCGGAACAGTCGTCCTCGTGGGAGAGGACAACACTCGTCCACAACAGTGGACAATGCTAGGCGTGGTGATAGAAGCCGTAGCCGGCGGAGATGGTAAGGTTGTCGTAAAGACCAAATTCGGCACCTACAAAAGGGCAATCCATAGCGTTGGCACTCAATTAAATTACTAAACACAATTATATTGAAGCCCTGCGGCCTTTCAACGCGGCCGATGTTAAGGCATTTGAGTACATGCTTTTTTGAACCCATTGAAAATGGGAGATCAGGGTATAATGGTTTTGTTAAAAGTATGTAACAGGCAGAAGGAGGCGTGGCAGACCCCATAAAGTATATATATTCTTGATCAGGGTGACGAGCTGAGTCGATTTAGCCCTGTGCGTCTGTCTGTCCGTCTGTCCGTATGTATGAACGCGTCGATCTCAGAAGATATAGGAGCTAGAGATTTGAATTTTTTCGTAGGTCCGTATATAGAGCGCGCATATCAAGTTTGTTTTCAAAAATCGATAGCTGCTCCTGTTATTTTGTTATCGATTAAAAACCTTATCGAAAACCAGTAAAAAAAATTATATTTAATACACCTTCAGAGCTAGAGTTTCCAAATTTAAAATGTGTATTCGTATGTATTTTTAAGATTTTCGGTTTTTCTCATATTTTACCCCCCACCCCCCAAAACACCCCCTTCCCTACAAGTTTGCAAAACCCGTATTTCAAATACTAGAGACTTGAGCGTTGGCACATACACACATTTTAATGTTATAATCACGGTCTGAAAGTTTTATTAAGATTGTCCGTCTACAAAAAAAGATATTAAACCATTAAGTTCCCAATGTAAGCCCACATGGCAGCCCATGCCTGTTTATACATGCGTGCGTATGTTTGTATGTGTGTGTGCATGTGTTAGTAGAAGTGAAACGACGAATTATTGAAATATTAGTTCGTGGAAGGGTTCAGGGGATGTCGTAGTCGAGCAGTCTCGACTAGAGCTTTCTTACTTGTTTATTATCGATTAAAAAACCTTACCGAAAATCAGTTATAAAATTATATCTACTATATCTTTAAAGCTAGAGTCTTCAAATTTTTAACGTAGATTCATTTATATTTTATAGAATTTCGATTTTTGTCATATTTTACCCTCCATCTCCCAAAACACCGCCTTCCCCACAAGTTTGCAAAAGCCATATTTCAAATACTAGAGATCTGTGCGTTGGCACATACACACATTTTATTGTTATAATCATAGTAAGCCCTCACCTGTTTATACGTGCGAGCGTATGTGTGTGTGCATGTGTAAGTAGAAATGAAGCGACGAATAGCCAAACAACAAATTGAAGCAGTCTGTTTTTAAGCGTTATTTAGCGTACAATATGAATGTCAGTAAGCCTGGATCAATGTATAATTTAGGCCGTTGGGTTTCTGGACTAATGCTTCAGTTCGTAATGCTAGCAGCCCTTGGATTTGCGTCTTTGCAAGGTGAGATAAGTGCATATTTATTGCTATTTGTTGATGTATATTATTTAACTTTAAACAAGCTCGGTTGTCTGAGGTATATCTCAATGACATAAGAGCGGAAGAAGCAGCCGAGCAGGCAAGTGGAAGCTATAACTATGACCAACAAGGTAAGGATTGGGAAGGAACCTGCCAAGATGGCTTGCGGCAATCGCCAATTGCTTTGACCAGCACTCAGGTAGGTAGTCAAAAACCTCTTTAGCAACTTGTGAAGCTTATGGCCTGCGTCACTTCTTGACAGGCCATTATAACCGCCATACGGCCTATAGCTTTTTACAACTATGATGAGGCTTTGGAGTCACCGTTGGTAATGACAAATAATGGACACACAGGTGGGCGATTGGTACAATTGATAAGTGATTTCTATAAAAAAATATTTCATTCACTTCAGCGAACATAGTATTGCCGCCTACACGCAGCGGACAGCGTGCGTATATCAATGGAGGATTATTGCCAGGCACCTTCGAAGCGCAAAGTGCGCACTTTCATTGGGGTTCCGCCACCACAAAGGGTTCTGAGCATACTATTAATTCTGAAAATTACGATGTTGAAATACATATTGTGCATAAGAACCTTCGTTATTCCGATAAAACGGTTGCCGAAGCCAGCGAGTACTGGGATGGCCTAGCTGTTCTGGGAGTCATGCTTAGGGCTGTAAATAGAGTGCTCTCGCCACATTTGGGAATAATTAGGATCTTTAATTAATTGCCTGAAATTGTTCAATACGGATCAAGTACCAATCTAACTGGCCGCTATTCTGCAAAACAGCTACTGGTCGACGATAACACTAACAATTTTTATTCATATAATGGTAAGTACTGCAAAAAAAATTTGTATATAAGTATGTTAAAAAAAATCATACGTTAACTTTCGTCTACCATGTAGGTTCATTGACCACACCCGACTGCGCCGAATCTGTCACTTGGACTGTCTTTGGAGAATCAGTAGATCT
>JAWNPA010000049.1:0-30269 GCA_035045345.1 Drosophila hamatofila
GGCTGTGCCACATTAACTAATGAGTATGAAACACAATATAGATTTAATCTTATTGTATATTTTATTGGCGCGTAAGAAAAGCGTGATTTCAGTTCTCAGTCTCTTAGAGAAGTGAGTTACAAAGAATTAAACTATCGATTAACTATCGTATGTATCGGAGCTGGAACTGCGACTGCGGTTTGAACCACCACAGCTACTCCCCTCCTCAGTGATGTGTTGAGTTTACTGCCGAGATTTAACACATCGATTTGTCTGATATGTTCGAAGAGGCTTAACTGGAATGTCTGGGCCTATAACGCAAAATGCTGGTTTGAGTCTCTCGATCGATATGTTGTGTGTGGTTCCATTGATACTGATTGCAAAAAGCCGATCATTAATCCGTTCTTTGATTTCGTGTGGGCCTGTGTAGGGAGGTTCAAGCGGTTGCTTGACGTGGTCGTTGCGTAGAAATACATGGCTGCATGAATATAAATTTTTGTGTATAAAGACTGATTTGTTAGTATGGTGTATTACAGGTGAAGGGCGAACTTGGCGGATATAATCACGGAATTTGCTTATAAATTGTGTTGGGTTATCTGGTTCATCATTATGTGTAAAAAATTCTCCAGGAAGGCGTAAGTCTGTACCGTATAGCATTTCGGCAGCGGATGAATTTATATCTTCTTTAAAACAAGTTCGGAGTCCCAAAAGTACAGTTGGCAAGATTTCTAACCAAGGAGTTTGTCTGTTGCACATCAGAGCTGCTTTAAGTGAGCGGTGCCAGCGTTCTATCATTCCGTTGGATGCGGGATGGTATGGTGATGTGCGTATTCGCTGTGCTCCTACCATGTTTGTGAGTGATAGAAATAGAGATGACTCAAATTGTGCTCCTTGATCAGTTGATATTGTTTTTGGGGCCCCGAACCGGGCAATCCATGATCTGAAAAATGCAGTTGCCACTGTGTCTGCAGTCATATTTTGGATTGGAGCTATTTCCGGCCAACGAGTGAACCTGTCGATCATTGTAAGGCAGTATTTGTAGCCTTTGTATTCCGGAACTACGATGATATCAATGTGAACGTGCTCGAAGCGTTTGTCCACCTGCCGAAAGTGCTCCGGTGTTAGTTGATTGTGTCGTTGAATTTTCGAGCGTTGGCAGTCATTGCATTCGTTGACCCATTCGTTAATGTCACGTCGCATAAATGGCCAGACATATTTTTTGGAAATTTGTTTAATGCTTGCTTTTTTTCCAGGATGTGAAAGGAGGTGAACGGAAGAAAAAATTTTTTTGCGAAGTGACTTTGGTATGTATGGTCGTATTTCGGACGTCTGTGTATCACAGTAAACTTCCAAATCTGGTTGGAATTTTATTTTCTGTAATATTAATGATGTGCTTCCTTGTAGAAGCTGTTGTAATTCATCATCGTTTTGTTGGAGTTCTTGGATTGAATGAAGAGATACAGTTTCAGGCATATTTATTTGATTGATGCGTGACAAAGCATCTGCCACAATATTGTTTGAACCAGAAACGTGTACAATATTGGTTGTAAATTGTGCGATATAACTAAGGTGACGTATTTGCATTGGAGATGCTTTGTCTAACTTTTGTTGAAAAGCGTAAATCAAGGGCTTATGATCAGTTTGTATGATAAAATCTCGACCCTCCAGAATATGCTTGAAATGTTTGATAGACAAATAAATTGCTAGAAGCTCTTTATCATACGCACTATAATTTTGTTGGGAATTTTTAAGCTTGGTAGAAAAAAATCCAATTGAATTAATTTGATTGTTTACAATCTGTTTAAGATGTGCACCTGCAGCGATGTCCGATGCATCTGTAGATAATACAAATGTACAACCTGGGGCAATGAAATTTAAAAGAGTATTGGAAGCAAGGGTTGACTTGCAAGTCGAAAAAGCTTTTTCTAGATCTGGTGTCCATTGAACAGGTGTGTGATCGTTTTTCCTTGATTCTTTGCATTGCCCTGTCAGAAGTGCTTGAGAATCTGAGGCAAGTGGAATGAATTTCCGGAAATAGTTCAGTGCGCCAAGAAATCGGCGTAACTCCATGATGTTTCTTGGCTTTGGGTAATTTTGTATGGCTTTTACTCTGTCTTCAGGTGGTGTCATGCCGCAAATAGTAATGTTGTAGCCCAAAAATGTGAGTTCTTTTTTGCCAAATTCACATTTGGAAGCGTTTATCGACAGATTGAAATTTTTGAGTTTTTCGAATACTGATTGAAGATGAATTTCATGCTCCTCGAGACTAGATGAGAATACAAGGATGTCGTCGATGTAACAAAAAACATGGTCATCATCTCGGAATATAGAATCCATATGCCTTTGGAACGTTTGAGTAGCGTTTTTCAGGCCGAAGGGCATTACCGTGAACTCAAACAATCCAATGGGTGTATTGACAGCAGTTTTTTGAATGTCTGATGGATTCATGGGAATGTTATAGTATGCTTTATTAAGATCAATTTTTGAGAAAATTGTCTTACCGTGTAGCCTGTCGCTGATATCGTCGATGAATGGGATCG
Source organism: Drosophila hamatofila (assembly GCA_035045345.1). Classification (NCBI taxonomy): domain Eukaryota; kingdom Metazoa; phylum Arthropoda; class Insecta; order Diptera; family Drosophilidae; genus Drosophila; species Drosophila hamatofila. The sequence continues at coordinate 2,520 of JAWNPA010000049.1, forward strand.
GATAGCGATCTGGTTGAGTGAGAGCATTTAGTCTTCTGTAGTCGCCGCAAGCCCGCCACCCACCGGTCTTTTTTTTGACAAGGTGGATAGGGCTGGACCATGGGCTGCTTGATGGACGAATGATGCCAAGTTGTAGAAGTTCCTTAAATTCTGCTTTAATGACTTCCAATTTTTCTCCAGTGTATCGACGTTTAGATTCTGCTACAGGTTGTCCAGTGGTGATAATGTGATGAAAAATTTCACCTGACTCTGGTCGCTTGTAGGTGTTGATGTTCGTTAAATTTACATACTTGTTAATAATATGGTAAAATTTAGACGAAGGGTCGATTGTGAGGACACTTTGTTGGTCGTTTTTACGATCTTCTCCGTTGATTTTGAAATGAGTGATTGGATCGATGAGTCGTTTTGTTTTTAGATCCAATGTTAATCCAAATTTTGCCAAAAAATCAGCGCCTATGATGGCTGATTTGACGTCAGCTACGATGAATTTCCAGTTAAATGGTCGACGTAGGCCTAGATGAACTTCAAGCTGTCTGGTACCATATGTGTGAATGATCGTATTGTTCGCTGCGAACAGGTTGAGATCGTCTGTAGTTGAGTTTCGGCTGTGTGTTGCAAAATGTTTAGGTAAAACTGAAACAATAGAGCCGGAGTCGATTAAAAATGTTGTTCGATTCTTAGAATCAAAAATGTGCAGTCTTTTTTCAGCATAAGGAACGCTGGATGGGCTGCCGTCAGCTGCACTTAGTGGCGACAGTTGATTTAGTTTTCCGGCTGTTGATTGGTTGTGCATCCGAACTCACACGGCTGTACACATCTCTTTGCTGCTCTGCCGAAACGAATGTGGTATGTGCAAACCTTTTGTTGGAAAGTAGGAGTTGAAGATGCGGATCGGTTGAAGTTACTCTGGTTGCGGCTGGAGTTATTGTTTGTGGATGTTGCAGAGTTTTGGCTCAACTGTTGAACAATTGTTTGTATGGACGTCTCCAAGGCACTCAGTCGAGTTTCAACGCTGTTTGTCTTTGTGCTTTGGATAGCTTCACAATAGTTTGTTGTCGGTAAATTGTCAAATATACGATCTGCAATTTCGGCTAAACTCTCCATGTCTTCAGCTTTGCGTGCACAAAGAATTGTTCGGATGCTGCTTGGAAGGCGTTGCATCCATAATGTTGCAATTCCCTCGCTCGATAACGAATTGTCAGCCAAGTTGCGCATTTCTCGTAGTAATTGGCTGGGTCTTTTGTGTGACAATTCGATATCTGTCAGAAGCTTGACTAGCTTTTTTTCTTGAGATTCTCCAAACCTTGCGATGAGTTCTCTTTTTAGCTTGTCGTATTTCCGAGATTCTGGTGGGTTTTTGGCAACATCAGAAATTTGGCGCAGGGTGTCTGCATCCAACGAAGTTATAACGGTGTAAAATTTGGCTTGATCCGATTTAATATTATGTATGTGTAGAAGTGCATCAATTTGTGTGAACCACAATTCTGGATCTGTGACCATGAATTGTGGAAAGCGAATAGTATGAATTGCACTCACAGAATTTGAGTCGGTTGTCGCTTCTTGCTCGCTGTCGTTTGCAACTTGATCGTGCATGTTGTCGTTTGTTGAGACTTCTTTGGCAGCGGTGGCTTTGGCGGCAGCAGCAGCAGAGGTCGAAGCTTCTTCGTCACGAATTATAACCATTTTTATTTAAATTTCGGTTTTTTCTAAGTCGGGGTCACCATATGTGGCTGTGCCACATTAACTAATGAGTATGAAACACAATATAGATTTAATCTTATTGTATATTTTATTGGCGCGTAAGAAAAGCGTGATTTCAGTTCTCAGTCTCTTAGAGAAGTGAGTTACAAAGAATTAAACTATCGATTAACTATCGTATGTATCGGAGCTGGAACTGCGACTGCGGTTTGAACCACCACAGATCTACCTAGACGACACATCAAGAAATTTTGGGACTTACAAGACTCTCAGGAGCAACCCTTGATAAACAACTACCGCGCTATTCAAGATAATAATGATCGGCCAGTCTACTACAATCCTGAATAATGGAAAAAGAAAAAAATATGAATAACCAACACTAATTAATATCATAATAAAATTTACTGGACATATGCAAAATTGAAATAGTGTCAATTGGATTGATTTCCAAATAACCATTTCACTGTCATTCCGAAAAGCTATTTTTGTCTCACTCTCGCCGAGGGCTTGCTCTCTCTACTACCCTCTACTACATCTCTGTAAAAGATCTCAGCCTAAAAACAGTAAAAGATTGTGCTGTTAACTTTATAGTATCACTTCATATTATAAGCGATTCGATGCAGATAACTGATTAAAAATCTAAAACATCCATCTGCATTCAACTGGATGTAGTGGAATTGGCATTATTTTCCTCTCACTATTATCATAACCAAGGAGGACTATCCTTGCAGGGGAATCCATCTATACCATCCTATAAAGTCTGCAAATTCTATCAGAACGTCAAGTAGAAATTGCTACCCAAGCCCACTACCATCCATTGTACTTAAATAAATAAATGTGAAGACCGTTTGCGTTGAGTGTTTCGGTCAATCGGTCTTTTGCGGTCTTTGCCGAGTCTTATAGTGCAAGCGTTTCTCGTTCCGCTCCTTACGCACTGCTCATTGAAAGACCGACATACATAGAGCTCAACGAAAAGAGCTCAACAGAAGACATAAAAGACAGAAAGAGTCTCTTCCTCAGAGCGGGAGCGAGAGAGTATGATCTTTTTCGGTTGTACTCGCAATGAGAGTGCGAGAAGAAAAACGGTCGACAGTTATTTGCGAGCTATGATATATGTACGTATATGTAAACTTTTGCAAATGTGTAGGAAAGCAGGTGGATTTTAGAGGTGTGGATCGACAAAAACCGAAATTCTATAAAATATAAGTGAATCTATATTTAAAATTTGAAGACTGTAACTCTAAAGAAGTGGGAAATATAATTTTTTAATTGATTTTCGATACGGATTTTTATCGATAAAAAAGGGACGAGTAATCGATTTTCAGAAACTCGATAAACGCGTAAAATATACAGACCTTCGAAAAAATTTAAAGTTTTGAGCTGTTATATCTTCTGAAATACATACGGACAGATTATTATGGTGAAATATTAAGAAAATATTATTATTTTCAAATTGTTAACACTTCAGTTAGCTGGAAAACATTTTTTTTTATTTTGGGGGTCAACTGTTTTTTTTGTGGCACCACCTTAAAGTCAGCTGATCTGTTGAAGCTTTTAATTGCATAAATTGAGGCGGAAAATTTTTTGCTGTTGTAGGTGCTCAAACTAGCATTTATTTTCATTTAAAATAATAAGACCCATATGGATAACAAAGATCAAGGTATTTGCTATTTATTCTTTACTAAATGTGTGCATAATTATTTATGTTGTTTTTATTGTCCAGTGCTATTGCCAATTGTATTTTTGGCAAAAAATCTAAAAATTTTAATTGTGTTCCGTGGAGTATTTCTTAAAAAGTGCATAAGCATGCAACTAAGCATGTGCAGAGCATGCAACTAAAAATGGCAAGTTACTAAGCAATGTGTCTAGTTTATAGTGATAATAAGATTTTTGCTCGTTTTTGCTCCTTTTGAAAAAAAATGCACTTAAAATATCCATTAATTTCAAGGTATCATATAAATAAAAGGCTCAAAAAATTGAAAAAAGAACCCCTTTATATATTTTTTTTCTTTGCTTGCTTTGCTTTGCTTAAAATTAACTGTTTTTAATAATATTTATAATAAAAACTGGAATTGACGTAGCAGTGCCGGACTTAAAAAGGTGCGAAAAAAAGGTGTGGCCCAATTGACGAGGAAAAAAATCCGAAATTCTAGTAAAATATTAATAAAATAACAAAAAAAAAAAAAAAATAAATTAGGCTTCTAGCTTTATTTTTAGACTTTATGCCGCCAAAATTGACAAATCGCCCATAGTGCAAAGCTCAAAATACGGACAATCCATTAAATTTGTTGCAAGAAGTGCCGACAAGGAGGAACAGTGCATTTTACATGCTGCAACGGGTCTTTCTGAAGAGGGAGCAGCTTATTGCGACTCTTTTAAAATCGCAAAATGCGCCAACTCTCCTATCTGAGGACCAGTTCCGCATAATACACGATTTATGCTCTGTGTTGGAACCATTCGAGACTGAAACCACTCAGAAACAAAGCTCACATCGGCCTCAAAAAGCATAACGGTTCGCTAATCATACCGGCAATATTGGCATTGACCAAAAAGGCTGTATCCGTACGTTCCAGTTTCAAAAAAGAGGGCTCCCAAAATGAATTAATAGGCAGTAGCCAGCGCAAATACTTGAAGATGAGCTAGTCATCTTTCATTTTTCATTTCTTTCATTTTCATTTTATACTTTAAATGCACTCAGCTGCTGTGCTATTGAATACTTATTCTATTCCAGCTAGTTCTGTAGAAAGTGAGCGCATATATAGCAAGGCGGGTGAAATTATCTCAGACCGACGCATCGGGCGTCTTTATAAGAATAAACGTTAATCAATTGATTTTCCTCAATAAAAATGAGTGGCTGTTCCCCGAAAACAGCGATACAAATTAATATTTTTAAAACTGGAAAGAATAATAGTATCAAGAACAAGAAAACGATCAACTGGACGTACGGATGCGATTATTATGATCCGGCAGTACCTGGACCAACGACATTCATCTCGACATCGATGCGCTACAATTTTGTAAGGTAATTTATAATACGTTTCCATTTTTATACCCTGAACCCATTGAAAATGGGAAATCAGGGTATAATGGTTTTGTTAAAAGTATGTAACAGGCAGAAGGAGGCGTGGCAGACCCCATAAAGTATATATATTCTTGAACAGGGCGACGAGCTGAGTTGATTTAGCCCTGTCCGTCTGTCTGTCTGTGTGTCTGTCCGTATGCTTGAACGCGTCGATTTCAGAAGATATAAGAGCTAGAGACTTGAAATTTTTTTTCGTAGGACCGTATATAGAGCGCGCATATCAAGTTTGTTTTTGAAAATCGATAACTGCTCCCAATATTTTGTTATCGATAAAAAACCTTATCGGGCTCAGGGGATCTCGTAGTCGAGCAGTCTCGTCTAGAGCTTTCTTACTTGTATAGTTTTAAATTCACTGAGCTGCTGTGCTATTGAATACTTATCCATTCCAGCTAGTTCTGTAGAAAGTGAGAGCATATATAGCAAGGTGGGTGAAATTATTTCAGACCGACGCGTCGGGCGTCTTTATAAGAAAAAAACGTTAATCAACTGATTTTCCTCAATTTTTATTGACTGGCTGTTCCCCGAAAACAACGATACAAATTAATACTTTTAAAACTGGAAAGAATAATAGTGTTAAGAACATTGCTATTGGTAAATATTGAATATTTACTGTCTTATTAATTTATTACATTTTTATTTTTTTAATTTGTCGTTGACAAAAATGAAAATTCAAATGGAAAGAAAATGGATGTCTGACTCAGTATATTTTATAAATATAGCTTTAAGATCGGTAAGTTAATTATGTATTGAATAATGATTGGAAATGGATCTCTGAACGATATCTAATGAATTGCATTTTTTAATTTCTATAAATTTGTTTAGTTTATTCCTATTATAAAAACTACCTTATTTTTACAATAAAAGGGAAAAATTTGAATGGTAAAAATTTTCGGAATCATCGCACAGTGGTCGGGCTTGTATGGAGCCAAACATATGTAAGGTAGTAAATTTATAGCTGGGGCAGACTCGGTCTGCCCAGGGTCTTACAAGACATTTATATCTTGCGGACCCGAGGTTAGAGAGGGGTGGGGAAGGGTGATTACTTTGAGGTTAAGGCCGCCCACGTGACGACGGGAGTTACTGGTGGTTGTTCTTGCTAATGCTAGCCAGCCAGTCGGGTTTAGTCAGGTCGATGGATTTAAAAATGAAAAACAACTTACTCTTTCTCGCTTCAGTGCGTTTTATTCAGTTCAGTTTTGTTTTCACTTATCTCTTAACACTTTCCGTCGATTTTTTCTACGCGCGTCCGCTCGCTACCTCGTACCGTGAAAAAGTCACCGCGCCACACGCGTCCGCTCATCTCGAGCTCATCTTCTTAACTCCTCGTTCTTCTCTAAGTGCCACGCACTTCTGCTCACCTTGAGCTATCTCGAGCCGAGCTTTTGTCGCACGCTCTCGCTCTCACGCGCTTAAGCCGCTCACCCACACCGGCAGTGCATCTTTCTCTCGGCGTCGGCAATGCAACTCACCACAGCGTGCGCTCTCCGCTCTCTCGAGCTTTCGCAGCGCTGGGCAGAGTTGCACTGCCGATCACCGAGAGTGCGCGCGCTCAAGCCGCGATCAAGCAGTGCTAATCAAAATCTGAAGCCTAACGACTATCAATTATCTTACGAGCTAGCTTATGAACTAACAACAATTTCTTAAGACTACTAAACCTAACTACTACAAAACTAATTCTACCAAACTATGGCTACAAAACTATGTGAGGTGGGTCACCAAAAAGCCACCTCACACCCCCCCCCTTACTTAACAAGGAGACGACCTCGGCTCCTGAGGCCGCCACCGTCAAGTTAAAGGCGCTTTCGCCGCATCTTAACCCTTCGCGACGTCCAGCGCCGTCCCGCGCTGTCCAGCGTCGTCCCACGCCGCGGTCTCTGGGGTGGGATTGGTGACGGAGGGACAGTGCTCCCTGCCGTCGTCCCGCCCCCGTGACGGGGATCCGTCTCCTGTCTCCTCCTTCTGGTCTTCTTCATCTTCCTGGTGGAAGGCATCGTGTTCCCGCGCTTAGAGCGAGGAAGGGGACCCACGAAGTCAGCGCACAAGACCGCCATTTGCTCCGCCTCTCGTCGAGTCAGCATCTGCCCGGCCGGCTTCTGTTGTTCGCTTTTGAACTTCGGACCCACCTCGCAGCACTGCACGTACTTTGCTGCATCTCGAAAGATGCCTGGCCAATAGTACTGCTGCAACTCCATAAGATTTGTCGGGGCCCGGAGGCTACTAATCGCCTCGACCTTTGCGGGATCCGTGCAAATCCCTTCACCACCTATCACATGACCTAGGCAGGCCAGCCTCTCTCTAAAGAAGCTGCACTTCTTCCGGTTCACCTTGAGGTTAGCCGCTCTCAGCCGTCGGAAGACCTCCTTCAGGTTGCCCACATGCTGCTCATTTGTGGCTCCGATCACCACGATGTCATCTAGATAGGCAAACGCATGGGGCTCCATATCGGGTCCGATGACCGTGTCCAGCGCTCTCTGGAATGTCGCCCCTGCCAAATGCAATCCAAATGGCATCACCCGCCATTGGAACAAGCCTCTTCCTGGTACAGTGAATGCCGTGCACTTCCTGCTATCCGCCGCCATTGGGATCTGCCAGAATCCGCTTTTTAGATCCAACGTGGATATGAATCGTGCATGTCGCAATTCCTCCAGAATGTGATTGATCCTGGGAACAGGGTAGGCATCTGGAATTGAGTGTACATTGAGCTGGCGGTAGTCCACACACATACGCCAACCCCCAGTCTTCTTCTTTACTAAGACTATGGGCGCACTGTGCGGACTCCGCGATGGCTCAATAGCTCCGACACGAATCAATTCGTCTACCTGTTCGTCAATCACCTTCCGCATAGCCGGATTCTTGGGATAATACCTCTGTTTGAGGGACTTGTCATCCCGCATCCTGATGCTATGTTCGGCGATATGAGACACCCCTTCAAGGTTCTCAAAGAGCGCCAACTCCGCCTCCAGGAACTCCTTCAGCTCGTCCTCCAAGTCCTCCGGCCACCCTGCGTCGCCGGGGGAACTGTCCAGGCTCTCCTCCTCTGCTCCTTGAGCCAGCGGACTACCACTACATTGGTCGACCCCCTCTGACTCTATCCTCTTAACCTCGGGGTGACACCCCACGACCTCATCCTTCCGAACCTCCGGCCGCCTTGCGTCGCCGGGGGAAGGCTCTACGTTTCCTTCGACCTTTGTCTCATATATTTCCTTTGTCGGCGGGCTACCTCTAGCTTCACCCGTCGACTCCAACTTTTCCATCTTCCCTTCTGGAGGGCACTCCTTAAGTCCTCCTTCCGGGTCCTTTGTGCTCGCCACCGGAGGACACTCTCCGAGTTCCCCTTGTGGTGCACCTTTACTCGTTACTCGCTTTACCTTGTCAGACGACGTGCCACCACTCGACGTGCCCCGCACATCGGCCGGCAATCGTACGCCCGACTCTACCACACTCTCCTTCGGCGCGGAGACCCAGCACGGCGCCCCGGGATTCAATCTCACTGTCCTCTCACGAGCCCCTGGACGAGCGAGCAAACCTTGGCCTCCAACCTGGCTGCTCTCTATCGACGCACCCTGCCCGAGTGGCAGCGGCGCTTCCATCGTTGGCTCCTCCTCCGCCCTCCTCACGAGCTCCGCGTTGCCACAGCGCAACGTGGTGCCAATGGCGCATAGGAAATCCATTCCTAGTATGATGTGGTCTAGCATGGTCGGCATGATGAGCACCGTCATCTGCGCTACCTTCCCAGCCAGACCCACATCCACTCTCATTGTCCTTGTCACGTTCAGCGCTGACCCGTCGGCCAACCTGATCCGCGACTGTACCTCCTGGAACTCTCCCTTGATCGCCTGCCGGTGCACGCAGTCTTCGCTCATAAAACTGCGTGTGGCCCCGGTGTCAATCGTGGCGGTCATCCTCTGACCCCCGATCAGCACCGCCGCAACGATCTTCCCATCCTCTACAGCTAAGGGGTATTCCACTTTGCCCTTGCTGCTTACGCGGCGCCTCCCCGACCTTGCGGGGGGCGCCCCTGTCCGTTTCCCGCGTCGCCTCTATCGCAGCATTCGCGCGTGCTCTTCCCTATCAGCCCGCAACGCCTACAAAACAACACCTGCTCGTTGTGGCATTCCCTTGCGATATGCCCTGCCTGGGCGCACCTATAGCACACCCGTTGTGGATCCACCCTGGATCCGGCATCCTGAGCCATCATTCGGCGCACCGCCTCTGGTGCTGCCGCTGACGGCGCCGTCGCATGGCCTACCGCTGGCCCTTCGGGCCGGGATTCCAACGCTTGCGCGCGGAAAGGGTTGCCGGGTCGACCTTCTGCCGGCTTCGGCCAGGCAGTCTTTGACCGGTTCGCCGCAGATTTCCTCTCCTGTTCTCTTCGCTGCTCTTGCACGTTCTCATACTCTGCTGCCATCTGAGTCAGCTGAGTGAGCGTCGTAAAGTCTTGGCGCCTCACGTACAACCTGTACTCAGGGGCGGCATTTTCGTACGCTCTGTACAGCTCTTGCGCCGTGCTATACCTCGCTTGGCGCATCAACAACTTAAGCTCGATTAGGTAGTCTTTGAAATCTTCTCCCACCCGCTGATGTCGAGCCCTTATCTGATCCTCTAGGCGGTCGAAGTACTGTGGTGGCAAAAAGAAATCCAGAAACTCCCTTCTAAACTCTGCCCAAGGCACGTCCCTCAACCCGCTGGTCAGAAACCACTTGGCAGCTTTGTCGACGAGTGCCTCGCTCACTACCCTGGGCATCCGATCCAACTCGATTCCGTACGTGATAGCTCGCTCTTCCAAGATCTCTATGAATCCTAACGGGTCCGTCCGTCCGTCGTACCTCATACCCCACCTCCTCACTTGTTCAGCCACGCCCCAGGGCGGGTGTCTCTCATGAGGCGGTGGAGGTATGGGAACTTGCTGGACTGTCTTCGATACCGCCTGTGGTACCTTGACCTCGACGTCACCCCCGAATTCCCTCTGTCCGTTACTCGTTTGGGTCATCTTTACCCCGCTCGCGACCGGCACGCTCAACTTTAGCGAAGCCGTCGGGATGGATTCAAACTCTTGGGCCTTCCGCAGGTCCGGCTCCGACTTCCGAAAGACGCGGCCGCCCAGGCCCGGCGTCGCGCTTCCCAGAGACGCTTCGGAACCTTTCGCGAAGCGTGTTTCGAGTTCACCCAAGCGCGCCTTGACCTCCGCCGAATGGCCGCCACTCTGGATGAACGCGGACAGCCTCTTTCTGAGGTCTTCTACTCGACCTTCGCCCTCGAGACCGAACTCTCGGGCTATCGCGATTAGCTCGTCTTTGCATCGCTGATAGACCCAACTGACGCCCAGCCCCGGATTCTGACACTCACCTCCTTCCATCATTACTTTAGTCAGGTTCGGCTTCTCTGCAGACACTTGTTCGCCGCTCACTCGTTCTTGCTGGTCGTTGCTACTTTTATATGGTGTATCCCTTTGGTCGTTTTATTTTATTTACTTTTATTTTATTTATATTTATTTTTATTTTTATTTATTTTATTTTTATTTATTTTATTTTATTTCATTTTATTTTATTTTATTTTATTTTATTTTATTTTATTTTACTTTATTTTATTTTATTTTATTTTATTTTATTTTATTTTATTTTATTTTATTTTATTTCATTTTATTTTATTTTATTTTATTTCATTTCATTTTATTTTATTTTATTCTATTTTATTTCATTTTATTTTATTTTATTTTATTTTATTTGGAATCACACTAATTAGCGCCCACTGTGCACGCGAGTTTTATGGCCCTTGGTCCGTTAAGCCGCTATGCTCACTTTGTTCACACTCGGTCTTGGGTGTATTCGTCCACCAGTTCGCACTTAACAAAATTCGCTTTGCGTCTCACATTAGTTAGCGCCCACTGTGCGCTCAAGTTTTATGGCCCTTGGCCCGTTAAACTGCTATGCTCACTTTAGTTCGCGTTCGGTCCTGGGGTATGTCCGACCGCCAGTCCGCACGCTGCAAAATTTTCTTTACTTTATCCACATCAAAAAAATAAAAAAATAAAGTTGTCTGCATTGTCTTATTTCCCGTTTCACTTTCTTCCTCTTCCAGTTTTTTTTTTTTTCTCTTCACTTTGCACTTTGCATGCCGCCCGTTTTCTTTACAGCGTATTCTTGCATGTGCTCTTCACTTTGTCCATTGTCACTTTTTCACTGTCCACGCCGTTCGCTTTGTAAGCTGCGCTCTTCGCACTTTCTGGCGCGTGCCGAATCGACGCGTGCATATGCATGTGCATATGCATGTATGCGTGTGTGTGCGCGCGCGTTCTGCACGTTTTTGGCGCGCGAATTACCACAAGTCTTCTCTGTGGTGTATTGAATACATATACTTACACATGCATATACGTATGTATGTACGTATGTATGCCTTAATATAAAATATAATAAATAAAGAACGTCTGTTTGGTTTCAATGTTGAGTTCTGACTGCTCTCTTTTTATTGTAGTCTTCATGTTGTATGGTTATTTTATGATTCGTCTATGCTTAGTTGTGTCCCACTTAACATCCGCTGCTGCTGTTACTCTTGCTGCTGTTGCTGTTTCCCCTACACGGTGTGTAGAAAGAGAAGGGTATTCGATTGGTAACTCCTCCCTTCCCAAAGCGTAGCGAAGGTCATAATAACTGAACTTGATTTCAGTTTGACTTGAGCGTAGTTAGCAGTTCTACCGCCTGTGGTTTTCAAATGGGCTGTTGAGTTCAACTTAACATATAAAGGTGTACATAATAGTTTTATCTTATCTTAAAATTAGTTTTTATAGTTAACAAAAATTTTTTTTTAATATTTTTTTTAATTTTTTTTTTATTTTATTTTTTTTTAGAGATAAGTACATATTATTAGTATTATAATCTTAAAGCTAAAGGAGTTTTACATTCTTATTTTAAATAATAATTAATTAGTTACAGTAATTTTGATTTATTTATTTTATTTATTTTTTTTTAATTTATAATTAAGATTTTGGTGAGAGTTGAGTGTATACGTTCTACTGGGGAGTTGCTGGATGATTGTTGTTATTGTTAAAATTATTACGATGAGAGCCGCTGTTGGTCTGGTTTGTTGTATTTTGTGAACGTGAATACGGTGTAACTACTGATTTCTTATAATGGTTAATGGTTGGCTTTTGTGAATAAAAGTTGTTTTCCTCGCGGCAGAATTCGTATGCTTCTTCCATATTTTTTGGATTTTTTGATTTTATTAAGGTTTTAAGTGGTTCTCGGAGGTTAACAAATATCGTCATAAAGTTTGTTTCTGTCGTCTGAGTTTTGGTTATTTTTTACAAGATCTGTCAATTGGGCTTTGACTTTTAATATCCCATAGAAAAGTTGTCCGAGAGACAAGTTTTCTGGAAATGATTGTAAGTCTCTAATTAGCATTGCTTCGCTCCTCTTACAACTATAACGTTGAATCAAATTAGTTTTTATACTTTCCTACTTAAGCTCTGTTTTTGACAATTTTAAAGCGTCATCGGCTCTACCGATAATTTTGTTTCTAACGGCTCTTATTAGTAATGCACAATATGGTGTTTTTTCAAAGATTTGAATTAGGATAGTAATTTCCTCAATATTGGTAATAAAATCTTGTAATTGGTTAGGGTTTCCATCAAAGGAAGGTAGTTCCTTAATAAAGGCTAGGATATCTGTGGGGTTTAATGATGTCGAGACGTTGGTCATTGTGCTATTTGTAGGTGTCAAGTTTAGGGTATATATTGTACTTGGAAGTGATTCTGATATGTTGCCTGAGTCCATTGGTATATTAGTAGTATTTGGTATATGACTATTTCTATTGTTATTTCTTGTTGAGCTTCTTGTTATAATTGACATTTGCAGTAAATATTTATTTATTTATTGAATTTTTTTCTTTTTTTTTTTTTCTTTGTTGAGTTTACCTTTTATTTCCTGTATAGTTGTATATTTTTATTTGTATTTCTGTAATATTTTTATTGTAAATGTTATAGTTAAGTCATATAATTATCAGCGTTTGATTTCATAGACTTTTCTACTCACATTGACTTTATTGTTGTTGCATCGATCGTTTAATATATTCGGTGGTTGTATTGGGGTTCTGTTTTTTTGTTGTGTGTGTTCTGTGTGACTTTTCTGTAACACATAAAATTTTTTTTTTTTTTTTTTTTTTTTTTAGTAAAGTCATATAATTATCAGCGTTTGATTTCATAGACTTTTACTACACTAACTCTACTCACATAAGCAAATATAATTGTTTATCACTTTGTTTATCGTTTGTACTTAGACATGCATATAACTACTGGCAGGATCTACCACTTTGTTATAAAACTTTTTGTAAACCGTATAATTTCACTTCACTTTTGTACTTTATTGACAAAAGTTATGTCTTCTCAGCTTGAGCTCTGTGTCGCAACTGATCTTGCAGTTCTATGAGTGGGTTTAGTGTCTTTCAGCACAAGCTGCATATTTTGTAGCTTTGTCGCTTGGCGTATTTGGTTTCGCAGAAATGAGCGACGCTGAAAGTGTCGATAGACAGATCAGTGGCGCCAGATTTCGTTTGTTCTATAGTATTGTCAGCGCCGACCGAAATCGAGTTCCGTTAGGTCAGTCTTAAGCGTTAAATTTGTGTTGAAGAGCAGAATAGTGACGCCGGACAACGTAGGCTTTTTAGTGTCTTTAGTGACAACGACAATGTAATTTACCATCAGTTCAACAACGAAAAGCGAGACAATTATCGAAAAGTAGAACAGCGGCGCCGGACACTACATGTTCCCCAACATTGTCAGCGACAGAAGGCAGCGAAATGCAGAATTGTAGCACTGCTCTTGTGAAATTAGTCATGAACTTCTAATTATGTATGTACATGTATATAAACGATCATATATATATTATATTTGTATGTTTGTGAGCTTTTTCTTGTGAATGACGTACGGTTATCAGCGTTTGATTCCATAGATCACACCACAAGATATTCACATGTATGTACATATGTGTACACACATATGTATACATACATATGTGCTGAGTTTAATAATGTTGCGATAAAAGCAATTATCAACGATTGATTCCACCCAATCGCAACATATATTTTATATTTGTGACTAAGCACAAATATGTAAATTTACATAGGTTGTATTGTAGACGTGTTTTTTTTTTTTTATTATTATTATTATTTTTTTTTTTAATTTATTTATTTTTTTTATTTTTGTTATTTTTTTTTTATAATTATTTTGTGTTACACCTACGGTTATCAGCAGTTGATTCCGTAGATCACAGCACAAGATGTTCACATATATGTAGTTATGTATGTGAGTACATGTATGTATATGTACACATTCAATATTTCGTTTAATAATGTTGCGAAAGAAGCAATTATCAACAATTGATTCCGCCCAATCGCAACACACATATATTTTAAATCTGTGATTAAACATAAATATGTACATAAACACATATAGATTGCACATAACACGTGACTTTTTTTTTTATTGTTTTTATTTAATTTTTTTTTTTATTTGGTAGATTCAGATCCTACCGGCTGCGCCAATTACCACAAGTCTTCTCTGTGGTGTATTGAATACATATACTTACACATGCATATACGTATGTATGTACGTATGTATGCCTTAATATAAAATATAATAAATAAAGAACGTCTGTTTGGTTTCAATGTTGAGTTCTGACTGCTCTCTTTTTATTGTAGTCTTCATGTTGTATGGTTATTTTATGATTCGTCTATGCTTAGTTGTGTCCCACTTAACATCCGCTGCTGCTGTTACTCTTGCTGCTGTTGCTGTTTCCCCTACACGGTGTGTAGAAAGAGAAGGGTATTCGATTGGTAACTCGCGCTGTACTTTTCGGCGCCGATGCGCTCGCGCCGTAACCGTTACCGATACCCTGGCTTATCACGCGACGGTAGCGGGGTATACACGACCAATCTTTTCTTTCTCCAATGTTCATATAAAAAAAAATTCTCTTATTATTTTTTTTTTCTTCGTTCACTTTTTCCAATGTTCACATAAAAAAAAATTCTCTCATTATTTTATTTATTTTTTTTTTTCTTGCTTATTTTGTGGCCATATACATATGTGCATATGCACACATAACCTAACAAACCCAACCACGTGTCGTCAGCTAGCGGACCATTTCTTTCCTGGTGCTCCGCCAACGCCGCGCTCTCTCTAGACCCCGAGGTCCCTGCTCGGGCGCCACTTGTAAGGTAGTAAATGTATAGCTGGGGCTAGTGATGGCACGATTAATCATATGATGTCCATTAATCGATTATTTTGCTTCGAATTGCGATTCAATTGTATCGCAAAACGGGGTTCAATTAATTGAAACATTAATCGATTAATTGCTCAAATAATCGCATCACTAAGAAGCAACTTTAGCGCGCATATCATAAGTTGGAAGAGGGAAAAAAACAAAACTTTTATGTTTATAATGGCACCAACAACTAGTAAAGTGTGGAAATATTTTTCCAAAACAAGTGATGCAGAAGTGCAGTGCCGATTATGTGAAAAACAATTAAAATTTTGCAAAAACACAACCAACATGCTTCAGCATGTAAAGCTGAAGCATATCAACGAGTTCGCGTCTCTCAAGGTAAGCTTTAAACTTTACTTGTAATAAGCAGAACTTTATTTAGATTTGTTTCTTTAGACACCCAATGAAAATTTTGAACGTGAGGAGGAGAGCATGGCAGTGGCTAGCACAAGCCAACAATCAAAACCAGCTAAAAAGCAGCAACACATTACCGATGCTTTTTTGAACATGGAAGTGGCTAGCACAAGCCGACAATCAAAGCCAGTTGAAAAACAGCAACACATTACTGAAGCCTTTTCAAATGTGCATAGCTTTGCTTCGGGTGGCTCCAAACATACCAAGATGACAAAGTCAATAGTGGAGATGATTGTCATGGATAACTTGCCATTTTCACACGTGGAGGGTAATGTTTTATAAAATATGTATATTAAGACAATATGTATATTAATGTAATATTGAATATAAATTTAGGAAAAGGATTTTTAAAACTGATGAAGGAGCATCATCCCTTATACAAAGTTCCAGCTAGGAACACAATCAAGGCGGAAATTATAAAAAAGTATAAAGTGGAGCTCGAAAATTTCAAGCGCATGGTATGTCAGCTTTCATGTATATCGCTGACTACGGATATTTGGACTGACATAAATATGACGGGTGTGATTGGAATAACACTTCATGGCTTATTTGAAAAGAAGCAAATCTATGCAACGATTGGAGTGTTTAAACTAATAGAAGCCCATACTGCTGCGCACATATCTGAAGTCTTGTTAACGACGCTGGACAAGTTTTCCATTTCTAAGGAGAAAGTTACTGCAGTGGTGACGGATAATGGCGCAAACATCGTAAAAGCAATACACCAAAGCTTCGGAAAGTCGCACCATATTCCATGCTTTGCGCACACTCTGAACTTAGTGTGCAGTAATGCCTTGGAAATTAAGGAAGTATCAGGGTTAGTTGCCAAATGCCGCAGTATAGTAGTTTGGCTT
Organism: Drosophila hamatofila; assembly: GCA_035045345.1. Taxonomy (NCBI): domain Eukaryota; kingdom Metazoa; phylum Arthropoda; class Insecta; order Diptera; family Drosophilidae; genus Drosophila; species Drosophila hamatofila. Next base: position 18,818 of record JAWNPA010000049.1, read on the forward strand.
AAACGCAGCAGGAAATCCAAAGAAAATTTGCAACAGCTGCAGGTTTCTGCTGGCGCCTCGGAGGGTAACGTCTTAAAAGTGATTTTAGACGTGAAAACCAGGTGGAATTCAACATTCTATATGCTGCAGAGATTCATTAATTTAATTTCGTACATCGGCCAAGTGGTTTTAAACTTTTCGGATGCCCCACAAATGATATCCACCAAAGATAAAGACGATATGATTGAAATTATTGCTTTGCTGAAGCCATTGGAAGCAATGACTACACAAATAAGTGGGGAAAAATATGCTACTTTGAGCCTTGTTATACCTATCGCGCATTGTGGACGCCAGCAAATAATGAAGGTAATTTGTAAGTCACCCACGGGAAAAAAGCTCAAAGTAGCTATTTTGGAACAGTTCGATCGCAGATTTGGAGCGATAGAGCAGTCGTTTTTATTGGCTGCATCTACATTGCTGGATCCGCGCTTCAAGAAAATTCATTTTCAGGACCCGATAGCTTTGGATTCAGTTATGAAGCAGATACGAATGGAAATGGCAGAACTTTCAGATAAAAATGAAAGTCAAGGAAGCATTAGTGACGGTTCATCTACTGGAGAAATTGAATTTGACTTTTGGGCCCACCACAAGTCGTTGGTACACAAACGCCGTAAAAAAGACGACCCTTATCAAATTCAGGACGAACTTAGTTTCTTCTTAAATGCTCCTGTTTTGGAGCTTAAACGCAATGTAGTCGATGCCTGGGAGGAGATGAGTACTGTATACCCCCAACTATATATCATAGCTTGTCGCTATTGCTTTCTGATTGGCACTTCTGTACCAGCAGAACGTCTTTTTTCTAAGGCAGCTGCTACACTTACCGAAAAGAGGAACAGGTTAACCACTGAGCACCTGTCTGAGCTACTGTTCCTCAATTCAATACTCAATAACAAATAATAATTAATGTATTTGTTACTTTTTGCTAGGCCTAATAAAATACTAAATAAATAATAAACATAATTTCTACTTTTCTATACAAATAAAAAATCATTTGATTAATCGATTATTTCCACTTTTGTTCGATTAATTTCGATTTATAATCGCCCAGCTAAATTTAATCATATGATTCAATAATCGATTAATGTATATTTTCTGCCATCACTAGCTGGGGCAGACTCGGTCTGCCCAGGGTCTTACAAGACATTTATATCTTGCGGACCCGAGGTTAGAGAGGGGTGGGGAAGGGTGATTAGTTTGAGGTTAAGGCCGCCCACGTGACGACGGGAGTTACTGGTGGTTGTTCTTGCTAATGCTAGCCAGCCAGTCGGGTTTAGTCAGGTCGATGGATTTAAAAATGAAAAACAACTTACTCTTTCTCGCTTCAGTGCGTTTTATTCAGTTCAGTTTTGTTTTCACTTATCTCTTAACACTTTCCGTCGATATTTTCTACGCGCGTCCGCTCGCTACCTCGTACCGTGAAAAAGTCACCGCGCCACACGCGTCCGCTCATCTCGAGCTCATCTTCTTAACTCCTCGTTCTTCTCTAAGTGCCACGCACTTCTGCTCACCTTGAGCTATCTCGAGCCGAGCTTTTGTCGCCCGCTCTCGCTCTCACGCGCTTAAGCCGCTCACCCACACCGGCAGTGCATCTTTCTCTCGGCGTCGGCAATGCAACTCACCACAGCGTGAGTTACCTCACCAGTCAGTGTGTACACATACATGTACACACTGGCAAGTACACATACATGTACACACTGGCGACTACACACTGGAGGTACACACTGGCGAATACACACTGGAGGTACACACTGGCGGGCCGAGAGAACGGCAATTCCGATTTCAGCCACTAGATGGTGTGGGTTGTTGGTTTGACTGACACATAGAAGAAACTTAATAAAGAGATTTTTATAACGTTAATACAATCAAGTTATAACTGGCGCAGCCTAACGACTTCAGGGACAGGAAAAAGTGCCCCGAAGGAACCTACTTCTATAAAGATATTACAAAATATAAGTATATATTTATAATTATTAATTAATTAATACAACTATAATAATAACGCATGGGTTGTTGTCTAATCGTGCTAAAGATCATTGAATGCATTAGAAAGCATGATGATGATTAAACCTACTGTATCGGACAGAGCGAATAAGACAATCAACTGAAACACATTTTACATGCACAAAGAAAAAAAAAAAAAAAGAAAAAATAAAAATAAAAATATATGTACGGCTTGGTGTGCGACTTTGATAGTGAATAATATTATGGTCAATACTATATTTTGTATGCACTTATTTATGTATTTGCATAATCAGTGCACTATATTGGTATTGGTATTTGTTTAAACTACAATTGGACTTGTATACCGTATTTTCAAAAAACAAAATTATTTCATAATCTTGATAAAATATTTCTGTTCCTCGAATTCGGCAATTCCTACTAAATACATACATACATGTAAGTACATAGGAAAAGCGAATTTCTGAATACATTTTGTACTTTTGCGGCTACATCGAGAGCAACACGAAAGCGACGTCACGACTTGTAGGCGCCACTAATTGTCGACGAAAAGAACTAATTCTCAAGAATTATATTATTTCACCATTTGTAGCCTACGCAACATTACGAGACAACAACTCGAAATCACTTTCAGTTTGAATCTCGTTGCGTGTGGACCTCACTGCTCATTAGCAAAAAAAAAAAAAAAAAATAATAAGTAAAAGTTGTAAAAATTATTAAAGTTTACCAAAGTGTTTCACTGAACTAAAACAATATCAAAACATTATCGTGCAAAGGTGAAATAAAGTATAAAACAAATATATAAAATAAAAAAATGAACAAAACAAAAATTGAAATAAAATAAAATATAAAAAACAAAAGTAATTAGTACAAGTTTGATGTCTGTCTTTGGCATGATCACTCGAAATCAGTTTCAGTTGCGTGTGAACCTCACTGCTCATTAACAAAAAAAATAAATAAATAAAATAAAATAAAAAGATAATAAGTAAAACTTGTAAAAAATTATTAAAGTTTACCAAAGTGTTTCACTGAACTAAAACAATATCAAAACATTATCGTGCAAAGGTAAATTAAAGTATAAAACAAATATATAAAAAAAAAATAAACAAATAAAATTGAAATAAAATAAAATTTAAAGAAACAAAAGTTTAATTAGTACAAGTTTGATATCTGTCTTTGGCATGATCATTGCAACGCGCAAGAATCATGCCTAGCTTCAGCACAATTAACAAAAGAAGGAATACTATTTATTTATGTAAAAGAAATTATATGAAAAAAAAAAAAAAAAAAAAAAAAAAAAAAAAAACAAAAACAAAACATTCAAAAGCAATTACGTTAAACATGACTGATGTCTGTCCGCCTTTTGGCACGATCATTGCAACGCGCAAGAATCATGCCTAGCTTCAGCACAGTTAACAAAAATACTATTTATTTATATAAAAGAAATTATATGGAAAACATTCATAAGTAATTACGTTAAACATGACTGATGTCTGTCCGCCCTTTGGCATGATTACTGCAACGCGCAAGAATCATACCTATGTAGCTTCAGCACAGTTAAAAAAAAAAAAAAAAAAAAAAAAAAAAAAAAAAAAAAAAAAAAAAAAAAAAAAAAAACAATATTTATGTGAAACCAATTATATGCAAAATATACGAAAACAATTACTAGTAATAATAATATTTTTCACAGAACAAGGAAAACTGAAGGGAAGACAAAATACGGAAACACAGCTGCAAATCACATCACACATTCATAATCATTTTACAATTGGAGAGATTTTGTTCAAAACACAACATACGCTGTACCTACTCTACCCCAACACTAAAAACAAATAGAAAAAAAAAAAAAAAAAAAAAAAAACTTAAAGTAAGAAACATATGTTTTATCCATCTATTTTAATACACATATTATCATCACATATTGTTATACCAATTACACACTAATTACACATACATACAGTTATATAAATAATGTCAAGAGCAACGAAAACAAGAAGTGCAAAATGCACTGCTAACATAGCAGACAGTAGAGAAGAATCTCCAATTTTTGATACTTCATTAACCGAAAACATACCTCTGGCTCAAGAAGTCAATATAGATAGGCAAAATATAATGGGTAACTTTAAAATCTCTGATGTAATAAAAACAATGCCCACTTATGAAGGAAATCCAGAAGAATTAGGAGAATTCATTGCAAATGTTGAAGAAATACTTTCCTTTATGGAACACTCAGAACAAACTCCGACAGGAATATTTATTTTAAGAGCAATAAGAAATAAAATTCAAGGGAAAGCCCACGAAATATTATATCAAACAAAAGTAAAATTACATTGGAACGATATTAAAAATACACTTGTAAGACACTTTTCGGACAAAAGGACAGAATCTGACTTAATCGCCGAACTGGGTATTTTAACAACACAAAGTCACCCTGTAGAAATTCTTTACGAAAAAGTTACCAGCATACAGAGAGCTTTAATAAACATTAGTGATGAAAAGGAAATTAATTTAACAGTGCGGGAGACATACTTGGTATAGATTGTCTAATATATTTAGACGATATCATTATATTTTCATCCTCATTACAGGAGCATATTCAACATTTAAGAAATGTCTTTAAAAAAATTAGAGCAGCAAACCTAAAATTACAAACAGATAAGTCTGAGTTTTTAAGAAAAGAAATTGAGTACTTAGGACATGTTGTTACTTCAGAGGGCATCAAACCAAATCCATCAAAGATTCAAGTAATCAAGAAATTTCCTTTACCTAGGACCCAAAAACAAATCAAATCCTTCTTGGGGTTAATGGGTTATTATAGGAAATTCATAAGAGATTTTGCCAAAATAACTAAACCACTAACTAAGCAATTAAAAGGAAAAGATAAAATTATAATAGATGAAGAGTTTAAATCAACGTTTGAAGTTTGCAAGACTCTTTTATGTAACGACCCTATACTGATATATCCTGATTTTACCATACCGTTCATATTAACAACGGATGCTAGTGATTTTGCTTTAGGGGCAGTATTGTCTCAGGGAACTCTAGGATCAGACAAACCGGTATCATTTGCTAGCAGAACTTTATCCGACACGGAAACAAACTACTCGACGGTTGAAAAAGAGATGCTTGCAATAATTTGGGCTGTAAAACATTTCCGACCTTACCTTTTTGGCCAAAAGTTTAAAATCATAACAGACCACAAACCTCTAACTTGGCTAATGAGTTTTAAGGAACCAAATTCAAAATTAGTAAGGTGGAAATTAAGGCTGTTGGAATATGATTATGAGGTCATATACAAAAAAGGATCGCAGAATGTGGTTGCAGATGCCTTAAGTAGAACAAGAGTAGATGTAAATATAGGTGAGGATAGGTCAATTGAAGCCACCTGCGGAGAAACTATACATTCTGCAAGAGAAAATTGGGAACAAGGTATATTCGTTTCTGAAAAACCACTTAACGACTTTAATATACAGATTATCTTTAAGGAATCCGTTCAATCAAATATTAAAGTAGAAGTACCTTTTAAAAACAAAATAAGGCGTACCATTTTCGAGCCAAGTTTTAACGAAAAAGTAGTGACAAAACTCTTGAAATCCGTTTTAAAACCAAATAAGACTTGCGCAATATTTGCAACAGACACAATATTTAAAATATTAGAACAAGTGTATTTGAAGTACTTTGCTCACAGTCAACTTTACAAGGTTTTAAGGTGTACAGAATTTTTAAGAGAAGTTACAACACCAGATGATCAGCAAAAGGAAATTAGGGAATATCATCTCAAAAACAATCATAGAGGTATCGACGAAACTTGCGCTCATTTAAAGCGATCAATTTATTTCACCCACATGAAACAAAAAATTTCACAAACAATCAATAATTGCGACACATGTCAAACATTGAAGTATGACAGACAACCCCAAAGAGTCCCATTTCAAGAGCCCGAAATACCACAACAACCATTAGATTTAATTCACATGGATATATATTCAATAAACCATAATTATATATTAACAATAATTGACAAACTATCAAGATTCGCTACCGGTTACACCATACCAGCTAGAGACTGTATCAATGTAGTTAAATCAGTGAAACATTTTATTTGTACCTTCGGAACACCGAAGAAAATAATTTGTGACCAAGGACCAGAATTTTCGGGAAATCTTTTTATTGATTTTTGTAAACAATATAATATCAACAGGCATGTGACGTCATTTCAACAATCATCAAGTAATTCAACGGTCGAACGTTTTCACTCATCCCTAACAGAAACTTATAGAATCATATTTGATCTGAAAAAAAGAAAGAGCTTACCTTGCACGCATGAAGAGATATTGTGGGAAGCATTGACTACGTATAATAATGCTATTCACTCAGGCACAGGTTATACACCATTCGAATTATTTTCCGGTAGAACACATATCTTTAATAAAACAGCTAATTTTACCAATGAACACGAATATTTACAAGAACTAAATTTATACCAAAGAAAGTTATACCCAGAAGTAGTTCAGCAATTAACCGACAAAACACAAAAACGCACGAATAATTTAAACAAAGACAAGATTAACCCAGCACAACTTGACAAAGACGAAATTATTTTTCGAAAAGAAAATAGAAGAAATAAATTAACACCACGTTTTACATTACACAAAGTACTAGAAGACAAGGGACCCACTTTTATATCAACAAAGCAGCAAAAAATTCATAAGTCAAAAATAAAACGTATAACTAGAAAACAAAAAAACGCTTAGTCATGTACATATATATATACACATATGTGTTGAATATGTGTATATATATATATATATATATATATATATATATATAATATCAATTACTCATCTATATTTTATGAAAAAATAAATAAAATAAAATAAAAAATAAATAAATAAAAAAAAAAAAAAAAAAAAAAAAAAAAAAAAAAAAAAAAGAGAAATGAAGTATATATGAAATAAATATTATATAATTATGTTACAAGTTTGAAATATATATATCGTTAAACTTAGGAATTGTTAAACTTATGTTAATAAAATTAGAATTATAATAATTAAAATTATAATAAAACAACAAAATACACATGAAAGGCGCCTACGTGGGATTAAAGAAGCTGGAAAGGGACGTCAACGGTGGATACTTCAAACCCTTTATGTCTCATTCAGACCATATATTCATTCTGGCCTTCACTTCAATCTAGGAGGGGAGGAGTTACCTCACCAGTCAGTGTGTACACATACATGTACACACTGGCAAGTACACATACATGTACACACTGGCGACTACACACTGGAGGTACACACTGGCGAATACACACTGGAGGTACACACTGGCGGGCCGAGAGAACGGCAATTCCGATTTCAGCCACTAGATGGTGTGGGTTGTTGGTTTGACTGACACATAGAAGAAACTTAATAAAGAGATTTTTATAACGTTAATACAATCAAGTTATAACTCGTGCGCTCTCCGCTCTCTCGAGCTTTCGCAGCGCTGGGCAGAGTTGCACTGCCGATCACCGAGAGTGCGCGCGCTCAAGCCGCGATCAAGCAGTGCTAATCAAAATCTGAAGCCTAACGACTATCAATTATCTTACGAGCTAGCTTTAGAACTAACAACAATTTCTTAAGACTACTAAACCTAACTACTACAAAACTAATTCTACCAAACTATGGCTACAAAACTCTATGTGAGGTGGGTCACCAAAAAGCCACCTCACACATACTTCTAGTGTTCTGACTTTTTCTAAAAATTAATAAAAATATAATAAATAAAACAAGTAAGAAAACTCTAGTCGAGACTGCGCGACTACGAGATCCCCTGAACCCTTAGGGAAATTGATAATTCGTCAAAATGAAACATGCACACACACATGCACACCTACACACGCACGTATAAGCATGCATGGGCTGCAGTGTGGGCTTACTGTAGGAACTTATTTGCTTAATAACTTTTTTTGTAGACAAACAATCTTCATAAAACTTTAAGACAGTGATAATAACATTAAAATGTGTGTATGTGCCAAAGCACAAGTCTCTAGTATTTGAAATACGCTTTTTGCAAACTTGGTGGAAGGGGGGTATTTTGGAGGGTTTAAAATTTGAAGACTCTAGCTCTAAAGGTTTGGCAGATATAATTTTATAACTGATTTTCGATAAGGTTTTTTATCGATAAAAAAATACCGGGAGTAGTTATCGATTTTTGAAAATAAACTTGATCTGCGCGATTAATACACGGACCTACAGTTTCAAATTTCAAGTCTTTAGCTCTTACATCTTCTGAGATCGACGCGTTCAGACATACGGACAGACAGGCAGACAGACAGACGGACAGGGCTAAATCAACTCAGCTCGTCGCCCTGATCGAGAATACATATAATTTATAGGGTCTGCCACGCCTCCTTCTGTCTGTTAGATACTTTTAACAAAACCATTATTTAGTATATCTCCATTTGTTGCTACTCGAGAAATTGTTCTTGTATGATTTAGACGAAATTTATTTATGTCCTTATTTCTCGACAGCAGCAGCAACACCAGAGCGTTTTCAATTATGGATGGTCCATGAATAACATTTTATGAACAGTAGGCGGAAGATAATACCATGAATATGTCCTTGTAAGATCAGTCGCTATTTGGAGTGCAAATGTCTTTAATTTTTCCATTAATTTTGTATCCTGAGCAGAGTGCTTACAATGTTGTTGCACACCGTTCAATAAGGTCTTCATTTACGCCTGTTATTTTCGCGGATATCCCAGGATTGCTAAAGAATTTTCTGGCAGTGTTTCCATCATTCGATATTCCACATTTACCAACCTTTGGCTTATCAACAATCAATCCCAATTTTATACGGAATTCTGTTTGCATTTTTATTTGAATGATATATTCAAAAAATCGTATATATGCATGAAGTGGTGACAGCCCGAATTGAAACCGTTGCATATATAGCATTTTGAGGATGATGTTTGGGTTAAGGCATTACAAATTTTTCCGTCAACCATTGCGAGTTGCAAAATATGCCCAGCACATAATATTTTATTGCCAACAGATATTTTCGTCGGAACAAGGTTCTTAATTTTGTCCTTAAAATATTTTTCCTCCTCTATACTTAACTCAGTTGATTCCTTAATTGAAATCGTATAGGTCGAAAATATCGTGTTTTTTTCCATTGTAAGGCTGCTTGCCGACTCACCGCCACACATTATTAGTAGCATAAGGTATGAAATGGTTTTGTAGAGAATAGGTTTTGTAGCATGTAAGTTGTAGGAATAGTTTTGTAGTTTTAATTGTTAGACTGTAAGCGTTGAATTTGTAGTTTCAATTGTTAGAATGTAAGTTTCAAATTTGAAAAGTAGTTGAGCGCGCGCGGAATTTCAGCGATCAGCAATGCAACCCGGCGTCAGCGTGGAGAAGGCCCGCGAGAGCGGAGAGCCCACGCTGTGGAGAGTTACATTGCTGACGCAAAGGTGAAGGCAATTAGATTAATGAGTTGGAGAGTAGAGCTGGGAAACCATCGATGGACGGCTTCATGGTTTCCCCATCGATGGAAAAAATAATCGATTATATCGATGGCTCCATCGAAAAATTTTACCTTTAAAATTTTTACCTTTTATTGTAAAAACAAGTAAGAAAGCTCTAGTCGAGACTGCTCGACTACGAGATCCGCTGAACCCTTCCAGGAACTAATATTTCAATAATTCGTCGTTCCACTTCTACTTACACATGCACACACACATACACACATACGCACGCACGCATAAACAGGCATGGGCTGCCATGTGGGCTTACTTAAGGCACTTAATTGTTTAATAACTTTTTTCGTAGACAGACAATTTTGATAAAACTTTTAGACCGTGATTATAACATTAAAATGTGTATATGTGCCAAAGCAAAAGTCTCTAGTATTTGAAATACGCTTTCTGCAAACTTGTAGGGAAGGGGCTGTTTTGGGGGGTGGGGGGTGAAAAATGACAAAAACCGAAAATCTTAAAAATACACATGATTCTACATTTTAAATTTGAAGACTCTATCTTTAAAGGTGTAGAAGATATAATTTTATAACTGATTTTCGATAAGGTTTTTTATCGATAACAAAAAAACAGAAGCAGTTATCGATTTTTAGAAATAAACTTGATCTGCGCGTGCAATATACGGACCTACAGCTTCAAATTTCAAGTCTCTAGCTCTTATATCTTTTGAAATCGACGCGTTCAAGCATACGGACAGACGGACGGACGGACAGACGGACAGACAGACGGACAGGGCTAAATTGACTCAGCTCGTCGCTCTGATCAAGAATATATATACTTTATGGGGTCTGCCACGCCTCCTTCTGCCTGTTCCATACTTTTAACAAAACCATTATACCCTGATTTCCCATTTTCAATGGGTTCAGGGTATAACAAGTAAGAAAGCTCTAGTCGAGACTGCTCGACTACGAGATCCCCTGAACCCTTCCAGGAACTAATATTTCAATAATTCGTCATTTCACTTCTACTAACACATGCACACACACATACAAACATACGCACGCACGTATAAACATGCATGGGCTGCCATGTGGGCTTACATTGGGAACTTAATTGTTTAATATCTTTTTTTGTAGACGGACAATCTTGATAAAACTTCAGAACGTGATTATAACATTAAAATGTGTGTGTGTGCCAACGCTCAAGTCTCTAGTATTTGAAATACGGGGTTTCCAAGCTTGTTGGGAAGGGGGTGTTTTGGAGGGTGAGGGGTGAAATATGACAAAAACCGAAAATCTTAAAAATACACATGATTCTACATTTTAAATTTCGAGACTCTTTAAAAGTGTAGAAGATATAATTTTATAACTGATTTTCGATAACGGTTTTTATCGATAACAAAAAACAGAAGCAGTTATCGATTAAAAAAAAAGAACTTGATCTGCGCGTGCAATATACGGACCTACAGTTTCAAATTTCAAGTCTCTAGCTCCTATATCTTCTGAAATCGACGCGTTCAAACATACGGACAGACGGACAGGGCTAAATCGACTCAGCTCGTCGCCCTGATCAAGAATATATATACTTTATGGGGTCTGCCACGCCTCCTTCTGCCTGTTACATACTTTTAACAAAACCATTATACCCTGATTTCCGATTTAGCCCTGTCCGTCTGTCTGTCTGTCTGTCTGTTCCCTACAAGTTTGCAGAAAGCGTATTTCAAATACTAGAGACTTGTGCTTTGGCACATATACACATTTTATTGTTATTATCACGGTCTGAAAGTTTTATCAAAATTGTCCGTCTACGAAAAAAGTTATTAAAGAATTAAGTGCCTAAAGTATGCCCACATGGCAGCCCATGCCTGTTTATACGTGCGTGCGTATGTGTGTATGTGTGTGTGCATGTTTAAGTAGAAGTGGAACGACGAATTATTGAAATATTAGTTCCTGGAAGGGTTCAGGGGATCTCGTAGTCGAGCAGTCTCAACTAGAG
>JAWNPA010000005.1:0-28104 GCA_035045345.1 Drosophila hamatofila
TATTTTTTTTTGAATGTCGAATACCTACATATCATGCGAATCGATGGCAAAGCCTACTTGATTACGAAACATAGAAGAGCAGAGCATACTTTCAAATATTTGCATTTGAAATTTTATTTTTTTTTTGTGTAGGATGTTTGTAAAACTTGTTTATGTTGCTTTTCACCGGTTCCTGTGGAGATAAAATAATTAGTAAATGTTCTTACACAGCTATTTTCTCTAATTTCTTTGTTTACGAATTTTGAATTTAGTTTTGTTTCTAAAATTACTACCATTTTTCTTGTTTTGTGTTTTTATATTCATTCACGAAGTGATATGAATATATTGGTTTTGTGCAATGTCCGTCTTGCTGTCCGTCCGTCTGTCCGTCTGTCCGTCTGTCCGTATGAATGCAATATTTTTCGCGGCTATTGAAGCTAGAGACTTGAAACTTGGAACATATACTCGTATATGTCTCCGATTTATAAAGTGTAAAAATTTTCCATATACGCCCACTAGGGGCGTGGCAAATTGGAAAATGCATTTTCCTATATGCCAGAAATCATATTAGTTGAAGAGCTAGAGAGCTGAAATTTAAAATGTAGATTCGTGTTGATCACCCAAGATCAAAAAGATATGGCGGATATATCTACGTCCATTGGGGGCGTGGCAAATCGAGTAAAACTGTATCTTCTAAAGTTGTAAAGCTAGAATGCTGAAATTTGGCACGTAAGTAAATGTTACGATTCTATAAAGACCGAGGAAAAAGCTAGAATGCTGAAATTTGGCACGTAAGTAAATGTTACGATTCTATAAAGACCGAGGAAAAAACTATATATATCCGCGCTCACTGGGGGCGTGGCAAATCGGATCTAAATATATATTGATTTTCCAAATTCTTCTATATTTTGAGCACTATTGATGTTAGCGACTTGAAATTTAATATGTATACTCAGATTGACGACCCAAGATCAATAAGCTATGGCGGATATATCTACGCCCATAGGGGGCGTGGCAAACCGCAAAAGTTTATATCTCCTACAGTTTTAGAGCTAGAAGCTTAAAATTTAGATAGTTGAGTTACTGATAATCTCCTCTATCGATGACTCAAAAATAATTGTTACGCCTCTTTGGGGGCGTGGCATATCAAAAATACCCTGTAATTTTCACATTTTTTGAGTCTAAGCGTCCAAATTTTACAGTTACGTAGCCTTCAGCTCATTCTAAGAACTGGCCAAAAATTATGGGTCTACGACCACTGGGGGCGTGGCAAAACGGATTTTAGACGCTCAATAGCGAAATTCATATGCGTGTGCCACCTATATATATAAATATGCTTAATAGGTATTGATAATAAGGAAAGAAACATTTTTAAGAATATTAAAAAATATAAATTAAATTAAAACGAAAAAGTTTTCCACGGGGTTCGAACCTGCACCTCAATCTACGCCCACTAGGGGCGTGCCAAATCGACATTTGCAGCGGCCAAATGCAAAATTCATATGCGTGTGTCACTCACATATATATGTATATAAGCTTAATAGGCATTAATAAGACAAAACGAAACATTTTTAAGAAATTTAAAAAATATAAAATATATTATAACAATATAAATTTCGATTTTAAAAAAAATTCCCGCGGGGTTCGAACTTGCACCACAATCAAACAGCATGTTTGTCAAAAAAAAATAAAAGAAGAGATTCGAACCGCGGACTTCTGACACAACGCGCAGAGTCTCTGCTAACAGCGCCACTGCACCGATCATACGGAATATAACTAAAAACAAACTTTACAGCTACAGCACCTATAGTAAACAAAAACCAAAGTAGCGGCTGAAAATTCAAAGACAATTCAAAAGCAATTCAAAGACAATTTAATCGCAATTGAGATTCTTAGAATTTCTCGAATACGCATTTGAATATACATACATACATACACATTTGCACACGCGTAAAAAACGCTGGCATACTGAAATTGTGTGTGCAGACGAATACATACATTTGTAAGTATGTATGTATGTACGTATAAGCATTTGTGGGTTTTTTTTTAGCAAAAATAAAATTTAACTTATAAAAACTTATAAAAATATTTTACAAATAACAAAAATGTTATGTGTTTGTCATATAAGCTATCATTTTCCCAATAAAATAACTAATTTATAAAAAGACATTTAAAAAACTTGGCATTAGCGAGATTAGAACCCGCGCTATTCCAGCGCAACTTGCATAGCATTTACCATCGACGCCACTGCAATATACAATCAGACGGTAGCTAAAACGAAATAGCTTCACTTCGAGAGCGTCATCTGACAAAAGTAAGCTAAAGTAACGGCTGAAAATTTCATGAATCAATTCTTAGAATATGCTAGAAGACACGATTTTATATGTATGTATATACATACATACATATGCATACATGTATGACTGTATGCATAGAATAACCGATCAATGTGTGCATACGTATAGGAAAAACGCTCTGCTCCGCTGCTAGCTTGCTGCTTGCAGGTGCGTTTGCTAATTGACCAAATATTTTGTTTATTAAATATGATCTACATTTCCATTGAATTTCTGTCATTTCTTAAGAAATACCAGCTCATTCACATTGCTACATTTGCAACTAAAATTAAAAAGAGAATTCGGTAAATTTTTGAGTCGATATTCAAAATATAACAAAAATCAAAATTATATAAAATACTCATGTATCTATATGCAAAATTTTGAGAGTCTAGCTCTAAAGATGTACGAGATATAAACGGGAATAGTTCTCTATGATTCCCCACTTTTAATTAGTTCAGGCCCTGCTTTATATTGATTACTATTAGCGCTAGAAACTTGAAATTTTAAATATACTCGGGTTGACCACCCAAAATGAATTAGATATGTAAGGCAGCGTTGGGACTGTGAATGAATATTCCGCAGTCGGTAACGCCGTTCTTACTTGTTTGTTTATATTGTTATGTTAACTGTAAGCTTTTTTTTTTATTTTTTTTAAATTGTTACCTATGTTTGTTTTTACGGGAAAGAAATTTTAATATTGTTTTATATGGCCACGGTCTGGTCACTCTCTTGCAAATTTGTGGTGCACTTATTTATTTAATTGGTTCTTTTCTTTTACTTATTGTTGCTCGACTTATCCGTTTTCCGAAAGGGAAGCCTTTATTGTTCCTCTTTGGTGATAAGACCTACTAGGGTAAGGATTATTCCACGACCGAATACTTTGCAAAATCGCAGAAGTATTCCGTATTTTTGCCAACAAATGTAACACCGCGTGGAACATTTTATTTGTACTTGCTTTTTAATAGTTACTTTTTATGAAATTATTCAAGCGTCACCTTTCACTTTGAAACTGTGAAGATTGTGGGTCCCTGCTCGGGCGCCAGTTAAGTTCTCCCGCAATAGAGTACTAGTGATCAGGGGAACTGTGTTGTATTCTCACGAATATAAATAACTTCGTGTTCAATGTAATGATTTATTTTATATAATTTAGTAACAATAGATCTAAACTCTCTCTCGCCAGAATATGAACTGAGCCATATCGGCTCGACTGCTTATGTTCTGCCCTTGAATGTACGACAGGACTCTCCAGGCCTTCTTAGATAGTCCATAGTCTTAACTTATATACTAAATTGTACAAACTTTTTTGAAATGACAAAAGTGTTGAACATCTGGCAACTCACATGCTCAATATAAGGGTGCTATTTTTTCAAAAATATTATTTTGTGTCTCAAGTGCGAAGCGTTCATTCGCTCCCTGCTATCTGCTCTTGGCACTCGAACGTTGAGAACATCGAACCAGTCATGCGTCTGGAGATCTAACTTACTGTTTTGAAAAGTTTATAGCGCTCAGCCCAATTATGGCCAGCTAAGTATCCAAAGCCTGCGGCGCTTTGAATAGGTGCTGCGACTGTATTCGAAAACAGCTTTGTTGACATCTTCAAATTTTTTTCGTTTATTTTGTGAGTGATGGACAAGTCACCCGCAGGGATATTTAAAAGCTCTGCTATTATGGCCGCATTAACGGATTTCTCATTAATAACAAATCCGGAATCTATAAAATGATTTCGAATCAATTTTATAAGATGGGGTCCATCCGCAAAAATTGTAATTTAATAAAAATCTTAAGAAACATGTAAGCAAATTATTGATAACCATGGGTGCGTATAAGGCACTTGCAAAGAAGATAAAAGTGACCGATTTGAACCAAATCGCATACCATTGCCACTATAGTGTACCCCATACTTTGATTATTGTGTAAAATCTCTTGTATTTTTATACCCTGAACTAAAGGTGGGCACCCAACCGACCCAGCCCATGGGCCGAAGAGGAAAATTTTGCCCGCACCCGAAAGCTACAAAATTTTTGCAACCCGACACCCAGCCCGCCCGCCCGAAATTTTGTTTTTAATTTAAGTGAAAAATACAATTTTTATGCTTTTATGCTTATATTTACTAAGTAATAGTAAAAATTTAAAAAAAAAAAACGCACTTAAATTACATATTTTTATACAAAAAGTGTTGTGGTGCCGTGCTTTGCACTAAAAGCAAACACAGTTTTGCATTTGCAACAGCACACTAAATCTAGACTACACAACTAGTGATCACAATTGTAATAGATGGTGATGATAATTGTAATTGAGATAATCGATAACAAACGTAATCGGTAGTGTACACAAAGTTAAGAAAATAAAATATTTGCAATTAAAATTGAAAACATGTAAATATTTCATATTTTTTTGCGGCTTTTGAAGCAAGAGACTTGAAACTTGGAACATACACTCGTATGTGTCTCCGATTTATAAAATTTTGAAATTTGGAATGTAGATTCGCGCTGATCACCCAAGATCAAAAAGATATGGTGGATATATCTACACCTATTGGAGGCGGGCAAATCGGGTAAAACTGTATCTTCTAAAGTTGTAAAGCTAGAATGCTGAAATTCGGCACGTAAGTTAATGCTACAATTCTATAAAGACCGAAAAAACCTTTATATCCCCGCCCTCTGGGGGCGTGGTAAATCGGATCTAAATATATAGTGATTTTCCAAATTCTGCTATATTTTGATGCTAGCGACTTGAAATTTGGTATGTATACGTGGGTTGACTACCCAAGATCAATAAACTATGGCGGATATATCTACGCCCACAGGGCAAACCTACAGTTTTAGAGCTAGAAGCTTAAAATTTTGATAGTTGAGTTACTGATAATCTCCTCTATCGACGACCCAAAAATAATAGTGATATAAAATATATTATAACAATATCAATTTTAAATAAATTTCTGCGGGGTTCGAACTTGCTCCACAATCAAATAGCATGTTTGTCAAAAAAATAAAATAATAATAAAGCTTAACAACAGCAGGATTCGAACCGCGTAATTCTGACACTGCACTGATCTAACACAATATACCTAACACAAAACTTTACAGCCACAACACCTATAGTAAACAACAAGTAAGAGGGCTCTAGTCCAGACGGCTCGACTAGGAGATACCCTGAAAACTGCAAAGTACTGATATGCCAATCATTCTACACCCATACGCATGCATCCATACGAACGCATAAACACGCGCTCTGGTAACTGCGCAGTTACCAGTTACTGCGCTTGGGCTGCCGTGTGGGCTATATTATGAGAATTTATTTGTTAAATAAATCTTTTTGTAGAGGGACTATCTTCATCAAACATCAAACTCAGAACGTGATAATAACATTCAAATGTGTGTATATGCCGAAGCACAAGTCTCTAGTACTTGATATACGTTTTTTTCAAATTTGGGACGAAGGAGGCGTGGTATTAAAAATTGAAAATTACAAAATCTTTGTATTCATCACATAAATCAACACAGTAAATCTGAAGTCTCTAGGTCTAACAGTAAATAAATTAGGCCTAAAGAACAAAGTCAGATTTTCGATTATTATCGATAATAAAGAAATGGAATGAGTTATCGAAAAAATATGATGTGAAAAATATGATAATATAAAATCGTACTGCGTATGGTATACACGAGTATACATGTAAAATTTCAAGCACTTTCTAGCTTTTGTTTAGGAGATCTCTGCGTTTATACGGACGGACAGACGGACAGACGGACATGGCTAGATCAACTCAGCTCGTCATCCTGATCAAGAATATAAATACTTTATGGGGTTTGCCACGCCTCCTTCTGCGTGTTACATACATTTTAGCAAACCCATTATACCCTGAAATCCCATTTTCAATGGGTTCAGGGTATAACAAGTAAGAAAGCTCTAGTCGAGACTGTTCGACTACGAGATCCCCTGAACCCTCTTCCAGGAACTAATATTTCAATAATTTGTCGCTTCATTTCTACTTACACATGCACACACACATACACACATACGCACGTACGTATAAACAGGCATGTGCTGCCATGTGGGCTTACTAAGAGAACTTAATTGTTAAATAACTTTTTTTGTAGACGGACAATCTTGATAAAACTTTCAAACCGTGATTATAACATTAAAATGTGTGTATGTGCCAACGCACAAGTGTCTAGTACTTAAAATACGGTTTTTGCAAACTTGTAGGAAGAGGTGGGGGTAAAATATGACAAAAACCGAAACTCTTAAAAATACATATGAATCTACATTTGAAATTTAAAAACTCAAGCCTTAAAGATGTAGGAAATATAATTTTTTAACTGGTTTTCGATAAGGTTTTTCATCGATAAGAAAATAACGGGAGTAGTTATCGATTTTTGAAGAAAAACTTGATATGCGCGCTCTGTATATGGACCTACGAAAAAAAAATTTCAAGTCTCTAGCGCTTATATCTTCTGAGATCGACGCGTTCATACATACGGACGGACGGCCGGACAGACAGACGGACAGGACTAAATCAACTCGGCTCGGCCTGTTACATACATTTTAACAAAACCATTATACCCTGATTTCCCATTTTCAATGGGTTCAGGGTATAAAAAGGCATTTTAAAACTTGACATCAGCGGGATTAGAACTAACGCTTTTCCAGCGCAATTTGCATAGCATTTACCATCGACGCCACTGCAATACACGATCAGACGATAACTAAAACGAAATAGCTTCACTTCGAGCGCGTCATCTGACAAAAGTAAGCTAAAGTAACGGCTGAAAATTTCATGAATCAATACTTAGAATATGCTAGAAGACACGCTTTTATATGTATGTATATACAGACATACATATGTATATGACTGTATGCATAGAATAAACGATCAATATATGCACACGTATAGGAAAAACGCTCTGCTCCGCTGCTAGCTTGCTGCTTGCAGGTGCGTTTGCTAATTGGTCAAATATTTTATTTATTAAATATGATCTACATTTCCATTGAATTTCTGTCATTTCTTAAGAAATACCAGCTCATTCACATTGCTACATTTGCAACTAAAATTAAAAGGGGAATTCGGTAAACTTTTGAGCCGATATCCAAAATATAACAAAAATCACAATTATATAAAATACCCATGCATCTATATACAAAATTTGGAGAGTCTAGCTCTAAAGATGTACGAGATATAAACGGGAATAATGCTCTATGATTCCCCGCATTTAATAGGTTCAGGCCCTGCTTTATGTTGATTACTATTAGAGCTAGAGACTTGAAATTTAAAATATCGCGGGTTGAAAACCCAAAATCAATTAGATATGTATGGCAGCGTTGGGACTGTGAATGAATATTCCGCAGTCGGTAACGCCCGACTGCAACGTTCTTACTTGTTTTTGTGCTGCAGATTTTTTCGTCGACGCATAATCGAGCTTGCTTAGGCACAGAGTCAAATCGTTCATTCAAAATGTCAATAACTCTGCGCGTGCAAAAAAGTGGATCGTAGCCAGGCTCACCCTTTTTGATTCGCTTTCTCTCATCACACAATGAGAAGTATTTCTTAATTGCTTCAAATTTGCAGCGGGTCATACAGGTTTGTATGGGTGCAAACACGTTTTATCCCCAGTAACTTTTCAAATTAGGGTACCGATATATTAACATGTAAATTAAAATACCGATATAGTGATATATCTTCCGTTGTGATTTTAAACTTGTTGGCAATATTTTCCTTTAAGGATGTGCGCATTGTTTCCTCGATAATGTCCGAGCTTAAAAAATAACAAAATAGTTGATACGGAGCTTTCAGATCAGTTAATTTTTATGGCAACGAAGAGTTGGCTTGAAAAGCTACATTGTTTATGTGCAATTGCATTGATTGATGTCTCCATATATGTAACTTTACTGGGTTCCTTTTTAATTGATTCGATATCTATTCATAAAAAACTAATGAGTTGTATTATAATTCAAAGTAATGACTTGCTTACTAAGCCCATTAAAGCCACCAGAAGATGGTAAAGATACACGTGTTGCTCCTTCAATGACTGGCAATGGAGATCAAGGCCTTTTAGGAGTTTTTCGGGAAAACTCATGGTTCTGCACAGTATTTTCGATGTTTTCGAGATTACTGCGCATTAAGGATACCGTAGAGGCATCTTCTATTTCAGTGTTTAGTGCCTCTGCTAGGTCTTCATTTTCTTCATCCTCGTTGCCACTTGATATACTCGACATATCCACATCCGACGGGACTGATTCGAACAACTCTAGCAGTTGCTCATCCGTCAAATCAGACCATTTATAGCGAACTCTGAAAGCCAGTATTCAATTTCTATTAACAAAATTCAACAATAAATGAAAATCATACACAAATCACACAAGAAGTGCAAGCAGTTGTTAAATAGCTGCTGACAACAAATTTTGCCGTGGAGCCCCAAAAGTGCCTCAAGGCTCTTATCACTTTTACGAGGCTACAAAGCACGGTGATCGTATACACTTGACTATGGTTTGTAAGACCACAAGACAAGAAACTACGTGGCTCGTTGCTCGTCTCTTACATATTCTTATCGCTGAGGTTGTAAGGCTCAGCGTTCGTCTGGCTATTTATAGAATCGTGGCCCTTATCTATTTCTAACACACCATCTGCTAGCCGTAGAGTGCGTAGAAGGCATGTATACGATCTTTGTATATGTGTATGTTCATGCCTGAACATTCTGCGGGGGGCCAGAAGATGTGACATCTAGCAACTGCTGTCTGTAGTTTCTTTTCTTAATCTGCAGTCCTTGTACGTTTTGTGTGTGCGTGCCTGAACATTCTGCGGTGTCCAGAAAATATGGTAGCCAGATATATTGCGCTGTTCCCTTGATCTTTGCGCAGGTGGCAGTTCCCATGCCAAGTAACGTCGAGGCTCTTTAAAGAACTTACGCCGCTTATAGTTGTGTTTAATTGTATAATCGGCATCGCTCAATGAATCTGCTGAGGCGGTGTCCACTCGCTTCATTGCTGTCTCCAGATGGGAGCTGTCCACATTTTGATGATAACGCTGCCTTAGGCCAGCTGTTAATTCGCTTGTAGTTGATATGGCTCTTTCCTTTAATATGTTGCTGCGATTTCCAGCTAAGTCCTCGTCCAATGTAATTGTAATTACATCATTAGTCTCTGAAGAAGTTTCCAGATTGAACTCCGCTGCTGTGGTCATAACTGAAGAGTTTTGATCTCCAGCTGCACATGCTGTCGCCGTTGCAGTCGTCGCAGAAGTCATCCATCGTGCTGCTAACAGTATTAATATCATCAGCAGCACTCAACGTTGCTGTCGATGTCGAAGATGTGGCAGCAATTGCTTTCTCGTCCCCATCTTTTATATCCTCCGACTTTTGTGGTTGATCCTTTGTCGGAGTTGGTAGCAAACAGATCTTGTTTATTGACCTTTTGCCTTTAATCTTTTGCTTTGTTTTTGTTGTTACTACTCGAACTTTATTATCTTGTTTTTCTGTATTTTAGTTATCTTTCCTCCCATGTGGGGGCTTGCTGGTGGGAGGGATTCCCAGTTTTTGAACACTATTTTGTCCAAAGCGGCCTGAAACATAAGCTGTTGATCAGCGGTGGCGTTGTCGCTGTCAACGGAGGTGCTCACGAACATGCGGATACTGCATGTTCAGCAGTTTTGTGTCCACTGGCTTGCTAACGATATAGCAAATCAAACGATATAGCAAATCAAATTTGAAATGGCTTTTGACCCTGTGGCCGTCTCCTCTGAGGTACAATTTTTGGAACATCAGCTTAGTCTTTCTGTTGTGCATTATGTTGGTGAACTGCTCGAAGAACGTTGGCCACGCCTCTGGACTTCCATCGAAATAAGGAAGAGTAGGTCTTGGTCGCTTTGGCACGTCTTCTTTTATGTTGTCCAACTCACTTATTTTTCTGTCAAGTTTAGATAGCAGTTCATCGACGTTGCATTCCAGTTCTTCTATTTCGTCGCTGTCGCCGGCAGAATTTCCATAACTTTCCTCTAAATCTGCGAACGCTGACTGGACTTTTTTCATCGGAAGGCTGTTGTTGCTCTCCAGGATAGCAGTCACTTCTGCTATTTCTGGTCTTTCTTTTAGAGCTTTTTATCCACAAGTTCTACTAGATAATCCATTGGGCTCACGACTTTGCGTGAGAACAATACTTCTTGTTGAGTATGTTTTCGGTTGCATTTCCCAGCTAAACGTTGACGCACCCTTCTTCGGGATGGCCTGGTGGATGTTGTCACAAATCTCTGATTGCTTTTTTAGCACCTCAAGATTTTTTCCCGACTGCATCCTGTTTGTATTTATATGTTACTTTGGCTTAACCCCTTGGAGGTTTTTTTGTTTTGATCACTTGCTTGATCGTGCTGTGCCTCTACTCACAGCTTGGGTTTGTAAGCCAAAGAACAATTTTTTAGCACTTTACTTAGCACTAATCACAAACATTTAGTAGCCTTGTGGCTTGGATCGAAGTACTATGACTGTTCTTTATCCGTATCGAAGGACCATGAACGTACTTCATCCGACTCGAAAGACCATGAATGAATACACTTGACTATGGTTTGTAAGACCAGAAGACAGGAAATTACGTTGGTGTTTAGTTTAGTATTGATTCTTTATTTAGCTGACCCAAACCCTTAAATCTAGTGCGTCTATTGCTGAGTGTGTAAGGCTCAGCATTGGTCTATTACATATTCCTATCTTATCGCTGAGTTTGTAAGACTCCGCGTTGGTCTATTATCTATTCTTATCCTATCGCTGAGTTTGTAAGGCTCAGCTCTCGTCTCTTACATATTCTTGTCGCTCAGGGTCAGGATAATATTTTATGTCTAGTTTGACAGCTCACACTTGTCACATATGTTATCTATTTTATGTATGCTAGCTGTTGAGTACTTAGAGCGTATGTTCCCACACTTATCATATTTCTATGTTCATGCATGTTCATGAACAACTACTGATGAGCAAACAGAATGTTTTCTTTCGGTGATCCTCTGTAAAGGCCACGAATAACACATCGAAATCCACGTTCTTCTTTTAGTTGCCATGAATGGTACTGGTATGTGTTTTGTTCCTTTAGCCATTTGGTTAGTGCTCTATTTTTTTTTATGATGAAGTCGTCGTTGAAATGGTGGAAATGTTGTTCTTTAGTTTGTAAAAGTCAGAGATATCTGATATTATAACATGAGGTTAACGGTTGAGTGTTTTTTATTTATTTATTAAAAAAGATGATTTGACAAAACTAGAGTCAAACTTAGGTAAAAAATATAATTGTATAGCCTAAAAAAGTACAGAAAATTATTACAATAGTATCACCAACCCGATGGGGGTATTTTATTTGCCCGACCGGCCAGCTATGCCCCGATTCACAGCCAAATATGGTTAGTGATACTATTGAAACTATGAAAGATAGAGAGTGTTAACTGAAACCTTAAAAATAAATGTTATAGTATCTTAAGTATAATTATTATACAATTAAAATATTTCTTAAGGTAAGGATTAGTAACGAAAAGGGAAATATTAAAACATAATAAGGTATAAAGAGAATGAGAAGAGGTAAAAAAAAGAAGAGGTGTGCTCAAGCCTGGGCATTGCGATTAGTTTCCTTAAGATGAGCTGAAAGCAAGGATTCAATTAGCGGAAGAGAGAGGTCTAAGAAAAATACGTGATAAAATTTATTATAATTGACACATAACACGTGAAACGCACTATGCAAAGAGTAATCCGTAGTGCACACTGGTAAATGTAAAGGACGATAGTGTCTGGTTGTTCGGGAAGGAACAGAAAAATTTAGCCGGTTATGTAGAAAAGCAATGCCTAGAATTGTTCGACGATTGATTAACGATGGAAGATCAATAAGCATAAGCCTACTATGATAAGACGGTAAGCGCAAATTAGTATCCCAGTTTATATCCCTTAAGGCAAAGAGAAGAAACTGTTTCTGGACCGATTCGATACGCTCCTGATATAGTTTATGTTGCGGAGACCATATAACTGAACAATACTCTAAGATAGGGCGAACAAGTGAAATAAATAACTGCTTGGTAATAAAGGGATCTTTATATTCCTTTGACCAACGTTTAATAAAGCCAAGTACACTTTTGGCTTCATTAATGATGGTAGAAATATGAAGATTAAAGTTTAGTTTAGAGTCAAAGAGAACACCAAGATCTTTAACTGTAAAAATGCGTTGTAAGGAAATGTTATTTATTTTATAATCAACAATATGAGGAACGGTAGGACTGAAGGTCATTTTCATATACTTAGAGCAATTTAAATGCAACTGATTAGCCACACACCAGAGTTGAAATGCATTGAGGTGCAGATGCTCATTTGCACTAGAGTATGACAGGCAGAGTTTTACGTCATCTGCATACATAAATATCGTTGAATACGAAATACAGCTAGGAAGGTCATTTATAACAAGTAAGAGGGCTCTAGTCGAGACTGCTCGACTAGGAGATACCCTGAACCCTGCAAAGTACTGGTTCCAATCATTCTACACATCTTTCATGCACATATACAAAAACACATACACACACCCGTACGCATGCATCCATACGAATGCATAAACAATTGCTCTGCTAACTGCGCAGTTACTGCGCTTGGGCTGCCGTGTGGGCTATATTACGAAAATTTGTTTGTTGAATAAATCTTTTTGTAGTGCGACTATCTTCATCAAATTTTCAAAACGTAATAATAACATTCAAATGTGTGTATATGCCAAAGCACAAGTCTCTAGTACTTGATATACGTTTTTTTCAAATTTGGGGCGAAGGGGGCGTGGCATCCAAAATCTGTAAATGACAAAATCTTTGTATTCATCACATTAATCTACACAGTAAATCTGAAGTCTCTAGGTCTTATAGTTTTCAAACTAGGCTTTAAAAACCAAGTCAGATTTTCGATTGTTATCGATAAAAAAGAAATGGGATGAGTTATCGAAAAAATATGATAAACTCGTACTGCGTATGGTATACACGAGTATACATGTAAAATTTCAAGTCTCTAGCACTTGTAGTTTAGGAGATCTCTGCGTTAGTACGGACGGACGGACGGACGGACGGACAGACGGACATGGCTAGATCAACTCAGCTCGTCATTCTGATCAAGAATATATATACTTTATGGGGTCTGCCACGCCTCCTTCTGCCTGTTACATACATTTTCACAAAAACATTATACCCTGATTTCCCATTTTCAATGGGTTCAGGGTATAAAAAGGGAAAAGAGTAATGGTCCCAAATGACTACCCTGAGGTACACCCGACGAAACGAAAATTAGTTCCGAAGTAGCTGTTCTCAACAGAACTCTTTCGGTTCTGCCCTTTAAATAGGATGAAATCCAGGACACAAGTTTAGGGGAAAATCCTAAACGATCGAGCTTTAGAATTAAAATTTGGTGGTGAACTGAATCAAATGCTTTACTGAAGTCAGTATAAATAACGTCAGTTTGCATTTTATTTAAAAAACTGTCATTGACAAGCGAAGTGAATTCTAATTATTAGAGGAGGTTGATCGATTCTGAACAAAACCATGTTGATATGGTTGAATAATCAATTTGCAAAAATGTTGCAAGGTCGTTTTTATTATTTTTTCAAATAACTTCGGAATAGCAGATAGTTTTGCAATACCTCTATAATTATAAATATCAGATCTTCCGCCTTTTTTGTATAGCGGAATGATGAAAGACTCTTTCCAAATTGAAGGGAAAACAAAAGTTTCCAAAGAAAATTAAACAATTTTAATAATGGTGACTGAAGAGAAACACTGCACTCTTTAATCACACAACTTGGAATATTATCAGCACCAGGAGAGAAAGATGATTTCAATGTCCTAATGGCTTCAAGCAGAGAGGTTGCGGAAACCTTAGGAGCATTGATAGACTCAGATTCGGAAAGGAAATATGAGTATGAGTTTCTGAATGGTTTAACAGAAGAATAAGTTGATTGGAAAAAATCTGCAAATAGATCAGAGGAATCCTGATCATTACAAGTTTTTTCTAAACCAAGGAAGAATGAGGACGGCAAACCAAAGATTTACGCTTCAAGTTTACAAATGAATAAAATTGTTTCGGATCACGAGCAAACTGACGTTTGCGACGTGTAAGATAATTCTCATAACAACGAGAATTTAAACGATTGAAATTTGACTTGGCTATGGAATATTTGGACCAGTCAACAGTTGAACCAGACTTTTTATAATTTTTAAAATATTTGGATTTAATATTTCTTAAATTCGAAAGAGTCTTAGTAAACCAGGGCGGCTTATTAGAAACGGGCGAAATACTACAGAGAGGAGTACACACATCCAGAATAGAATTTAAAGTAGTATAGAAAAGCGATGCTGCCAAATTAATATCAACCGACTCATATAAAAGACCAGTCAGTTAAATTAATTAGTTCGTTTAGCAAAACAAAATTGCATTTACGATAACATCGACTACGTTTTAAACGTACAGGAGAATAAATTGGAGGATTATTAACAGATAATAAAACCTCTAAAGTGGGGTGATGTATATCTTCTGGTACACATAAAGGGGTTGATCTCAAGATGTCAATGATTGAATCATCATTTATGAACACGAGATCAAGTGAGCGATTCAGATGATTACAAATTGAATTCATCTGAAACATAGACAGGCTAAACAATTCATCAAAAAGATAGTGATCAATTGTCGGAATAAGGTAATTTGAATTACATTTTGATGACCAAGAAGTGTTAGGAATGTTAAAATCACCTAACACAAGAAACAAGTCTTTATCAGTAACATGTTCATAAATTTCTTTAATACAAGTTATATGATGAGCATAAACTTGTACATCAGAAGAAGGGGGAATATATGAACATGTGATAAATAATGAGCACGATGGGAGAGTTATTTTAACCCCTATAATCTCCACGTCGTGAAGGGACGAGAAGGTAAACAATTCCGAGAGGATTCTCTCCAGTATCCACTGGACTTAACAGCTATTAAGACTCCACCCCCTCTACGTATCGAACGATCAAGTCTATATATTGTGAAGTTACGTGAGAAAACTATTATGAACATTATGATTTAACCATGTTTCAGTGAAGGCAATAATATCAAATTGAACACTGAAACTAGTTAAGAATAAACTTTTAAGCTTAGAATTTAAGCCTCGAACATTTTGATAAATGAGGGACAGCTGTGAAGAAGACTGGATGCTATTTAGTTTTTTGGTGCAATTTTTGATGAGGATTGCACCGAAGATAGATTTAATGTAATAGGAGCCGATCTATTCCTATTTTTAGGTTTGAATTCATGCACAACTATATGAGGTGGCCAAAATTTAGGATCACATATAGTTGTGAAATATTCAACCGGTACATTGATTTTAAAAGAAGCGATTTCACGGGGAGTCGCAAAACTAAACTTCGATATAAAAACATTAGCAGAAATCTTACTTGCAATAAAGGCAGATATTGTTTCACATGTCGTATCCGATGAAAGCCTAGATAGGAAAACTTGCTTTCGAGGAGCAACGACAGATAGGTTAATGCTGGGAGTGACCGACGTACTGTTATTCTTAGTTTGAACAACAATTGGATCCAATTTTAGCACAGGGACTTGAGACTCAATAACAGCATCGACCGGAGCATTTATGAATTCAGGACAAGGTGATGGAGAAACAACTGAAGTAGGAGACGATGACAGTACAGAACAGCAGGGTGAGGGAGGAGCAAGCGAAATGGGAGACGATGCCAGTACAGAAGGAGGTACCAACAACGAAGGATCTCCCCTTGAAGATGAGTATCTTCAAAGTTATACTGATTTAATATTTCATCAGCAGCAGCCAAGTCACTAGATAACTGCTTAGAAATATTGAATTGAACTCTAACAGCGTTATACATCTTGGAAAAATTAATTTGTTTTTCCAAGCAAATCGGACAAGACTAGCGTAAGCCACCACTACCAATTTTGGCCGTGGTCGTAGTCACGCCCGGTAAGACCTGCACATTTTGTGTGCATTAAATTTTCACATAGCCAGCAATTTACAAATTGTGCTTGTGCTGAATCCACTACCTGCCTGAAAGTGCAAGATTTTTTGCAGCAACTCATATTGTCAATTGGGATCAAAACCAATTCAAACGAAACGAAGTAAATAAGGAGAGAATATTTATGATGTTGAGAGAGCGCGTCCAACAGCAAACAACAGATAAAAAGCAGAACGAAAGCAAACACAGCGAGAGAATTTACTTGCACAAACGAAATTAAATTCGAGAGCAGCAAGTACAATGCAAGAATAGTTGAGACCAATTATGCACACTCTTACACTAACACACGAAAAAGAGTGATCGGGGAAGAGCGCCAAAGAATAGAAACACTAAAGCATAAATGCAAATAGTGTAAATAGAAAACTGACGCTGAAACCAAAACTTTAATTTAAGCAGCAAAAAAAAAAAAAAATAAGGAGACACAGCGAACCACGGATTAAGCTTTGCAAAACAAAACAAAGATGTTTGATTAAATAAACCGACCGCAACTGTGTGACAGTTTAATACGAGCTTTAATAAAAATGCAGGCAAAATTTGCGGAGCACACAAATAATTTTCAACTGAGAACTCTTGGGCACTGTTTTAACGCTGTCAACCTTTACATTATCTACATCCTCTAGCAGAGCAATCCGATTGTTACGGGTAGATGACGTTTGGATACCTGGAGCGCTAATTCGGGAATTATCGACAGAAAACGATGGGAGAGGTGGATAATCGATGTCCATCAGTGTGGAGACCTCCTCATCTGAAGTTATTTGCGTGGTTCAGTACAGCATCAGACATGCCAGAGATCTCAGAGACCACAGATTCATTCAGGTTCGGCTTAGGTAGTTTACCACCAGACTTTTGGGGAGAGCCATTCACCCGTTTGGTTGATTTCTTTATAGTGGCATCTGATATTACGCGAGGTTGATCCGGGTCGGAGCTCACATTAATTTTATTTTTACTCAAGCAACGGGAACTTTCTTTATTTGATTTCATGATAATAACCGCCTAGAAAAAGGGCTCCCAGAAGGGATTGGATACTCGCGACTCTAAAAAGCCAAAAGAAATTTTCGAAATGAACGACAAAATTGACGACGAAAAAAATTCAAGCCGAAATGAAATAAATAAATAACATAAATTTTATATGCCCATATATGAGGCTTGTTAGGATTGCATCTTTTCATGTGATTTCTAGCTTGAACGAATCTTTTCGTCGACACACAGAAACTGCTCCATAGGAACTTTTTATAAATTATCGTTCAATTCCTGGATAATTGGCATGATTTTGAAACGCCGATCCTGACTGAAATGAAAGTCTAAGTTACGAATTTTTTTTTTTTTTTTGCGACACAATGTTTTGAGCGGTTGTTATGCCAATATTATTAGACCAGTATTGGGTGATTCGTGGAAGTCGTGAAATGGGCATATACAATACAATTCCCACAAACTACCGAGTCTCCATTGAAGTGAAACTGAAACTTCCTTTGGGCCCTTTTTATTGAGTGTACAAATTGGTTTCATTTGAAATATTCTCAAAAATTAGTTTTGGAAAAAAATATAAAAAGAATTTTATGGGCTCCGAAAGCTCCATTAGGACAGGACGCAAGGCAGTACTCGCGAGATGCTGTGGTTGACACTCATTCAAAACTAAATTGCGTTGTCTCAATAGCAGGGATATTCTTAGGTCGATGTTGAAAGAAGCAGTGGTATTTGAAGCTACAGTTACATCATCGTCATGAGGCACAACATAATTTGCATTGTTGTTTAAAACGTCAAGCCACTTGGGACGATCATCTTGATCATAAATGTCTTCCATGAGGAAGACATCGAAATCGTCCTTCTCTGGATCGAAATCGCTTTCCTCATTAACAGAAAAAGCTAGTTCGTCCTCGCTCTCCAAACTATTAAAAAGTCTACCAATTTGTGAAGGCGTCAACCTTTTTGCGGACATTATTCTTACGTAAGAAGTACCGTCTACAAAAATATATATGTGGGCCTCTAAAAAGAACATAAAAAGTGAGTGTACATAGCAGGGTAAATGCCTTTTTTTGAAGCAGCTCACATTCTTTGATCATTGAGGTTGCATTATCTGTCACAATTGCCGTAATTTTATTCATAATTCTCCATTCGCAATATTCTTAGCAGTATGATTTGTTTCATCAATTAGTTTGTTTGTTGATAAAAGAGCAGAGCGAAGAAAGTAACTGTCTGCAACAATGCAACAGCGATGTGACTGGTATATTAAGCGGGGTATCCACAGTCAAATTTGTTCGACGAACATGCTCGAAAGTTTTCCCACTAACTCTGCTAACATGTTCGCGAACATCATTTTAAAACATTTTTTTGATTGTGAACATGCCTGCGTTTTTTCAAATTTAGGGCGAAGGGGCGTGGTATATAAAACGCTTAAATTACAACATTTTTGTATTAATCACATAGATCAACACAAAAAATCTTAAGTCTCTAGGTCTCACAGTAATTAAATTAGGCTTAAAAAACAAAGTCAGATTTTCGATAATTATCGATAAAAAAGAAATGGAATGAGTTATCGAAAAAATATGATAAACTTGTATTGCGTATGGTATACACTAGTATACATGTAAAATTTCAAGTCCTTAGCACTTGTAGTTTAGGAGATCTCTGCGTTCATACGGACGGACGGACGGACATGGCTAAATCAACTCAGCTCGTCATCCTGATCAAGAATATATATACTTTATGGGGTCTGCCACGCCTCCTTCTGCCTGTTACATACATTTTCACAAAACCATTATGCCATGAATTCCCATTTTCAATGGGTTCAGGGTATAAAAAGAAGCGAAAAGCCTCTGCCGGCGCAGACGAAATTTACCAGCCATGTATATGGTATTTTGAAAATTTACATTTTCTGCACAACCAGGAATAAGGCTCAACAACGAAATAAAATTATCGATTATTGTCCATAAAAAGAAATGGTATGAGTTATCGAATAAACTCGTACACATGTAAAATTTGAAGTCTCTATATTTGTAGTTTAGGAGATCTCTGCGTGCATACGGATGGACGGACAGACGGACATGGGTGGATCAACTCAGCTCATCATACTGATTTCCCATTTTCCATAAGTTCTGGATATAATAAAAACAAACAAGTAGGAGTGCTCTAGTCGAGACTGCTCGACTACGAGATCCTCTGAACCCTTCCAGGAACTAATATTTCAATAATTCGTCGCTTCAAATCTACTTACACATGTACACACACATACACACATACGCACGCACGTATAAACAGGTATGGGCTGCAGTGTGGGCTTACCATGGGAACTAAATTGTTTAATAACTTTTTTTGTAGACGAACAATCTTGATAAAACTTTCAGACCGTGATTATAACATTAAAATGTGTGTATATGCTAAAGTACAAGTCTAGTATTTGAAATACAGTTTTTACAAACCTGTAGGGGGTGTTTTAAAGGGTGAGGGTGAAATATGACAAAAACCGAATTTCTTAAAAATACATATGAATCAGAGAACTGCAAGTGTATCAATTTTTGTCACCCAACTCACACTCAATAAAATTTGTGTGCCGGCGCCACTCACCACTGGCTCAGCAAATCATAAACACACACTTATACAAAATTTTGTGAGTGCTCCGCATGCAGGCAAATCATGCTGTCGCTCAGAACGACGCACTGTTCTTTTTTTGCAAGGCACCCGAGTGTTTTTTGGCAACGGGTGCCGGTCGCACTCGCACTTAAAGCGAACGTAGAAAAAAAAAGCGAAGGTGTGAAAAGAGCAATGCGTAATAAAGGCAAGTAGACAAAACACATGTAAATCACTCAAGTGTTTTTTAGTCACCATGGTGTGTAAGTCAAATTATTGCCTATTTTGCTTTTGCACTAGCTCACTTCTTAGCTTACGTGCTTGAGCGTGTTTGATTGGCATAGAAAAATGACAGCTGAGGACATTAAAAATAAAATAAATCGTGGTGTTTATACAATAGCCGCAAAACTCAAAAGCAAAGGCGTAATTCGGTCAATATTGTATGACATATATAAGGAAGATGAAAGCGTCCTCGAAGGTTTTTTGCAACAAATGCGGAAAAGTCTTGAAATTTGTTGCCAACCAAACATCAAATTTGTCGCGGCACAAATGTTGTCTGTTATTACGACAGCCAACTGAAGCAAAAAAAGTTTCAAACTTGGACAAAATTACAGCAACAAAGAAGACACTTGGTTCAAGATTGTCGGCCTTTTTCCGCAGTAAACGGGATTGGTTATCGCAGCCTGGTGGAATTTTTGGTGAAAATCGGTGCTACTTATGAAGCGAACGTCGACATTGACGACCATGCTGCCCAACGCAACAACATTGAGTCGAAATGCGGAAAATGATGCAGAAGAGAATCGGGCGATAATATCCAATCATATTAAAGAAGCAGTGGATAATAATGTTGCATCGGCTACCACTGATATGTGGACTGACCAATATGTAAATAGAAATTTTTTAGGTGCCACTCTGCTTTATTTAAAAGATTTTAAATTGAATGACATAATTTTGGGCCTGAAATCGATGGACTTTAAAAAATCGACAAGGGAAAATATTTTAATAAAATTGAAATCAATTTTTACACAATTAAATGTCGAAAACATAAGCAACATAAAATTCGTGACAGATAGGGGTACCAATGTAAGAAAAGCTTTGGAAAACAATATAAAGCTGAATTGTAGCAGCCATTTATATTCAAATGTCTTAGACAAATCTTTTGACGAAGCATGTGAGCTTGAAGACTTATTATACGCCTGCAAAAAAATACTTAAAAATTTAAAAAAAAAAACAAGTTTGCAGCACAGATTAAGCACAACTTTAAAAACTCTTGCCCTACTCGATGGAATTCCAATTACAACATGGTTAATTCAATAGTGAATAACTGGACAGCAGTTAATAATATATTGAGTGAGACAGAGGGAGGTCAAAAACTTATAGTCGTAAATATATCGACTTTAAAAATAATATTATTACCTCTTGAAGATTTTGAGAGAATCTTTAAAGAATTACAGACATGTAGCTCTCCTTCATTGTGCTATGTTTTGCCCTCAATAGCGAAAAGAAGAATTTTAGTAAATGTCAACATGATTTGGAAGGAAAATTTAGGCATTTGGCACAATGCGGCTTTTTTCTTATATCCTCCAGCAGCAAACATGGAACATGAGGATTTGTTAGAAGTTAAAAGCTTTTGCATTGATCAAATGAACAATTATTTTTGTCTTTCAAATGAACCTTTGTAGGTCCAAAACACTCATAGCCACTAGACAAACTTTTGCCGATTTCAAATTTTTATCTGGAATTATTCCCCAGAGTCTTGGCAGAATTTTAGTTGAAACCTGCGGACAAATTATTCATGCGCTCAATCCGTTTATTAAGGTAAAATAAATATATATTAACATTTTATTATTTATTTAAATGAGAAAATTCGATTCACAATTAATGGAATTTAGAGTCATTAGAAAGATCTTTTCAACTTTTAAGCAGTAGCCATACACATTTGCACCTTGTCTCTGCCTCCTCTAACTTATTGGCTTAGCAGCTATAAGGGGAGAGGACAGAGAACAGGGTGACTTTATTCCCCAGTTCCTTACAATTGGATCTTTTTAGAAATGTACATAGGACCTTAAATATAATCTTAATATATAAGGTAGAATATAGATGTCGAATTTTAATTAATATTAGATTATAAAGTAGGAGTAGAATTTAGATTTTAGCAAGTATATAGTGAAACTTTTATATTTTAATTGGAGGGAAGATGCAAGACAGTGTCTTGGGGACTTATAGTAAAAGAAATATAACTTATAATAATAATTGAAATGTAAATTAATTAAACGTGTTCTCTTCTTTCCAGGTGAGTGCGGCTGTATAATGGGTATAATGGTTTTGTTAAAATGTATGTAACAGGCAGAAGGAGGCGTGGCAGACCCCATAAAGTATATATATTCTTGATCAGGGTGACGAGCCGAGTTGATTTAGCCCTGTCCCTCTGTCTGTCCGTCCGTCTGTCCGTATGTATGAACCCGTCGATCTCAGAAGATATAAGAGCTAGAGACTTGAAATATTTATTTCGTAGGTCCGTATATAGAGCGCGCATATCAAGTTTGTTTTCAAAAATCAAAAACTGTTCCCGTTATTTTGTTATCGATTAAAAACCCTATCGAAAACCAGTTAAAAAATTATATTACCTACATCTTTAGAGCTAGAGTCTCCAAACTTGAAATGTATTTATATGTATTTTTAAGAATTTCGGTTTTTGTCATATTTCACCCCCAACCCAACACACATTTAAATGTTATAATCACGGTCTGAGAGTTTTATCAAGATTGTCCGTCTACAAAAAAAGTTATTAAACAATTAAGTTCCCAAAGTAAGCCCATATGGCAGCGCATGTCTGTTTATACGTGCTTGCGTATGTATGTATGTGTGTATGTGTGAGCGCATGTGTAGTAGAAATGAAGCGACGAATTATTGAAATATTAGTTCCTGGAAGGGTTCAGAGGATCTCGTAGTCGAACAGTCTCGACTAGAGCTTTCTTACTTGTTCTATCATCATTTTAAGTTATTTAGTTTTTATTTTTCGATAACTCATTCCATTTCTTTTTTATCGATACTTATCGAAAATCTGACTTTGTTTTTTAAGCCTAATTTGAATACTGTTAGACCTAGAGATTTCAGATTTACTGTGTAGATTTATGTGATAAGGACAGATTCTGTCATTTACAGGTTTTGAATACCACGCCCCCTTCGCCGTAAATTTAAAACGAAAAAACGTATATCAAGTACTAGAAACTTGTGCTTTGGCATATATACACATTTGAATGTTATTATCACGTTCTGAAAATTTGATGAAGATAGTCTCACTACAAAAAGATTTATTCAACAAAGAAATTCTCATAATACAGCCCACGCGGCAACCCAAGCGCAGTAACTGGTAACTGGTAAGTTTAAGTTATAAGTTGTCGTCATTATTTAATTATTTATTTCTTTTAGGTCCACATGCTTCAGAGCTGCAGAAGAGTGTTACCCTTAGACATAAGATTTGTTATAAGTTCTGTAGTTATATTAAGTAATGTGTAAACTTTAGTTTCTATTGCTGGTTTGTAATTTTGATTGTTATCAAAGTCATGTTTCAAAGGCGTGGGTAGGAGCTGGCAGTGTAGGTACGCGTCTCGCACTCAGACTGCGGCTTCTTTGTTGAGTTGGTAGCCGAGCAGTGGCATGCATTGACTGTTTGTTTACTTGCTGTGATGGCTTCTTTATCGTCGATCTAGGCTGTAGCTAGGAGCAGCTATTCCAGAAGTACTAACCACCGGGCGTTGTCTAGTCAGAATTTGCTGACACGAATTGTTTTGGTTGGCGTTTGGGCCATTTTTCTCAAAGACAGGAGGAGCAATTTTGCTAATGTCAGCTATTACTTTGTTAATTTTGGCAGCGCTTGCGTTTGTTTTGATCTTGAGTGCCTTTTTGTAAACAGCGCACCCTTTATAGCTGGCTGCATGAGGGCCTGCACAGTTGGCGCAAGTGGCCAGAGATTGTTCTCCCTTTTGTATGGAACACGAAGATGTTTCGTGACTGCCAGCACATTTGACACATACATAAGGGTGATTGCAATAATTTTTTGTATGTCAAAACTTTTGGCATCTGTGGCACTGTGGCACATCAATAGCTTTTAATGGTTTCTCCACTTTGATTTTTTGGTTTCCAAGAAAGCTTAGCTTGAGTAACTCAGAATTATTGGCTTTCAATTACACTACAACCTCAAAAAGATTGGCTGCTTCGTGAACCGAGATTTAATGACTCTGAGAAGCTTGACAGTGAGTCCCAGTTTATTTAGTTGCCGTATAACAGCCCTAAAGTCGCGCTCAGATTTAGTCTGGAACGTGTGGCTCACTAGCCTTTTTTCCTTCACATATGTATTGAGTTTGTTAGCAGAGGCAATGTCATTACATTGCACTCTAATACCATGCCCAGCTATGGACTTAGTGATAAAATTGTCTTCTCCTATAACTTTACTGATATCAGTCAGAAGAGTTATAATATTAGTCACTCCTGATAGAAACAGAGTTTGATGGAAATTTATTTCCAGATTCGTTGGCAGACTGTCATTAGAGTCAGATTCAAGGTCATTAGTAACAGTGGAATCATGTTTTTTATTCACTTTTTCAGGGCTGTTGCCTTTAGTTGCGGCTCTCTTTTTGGTCTTTTGCTTTTGAAGGCATTCGTTTAAATCGGCCGTCTTGGGCGTCCGAATTGTTGCTAAATTGCCTTTAGTTAAAACACTCTTCAATAAGAAATAATTAGCTGTAACAGCCTTTGAAGTAGAGGAAAACAAGTTTTGTTTACTTTGGCTTTTTAATTTGTTAAGCACATTTGACAACGTGGGTGCAACCTCGTTTTTTGGCTCGTCCAAAAGCAGCTTGACTTCCTCGTCTTCATCTTCACTTGATCTATATGCCCTTGTTCTTGACATGATCACAATTAGCTCAAAATAGTTTATTAAATTTTTTTCATTTTTTTTTCAACTTTGTTTTTTTTTTAAACTTTGTATGAGTTTTTTTTAACCTTTGTATGAGCAGTAGCCATACACATTTGCCTCCTCTAACTTATTTATTTAAATGAGAAAATTCGATTCACAATTAATGGAATTCAGAGTCATTAGAAAGATCTGTAAATTATCGGTTTTGCCCGTCTTCTGGTTGATTTGCATTATATTGAGGGCTACAGTGCATGCAAATTATTAATTTTTATGGAGGAATTTAAAAGAAGATTTGATGAAAATTCCTTTCATTTACCGAAACCTAGCATTGTTCCAATGGCAGAGTATGAGCTCTACATGTGTATATGTGTATGTATATGGGACGATGCCTTTCCTTTATAATTAATTAATTTTTAATTACCGGCTTTCAAGATCCAAGTTGTTAAAAATGCGTTTGTCATTTTGGCAAGCCAGTTCTTAATTTTGTTATCAACAATTTTACTTCAACCAGAATAGGTTGTGCTCTGCTGCTGTTATTTGCACAACTATTTATCTATGAAAACTCCAGCAGCGTATTTTCAGAGAGCCGTTGAGTCGACCAATGTAGCTGGAGCTTCGCAGCCTGAACAGCGTTTGGATGATCTGGAGCGTTCAAAAGGCAATTCGACGGAGAATGCCAAAGTAATTCGTAATAAATTTTGGGAATATTTTCAGTCGCTTGGCAAAATGATCTATTTTTATAAATAAATAAAATAATACGCATAATACTTACATTTTCAAGTTCAATATTTACTGTGTCTTCTTATGTGTGAAGTCCATCGGTGAAACGATTCCTGGTTGTGCAGAAAAT
Source organism: Drosophila hamatofila (assembly GCA_035045345.1). Taxonomy (NCBI): domain Eukaryota; kingdom Metazoa; phylum Arthropoda; class Insecta; order Diptera; family Drosophilidae; genus Drosophila; species Drosophila hamatofila. The sequence goes on from JAWNPA010000005.1 coordinate 25,653, forward strand.
GTAAATTTTCAAAATACCATATACATGGCTGGTAAATTTCGTCTGCGCCGGCAGAGGCTTTTCGCTTCTTTTTATACCCTGAACCCATTGAAAATGGGAATTCATGGCATAATGTTTTTGTGAAAATGTATGTAACAGGCAGAAGGAGGCGTGGCAGACCCCATAAAGTATATATATTCTTGATCAGGATGACGAGCCATGTCCGTCTGCCCGTCCGTCCGTCCGTATGAACGCAGAGATCTCCTAAACTACAAGTGCTAAAGACTTGAAATTTTACATGTATACTAGTGTATACCATACGCAATACGAGTTTATCATATTTTTTTCGATAACTCATTCCATTTCTTTTTTATCGATAATTATCGAAAATCTGACTTTGTTTTTTAAGCCTAATTTAAATACTGTTAGACCAAGAGATTTCATATTTACTGTGTAGATTTATGTGATCAGGACAAAGATTTTGTAATTTACAGATTTTGGATACCACGCCCCCTTCGCCCCAAATTAAAAAAAAAACGTATATCAAGTACTAGAAACTTGTGCTTTGGCATATACACACATTTGAATGTGATTATCACGTTCTGAAAGTTCTGAAAGTGATGAAGATAGTCCCACTACAAAAAGATTTATTCAGCAAATAAATTCTCATAATATAGCCCACACGGCAGCCCAAGCGCAGCCGCTGGTAACTGCGCAGTTAGCAGAGCGCAAATTTCGGAAACTGAAATTTAGTCTTTTAAAAAATAATAATTTCGGCAAACACGACGTGCACTTTTTAGTGGTTAGAATCAACTGCTCTCTTTATTCATCATGCGTTGCTTTAAATACATCATTTTCTTATATTCTAGGAATTATTGGCTGCTGCTTAGCTTCATATGTGTACATTATTTACTTATATTCTAGGAATTCTTGGCTGCTTCTTAGCTTCATAATTGTACATTATTTGCTTCTAGTCTATTCTCTGTTAATGGGAATTAGAAAACGACGTCGCAAAAACATTTACAACTAAATTCAAAAATTGTACTTATTGGGTTTAGTTTTAGGCCTGCGTTTGGTTCTTGGAATGTTGGATTTATACATAACTCGCACGTTAATGCGTTCGTATGGAGGCATGCGTATGGGTGTAGAATGATTGGATTATCAGTACTTTGCAGGGTTCAGGGTATCTCCTAGTCGAGCAGTCTCGATTAGAGCCCTCCTACTTGTTATTTTTGCCAGTTCGCGCCTGTATGAAGCGCGCAGAGAATTCAGTTTTTTTTTACAACGTCAATTGTGGGGTTTTCGTCAATTTCTTTATATTTTAACAATAAATTGTTCCAATATTTGTTGCAAAAATTTTTATTTTTATGGCTTTCACTTTTGTTTTGCCACAAAGACAAACATTTTGCAAACAATCTATGGAGAAGGTTGTTAAAATATAACGCGTGTTTATCTCCAAATATTTTGATATAAAAATATAAAATTTATTTATTTATTATTTATATATGTATATGATGATGCGGGAAGGCTTTTAGAAAGTGAAAAGTGAAGATGACAATTCTTATTATCTAAGGATGTGTTAATTAGTATAGAATATATCTATATATATATAACATTGGAGTGGTGCCAGATCGGCACAGTACTCCCTCCTAGACTTCAAGTTGTGAAGCGAACGGGGAGTCTAATTGTGCGGCGCGGTCTTCCAGTTGGTTCAATTGTTATCTGCTGGCTGTGGTGAAGGTGATGATGCTGGAGTAACTGCGATGGGAGGTGTGAGTTGTCCTTCTGATTCGATGTAGGCAGGCTTGAGGCGTTCAATGGAAACCTTAGTGTCTCGTCCGTTGATGACAATGTTGAAGAACTTTGGCTGTTTGCTTTTTACTTCAAAAGGGCCATCGTATGGTGGTTGCAATGACTCGCGTACCGTGTCATGACGTAGAAAACCGTGAGTCACCTCTGCCAAGTCCTTGAATACGAATGGCTTGGAATTGTCGTGGTTGGCCGTTGAGACCGGTCGCAAATCACTCATTATCCTTGTCAGCTCTTGGGCGAACTCAGATTGTGGTTTAAAATGTATATTGATGTGGAAAAATTCTCCAGGCAGGCGTAGCGTTGTGCCATACACAAGCTGTGATGCTGTGGTTTTGATATCAGGTTTGTATGCTGATCGTAGTCCTAACAATATGATTGGCAACTTGGTGGGCCACCCGCTCCTATCTTGGCACATAATTGACGCTTTGAGAGTGCGATGCCAACGCTCGATGATTCCATTTGCTTGTGGATGATAGACTGTTGTGCGTAGGTGGTTAATACCAAGCAGTCGCGATAATTCATTGAAAAGTCTAGACTCGAACTGTCTGCCTTGATCTATAGTTATGCGAACTGGAACTCCAAAACGAGAGATCCACGTGTTAATCAATGCTGCTGCAACTGTTTCTGCTTGTATGTCCTCAATATGTAATGTTCATATGAA